>CALYLW010000859.1:98532-273532 GCA_944989445.1 Ampullaceana balthica
CTTATCATTTTTCTTTTTTCTTCGCTATTTTATTTTTTTTTTTCTTTTTTCCTTTTTTGATTCTTTTTTTTTCCCCCCCCCCCCTCCCTCCCCCCCCCCCTCTCCCCCCCTCCACCCCCCCCCCCCCCCCCCCCCCCCCCCCCTCCCCCCCCCCCCCCCCCCCCCCCCCACCCCCCCCCCTCCCCCCCCCCCCCCCACCCCCCCCCCCCCCTGGTTTCTGTCGGAGCAAAGCACACGTCTCTCTGGAAGATGAGATAAGATATTGTTAGGAAGGATAGGGATTAGGATAGGGAAGGCAGCAAACTGTTTATGGCTTAGACTGTTCTCAAAAGAGTCGTTGGTCCAATGCCAAATCACAGCAGGACTAAGCTGCAGGTATACAGGCCTGCGTACTGAGCACACCTCCTCTATGGATGCGAGTCTTGGACCACTATACCAGGCATGAAAGAAGGCTCCAATAGCTTCCACCTCAGATGCCTGCGCCGCATCCTAGACATCAAATGGCAAGAGAAAGTCCCCAACACAGAGGTCCTGGCTCAAGCAAGCATGAGTAGTAGTGCAGCAATACTAAGTAAAAGACGCCTCCGTTGGCTTGGACACGTCAAGAGGATGCAAAGTGGTCGCATACCCAAGGATGTGCTCTACAGCGAGCTGGCGACAGGGAAAAGGTCGGTTGGTCGGCCATGTCTCAGATACGTGGATATATGCAAGAGAGACATGAAAGTAGCCAACATTGATATACAAAACTGGGAAAACCTGGCAGAGGATAGGTCCATGTGGCGGGCTATAGTGAAAGAAGGATCACTAAGAGCAGAGGAGCAAACTAGGGCAGAAGCAATCGGGAAAAGAGCGAGGAGAAAGGCCAGGAAACACTGCCCCACTGCTTTCGTGTGTGTGTCATGCAGAAGAGACTGCCACTCAAGGATTGGTCTCATCAGCCACACCAAGAGCTGCAGATAATAAAGATAAATCTATCGTCTTTCGTAGACGGACAGATGCCATACATACATATAACATGTGTAGAATAAGCTATAGAAAATACTTTAGAGCATATTTTATGTCGCTGTTAGTTAATTTTCTGTGCTCTCCATTCCCTTGGCTTGCTGTCATTTCATACAAAATAAATGCCGTAGTTAAAATATTAAATAATGAGAATACTTGAGTGGAATAAACAGCTATGAAGAGCGATCAAGAGAGATCGACTGGTTTAAGAAAGCATTTGGATATTTAATATTTAAATACTAGGGGTTGTAGGGCGCCTAAGGCGCCCATTTTTTTCAAAAGCCCAAGGAACTTATCCTTCTTTGAAAAATACGAAATATGAAAAAAAAATTAATGTACACAAAATATTGTATAATGTTTTAGGTAATTGACGTCATATATTGTTTAATGGTGAGAAATACCACCACACGCTCTGTTAATCTTGAGACCAAAATGATTATGATTTTTACGTCTATATTTTCAATTTAAAAAAAAATTAAAATAATTTTATTTTTTAAATGCTAAGAACTATTGCACTATGTCCCTCACGGCTATGTAATGATCCATCCAGTGACTTGGACTATTATATTATCTACTAGGGGCAAGTACCCGGCTCCCGCCCGGGTTTAACAACAACAGCAACAAAACAACAAAAACAAAACAAAAACAAAAACAACAAAAACAACAAAACAACAAAAACAAAACAACAACAAAAAACAACAAAAACAACAACAAAACAACAAAAACAAAACAACAACTAAAACAACAACAAAACAAAAACAAAACAACAACAAAACAACAACAACAACAACAACAAAACAACAACTACAACAACAACAGCAACAACAACAAAGCAACAACAACAAAACAACAAATACAACAGCAACAACAACAAAGCAACAACAACATGAAGGACATTGTCGTCGCAGGGCAAGGGATGTGGACAACAACAACAACAGCAAAAACAACACAAAAGCAACAACAGCAACAACAACAGCAACAACAACAAAAACAACAACAGCAACAACAACAAAAATAAAACAACAACAAAAACATCAAAAACAAAACAACAACAAAACAACAACTACAACAACAACAGCAACAACAACAAAGCAACAACAACAAAACAACAACTACAACAACAAAAGCAACAACAACAAAGCAACAACAACAAAAAAAATTATTTTATGGCGATAATCGCCTTCTTGTTAATCTCGACACCAAAATGTTTATTAATTTGCGTCATTATTTTACGTCTTAATGTTCAATAATTTTTATTTTATATAGCTCATATAGGGAAAAACTACATTTTGGGCCCCCGGGCCCCAGTATCTTAAATATATGGAACGAAACCTGTTTAATAACCTTTCCGGTATAATTTTGTGTACGTGTACCAAATTTCACGTTATTTGGTTGTCTGGATCTTGAGTTATTAGGGAACAGACAGACAACAAATGCGGCTTATATATATAGAGACTAGGGGCAAGTACCCGGCTTCGCCCGGGTTTAAAATAAGGTTTTCTGTAGAAGCGTACACAACTAACTGTTTACTTGCATGCTATAAAATGGTACATTTAACAGTGTATGTGCTGCATGGCTTAATTTCAAGGATGTCACCATCCTCATCTTTCACAATAACAGTTTTGAGATCTTCAAATGAAATAGGTCCCCGAATATGGTGCAGCAGGAGGCGCATGTGAAATGCTTCTCTGTTGTGAGGATGCACAGTGTACACTCTTCCCAAGGCATTGTCTGTCACATATCTCGGGAAGTCTGCAAGAGGTATACCTTTTTTCGGATTTGCCAGACCTTTTGACTGGCATCCCAGCGAAAATGTCTAGGCACTTCAGAATACAGCAATGTTTTTGCAAGAGGATCTGTTTTGCAGAGATCAAAAAACGCTGTTAATGTAGTCTTTGTTGGAGTGTCTGTCAAATGTGCTGTTGGCTGTCCTGGTTTATAGTATACTCCTTGGCCTCCTTCAAGATGTACTGCCAAGTGAACAACTGTTGGATACCTTTGATGGATGGGAAAGTTAAGCAGGCGCCACACTGCCTCACTGCTACTAATGTATCGTCCTTGTTGATTAATTGGTAACCCCATCAAGCCTGTTCGGCATTTCATTTGCAACAGTAAACATGGCTGCATCACTTCCCTTGGTAACATAATTGCAAATCTACTTGATGCTTGTGTTTCTATGACGTACATAGGTCATTCCATCCTGTGCATATTCATGCATGTAACGGGGCCCTCCACTGAAGGATGAAGGCAGCACCACTAATTTGCCAAGATTTTCAGAAGTCACATTGTTGTCATTCCTTACTGCCTCTAATAGTACACCATAGTCCTCAGCTCTAAGTTTTGTTTGGTTGAGTCTGATGAAACGCAATCTCTCATTCTCAACCTTAGCATACATATCCACTATGTATTGCTGGAAAAGGCGCGGGCATCTGAGGAGTGTATTAAATTCGTTGACTCTTTGCATCATGCGATATGCATAGTAGTCATTGCTTGTGGCCTTGTTTACATCTTTTATGTTCAAATCATAGCCATCTTCTCCTCTAACAAATAGCAGAGGATACTGAAGTGGATCATATGACCTGTGAGTGTCTTGAATCCTTTGAAGTGGCATTTGTGAGCAACTTCTTGAATGCAGCACAATGTCTCTACGATCACCTAGCTCTCCAGCAATCATGATGCCACTTCACTAACAGATGGTGCATTGAATCTGCCTTTGTGTTCCTTTAATGGTGCTTTGCCGGAAATTTTGATTTTGTAGTCCACTTGAGTGTTATCCATAATCTCAGCAGCCATTTTAAATGACCTCACATAGCTGTTATGCTGATGCAGCATTCTTTGCAGTTTGAGGACAATGTTTCTGTCAACAGGACTGTCAAGCAAATCCAGTCGTCTTTGCACTTGCTCATCTTCTCCCAAGAAGTAAATCTGGAGATATTTGCTGTCTACAGCATTGACTGGATGAAGAGGTCCAGCATGGTGGTACACTTGGCCTTGGACCTTGAATGTTGGTGTCCACCCGTTATTCACGACAACATTAGACTTGAAGGAAGTCACGGCAAACATATTATTGAATAGTCTAATAAGTTTCACAAAGTCCTTTGATTGTGCAGTTTCACCATTCAACAGAATGCACAATGGTTCTGGTGGCTTTAGAATTGGGGGCAGTTTGACTTTACCACTGGAACAGCACATGCCTGGAGTTTCTTTGCTCAGCTGTTTCAGCTGCTCTGGGAACTCTGTGGCGGACCTGATCTGCCTGGATTTTATATATTTTTTTTTCGTATGTTATCATTGCGGGAGAGTACTCAACAACTTCCCAAAGTTTCATGCTCCTATTTACACGGGAAGTTGGATATTTAATGATTAGTCTGTTTTATATAGCTCATATTAGGAAAATACCTACATTTTGGCCCAAGGCCCCCTAGTGAGTAATAATTTTATATATTTTTTTCGCATGTTACCATCGCGCGAGGGTACTCAAAATCTTCCAAAAGTTTCATTCTTCTACTTACATGGTAATTTGGAGAATTATTGATGAGTCAGTTTGATATATGAAAAAAAAACTACATTCAGGCCTCTGACCACCCAGTGAGTGATAATTTTTATTAATGTTTCGCCAGTTACCATTTTGGGAGGGTATATAACAACTTCACAAAGTTTCATGCTTCTACCTACACAGGAAATAGGAGATTTAATGATGAGCCTGATTTATATAGCTCATTTAAGAAAAAACTACGTTTGGGCCCCCGCCCACCCCCCTACCCAGTTAGTGATAACTTTATACTTTTTTCGACTGTTACCATTGCGGGAGGGTACTCAACGACTTTCCAAATTTTCATGCTTCTACCTACTCGGGAATATGAGGAATTGGTGTTGATTCAGTTTTATATAGCCCATATAAGGAAAAACCGGTTTTGGGGCACCCGGCCACCCATGAGTGGAAATGTTTACATTATTTTTCACCAATTATCGTCATAATAGTGTATTTGGCAAGTTCCCAAAAGTTTCATGCTTCTACCCTCACGGGAGGTTGGAGAATTAGTTTTGAGTCAGTTTTAAATATACGGGAAAAAAAATACATTTTGGCCCCGCCCCCAGTAAGTGATAATTTATATAATTCATTTTTCTGTTGTATGGGGTTTATTTGTTTTAAAGAAACATTTCGAAACGCAATGTTTGAGCTTAAAATGTGCCCTGCTGGTTTCGTTTAAGTTATGCAAAAAGTATAAACACAGTTGCTTAGCTACAGTGTTTATGCCACCCAGGGATGGACGATATTATTGACTCCTACCCTCGCCGATAAAAGGAAAAAGCTTGATCGGACGACTGGATAAAATACATATAGAATATACAAAAAAGAAACAGTGTAAAGTAAAAAAATATGTAATTTGCAAACAAATTTTATAAAAATATATACGTAATCTTGTTAGAGGCGCAACATTAACAGACATATAAATAAACCATTTCATAACATTTAGTTCACAACAAAAAACACACACACTCACTGATTCACACATGTGCACACAAATACTTAAACGCACACCCACAGCGGTATATTAACAATTAAAATAATAACTGCTCTTTTCACTTTGTTTCCTATTTACAAATTAATATGAACTCAAACTATGACGTCACATCACATTATTTTATGGCAATAAACGCCATCTTGTTAATCTCGACACCAAAATGTTTAATATTTTTACGTCTTAATTTTCAATAATTTTTATTTTATATAGCTCATATAGGGAAAAACTACATTTTGGGCCCCCAGCCCCCAGTATCTTATATATATGGAACGAAACCTGTTTAATAACCTTTCCGGTATAATTTTGTGTACGTGTACCAAATTTCACGTTATTTGGTTGTCTGGATCTTGAGTTATAAGGGAACAGACAGACGACGGACAGACAACAAATGCGTCTTATATATATAGAGATTACTCACTTGCATAAGAGCACATTTGATTTTACGTCTTTTTAATGTAAGCTTAGGCATCATAACATGTTTAGTGTAAATGGTCGCTAAATGTATTTATCCGTTTTTGTTAATTTCAAACAACCTTTCTGTACATACAATTTTGCTTTATAGGTGGCGTAGCTAGGGGGCGGAGGGGATGGTTCGCCCCAGGTGACACACATTTAGGGGAGGCATTTGTGGGCATTTGAAAAGTACAAACATTTCCGACAATCACCCTTTTTTAAAGGGAGAAAACCCGAGTGAAACAAAAAATACTCTTACTTTCGAGTCTTATAAAACGGATTCGCACAACATTTGTTTGATTACATTATGATGGATGTTATAACTAAAACCGTTCAATTTTTTTATCGCTCAAAAAGTTATCGATTTGTTTGGAAAATTAAGCGGTATACATAACAGATGACACTTTTATAAGAAAACACAAAAAAACACATCACCGCTGGGCCGATTAATATGTGTTGTGCATATTGCAATGACCTTAATATTTCCTTCACATTCACAGAATAATGCGCGAACAAGTACCTACAAGGCATGGTGGTTCAAATATTGTGATTAACTTGCAAGTAGTAATTTATATTACTGTTTCAGTTTTCAGAAAATTATTGTTAGGTAAGTTATTAAAAATTACATTTATTTTGTTTTTATTGTATTAAAATAGCACAAATAATTTGTGTTTTTCATTAAAATATGGTTATTCATTAAAAATGTTAAGCCTATCCAATAAAAGTAATATGTAAATAATGTTTTTAGTGTAAGGCTGCAATCTAATCTCGTAACACTCGTTTTACATAAACGTCATTAAATAAAGTGTCAGTAATCAAATATTTAAGTGGAATTTTTATTTAAAGTTGCGCGTTTTGACGTGATGTCGGATTTCTTAAACATTACCCCATCGTCACAAATGTATGACGAGGTGCGTGAGGTCATTTTTGTACGACTCCTAAAAAAGGGCGACAAATTGGAGACCGCCCCGGACGGCAAAAGCTCTAGCTACGCCACTGATCATACTCCATTAATTGGCCACGATATTAACCCACATGTACGTTATTTTTTTATTTTATCATTAGATTAAATGAATTATTAACACATATTAAATAACTTAATTAGGTTAATTTCTTTTCCAATAGCTTTGTTTTTATTATATATCATATATTGGAATACCACGTATTAAACGTGAAATTCGCATAACTGTAAGGGCCATTAGTTACGTATGGGCAACAGGAAATGTGTTGATAAAAGCAAACATCATGGATGCCTTATTAGAGACTGCATTCTACGTCGATTCATTCGTATGCGGTTTCAGATGGTTAAGTTGTATGTTACTAACATATACTAATAATTTGTTATGCTTTAATTATATGGAGGGCGTTTGGTTGCAACCATAATTAGATACACATAAATGCCCTTTAACAAATAAGTTTTAATGGTTTTTTAATAATTTAAAATGTTCGACAACAGAAATTCTATACATTAAATTGTAATTTATTTAAATTAACAATTTATTTTAATTGTATATGCTTAGTAAATGCATACATTTTTGGGACCGTTTTTTTGTAAAAAAATTACATCACATGGTAAATAAAATTATAATACTACTTAACAGTAGCAGTGAGCGAATTTTAATATTTTAAATGATAAAACTTGATCTATGAAGAACTACATAAACTTACTATTTTATTCCTGTGCTGAAGTCCCGAAACACTCGTTCAACTCAGTTATTAACATCTAATGAGACACATAAAGTATGTGATTTGTTTCAATTTTGGATCAGGTAACGCGCTCTCAAATGTAACACGTTATTTTTATAGCTGTTAAAAATACCATCTTTGGTGATGCCAGAAATAAATCACAAATTTTCCAGCACGAAAACGTATTCATTGCCCCGTCTTAAAAGCTTTTGTGAAGTGATGTTATTGTAACAATTATGAACTGACTTCCTGTTGTTAATTGATGGAACAGACCTCAAACAGCAGTCTGGGAATATCTTGTATAATACTAGTACCACATCGTGACAGACAGAATAAAGAGAAATAGAAATCATGCTGTGACAACCTTGACATAGTCATAAGCTTTGAATTCAAAATAAGAAAATAGCATGGGAACAGTTTGATAAATTAAGGTTTTACACACACGATTTTTCAACGATTTATATTTGTGTGTAAATGAGATGAGGGTTTTTTTAAATATGGTTTTTATATTTGTTTTTATTTTTCATTTAACATATATAGAATGTAAAAGAAAAAAAAATAATTTCATTTCATTCATCTCGCTACCTTTGACAACACGATCTTCGTTATTTAATTTTCAGGCTAATTGTTCGACTTCCTGTGCAGATAGAAGCATGAAATTTGAAGAAGTTGTTGAGTACTTAATCACTATGGTAACAGTTAAAAACATATTTAAACTATCAATCAATGGGCGCCGAGAGCAAAATGTAACTTTTTCCTTATATGATCTGTATAAAAATGTATTTAAACGATGGATACTTTGTAAGTGGATGAACTTTGATCAACATTGGTATTGAAAAACTTGATGGTCCATACTAAAGCATTGTAGGACATTGAACTCATTTAGAGCTATAGCCCCTAATCTCTTTTTCGTAAAGGTTTAAGAATATTTTCCCCATTCGATTTCATACGATCTTTACAAATATTGACTAACCAATATTTCAATCACGATGTCGTTTTGAAATTTACATCTGACACCCATTAGTTTAAAGCTGTATTAATAGTAGGATTTCTGTTAGCGTTAAAACTCGCCTGACAATTTTTTGGAAGTTTTGAACATAAGTAACAGAGAGCATTTCAAAATTTCACAATGGTTACAGACATTGGCGTCATACAAATACAATAAGTACGTTCATCTGTTTCAGTTAGAGCTGAAAAATCGCCTAATAAATTTCATGGACATGTGGCCACATAACAATACATTTTAAAATGGCGAACGTTGCCAACCGTTAAGACCGTTGCTCATAGAATTTCCAAATAAAACATGCTTAGCTTTTGGACATGAGGCTTTTATTGACTTTTATTTTCTACAATTTACTCAATTAAATCTTATGTACTAATATTTATAAAAAAACATCCATTGTAGCCAGATATATAATTATATATATATATATATATATATATATATATATATATATATATATTTATATATATATATATATATATATATATAGGTCCAGTCATTTTCTCTCTACAAGGTTTTGTGTCTGCATTTCGCATTGCATAAAACTGACAACAACGCTCTTCAAACAAAGATAATGTCATACACTTAAAAATACACAAACTCTAAAAACAGCCATCGTTGCATCAGCTAATTCAATACTCTGTCATTTGATCACAGTGACATACGTACCACTGTGTGTGAATTTTTCAAGGATATGAAGATCGACGTTATGTTTATTTCATGAGACCTGGGTACGAGGTTAAATGTTATGAACATGCAACATCTGGGTTTTTTCGATCAATGTTATGTTTTAAACTATCATTTGTGTACTAGAGAACATATACCCATTAGATTTCATTTACCACATAGTTAAAATGTCCACAAACTTCATTCAAATTAGTAAATCTTAATGTGTAAGAGTCTCAGCGGATCTTTCACTTCATGTGAACGTTATATGGCCATAAATAAGACATTTTGACATGGCGAATGTTTTCGACTGTTAAGTCCATTCGAAATAAAACCTGCTCTAATCTTTGACAAATGTTTCCCTATAGGTTCTTAATACGTGTCATTAAAATAGTATGTACCAATTTGATCAAGAAAATTGTAGCCAGAACCCTTTGCGGAAATGTATTAAAGAAAATTCTTAAGATTACTTCGGTCAGTAAATAAATAATATTTAAACAGCTTTACATAAAAATGAATATTAAATGATCCTCTGACCCAATCAGTGCGAGATGTGACTTTAAAAACACCTGTTGAATTTAATCTGGATCATGATGGATAATCTAGTATGTCAATATGTGTCAAGGTCGTGAAATATTAAATTGGGAATAAAATGGCTTTAAGAATCTCCGGGCCAAAACAGTGCAATATGTTAAGTTGAAAAAGCCTGAAAATTAAATCTGGATCATGATGTAGAATTTCTTCAATATTTGTTGATACATTCTTTCTTGTAACGTAATGGGAGTATAGCTTTTAAATTTAATAAAACATGTTTTAAGCCCCAAACACTAAAAGAGTTGAACTAAGGAGTGAAGTACCCTATAGAATTTTAAATTAGACCATCACAATGTATGTATTAAATTTGGTCCATTTCCATAGATGTCACTTTTTAAAATACCATTTCATATAAATAATGTAAACTATATTACATTCTGGGCCCCCGGACCCTAATACATATTATTTTAAAAACTGTTATGCCAGAAATGCTTGTGAAAGAACTCAAAGCTTCATAAAGATTTAAAGGGATCAGATGAGGATAATAATTTTTTTTAGCTTACATAAAAAAACACAATATTTTAAGACCCTTCTGGTCCATATGGCGTAAAATTTAAATTACTTTAATGTGAATTAGGAATTGACAACATTAGTCCAATCGAGTAAAATGAATGTTTTAAAAAAAGTATTGTTAATAAAGAAAAAAAGATTGTGGCCTCTGGCCTAAAAGGAATAAAAACTATGAGTTTAATGCCCTAAATAATTTTTCTAAGGTCAGCAAGTTTATGTTAGGAAAGAAACTACATTTTGGGCGTGTTTCATGGCTTCAAAATTGTTAATTTTATTTCTTTGTTCAATTTTTTATTGTAAGGGTGTATTCTATACGTTCCTAAAGTTGTATCGTTCTACCTGCATTGGAAGTTGGAGAATTCGTGATGAGTTAGTCAGTAAGGGCTTTGCCTTCTAGCCGTTTTGATTCAGCCAAACATTGATCAAACAAACCATACACAAGTACAGATTTTTGATTGACCATTGGGTTTTTTGATCAGTAACTATAACTCAAGAGCTGTGCTCGCATCACTTCTGTATGACCTGTTTAATAAATGTGGTTCCCAAAACCCACCACTTATCACGGAGTTAGGAAGTGTTACGAAATATTTTTAATAAAACAAACCCGTAAAAACAAAGTTTTTGACTATAAATCCCTTATATATGAGACATAACTAACAGTATTGATTATTTTCAAACATTTACAGACTGAATCTGTCTTAACTCAAGTTTGCTTCATAACCCTAGGGGGGGAGGGGTGTGTGGGAGGGGGAGAGGGGAAAAGTCTGGTCACCGATTCGCTTGACCGAGCTCAGAGTGACACGTAAAATGTAAACAAAATCGCCCCGTCGCTTCGTTGGGTCGCCTCAATGCGTCAGCTCAAAACTTTCACGTGGCAAAAAAACAATAACAAACCGTGAATTTAAAGTACATACCTCATATAAGCATAAACTAAAAATGCATTAATTTAATTACGGTACGTTCGATCGATCTGAAATTTTCGATACGATGCATTGTTAGGTCAGACGGGTCCGTGTGCCAAATTTCAGTTCGATCGGATCATGGGAAGTGGGTCATTTTTGACTTCTGTTTTTCCGCTCGTCCAAGACAGAGATGATGAGACGGCCGCGAAGTTAATATAAGGGATTTAAAAACGAATCATGAGGCCTTCCACAACGATCTTTGTGTAGCTGTGTCCCCTGACCACTGCCCAACAATGGAATAGTTAAATGCTAAATAGTTAATTATACACAGTACTGGACCTACATTCCCCTGTTACCCGTCAAAAACGTCAAGTCGGCATGGTCAGCTCCCTGGAGTCTTACTACAAGGGAAGGGATACGCGGTGCCAAGTAAGATCGGCGTATAGCAGAAAATACCTGATTAATCTCTAGATTTGTCGTTCACAAGCAAATTTATTCCACTTAAAAGCGACGTGTTACAAACATTGTACATCGAAAAAAAGTCGTATTATAGTAATAAGATGATGAAATGTAGTACTAGTAGGTAGCTATTGAATGTATGCAATAACCTTAGATGAAGTGGTAACGCTATTGTTCTTCTTTCTGTACATCACATGCATAAGCAACTGATATTTATTTGGAAATTGTGTCCGAAAAAATGCCAATATTCGTGCTGAGCTTAGCTGTACGGTCTTACCATAGCTCTTCGTGTCTTTCTTTTAATGTGAGATCACGCTTTTACATATTTCATCCTATTAAAAAAAGTGACTCTAAAGTATTGTTCTAAAATCTAAAATTACGTCATGTTCACTCACCAATATAAAGTTAGTTTATTCTTTAAATAATTTACTGACAACAATAACTTTATAGTAAATGTATAGTAAATGAGATTCTAAAATCTGATACTTTTTCCATTTTTATGTCAGAATGCTATCACGAAACCCTTGGTCTAAAAGCATCGTTTAGGTCAAAACAATTTGATAAACTATCGATCTGTAAAGATTTTTACTTTTTATTAAATGTCATAGAATACTGGTCTTAAAAGAACTTAATATCTATCTAAACAACCACGCTTTACAAACTCGGTGTGCCTATAGACTTACTCAAAGCTTGAAAACTTTCTCAGGACAGTAAAAATGACCACTGGTTTGGCCTTGTTAGTGTTATAGTCTCTATCCTGGTCCTCATCGAACATATTTCTGTTTTTGATTCTTTTGACCATAAAACACTTTAAAGAACCCTTCAAAAAAGTGATTAATTGTTTAATTAATTTGATTATTGAAATGATGATCTTGAGAATGGCAAGAATCACGTGACACTGGTGATTCTTCACGTCGTCGTTTAGCATTACAGTGCCGTTGTTTCGTGAGACGGGATTCATGAGACACTGACGATTCTTCACTTCGACGTTTTGCATTTTATTTGCCGTTGTTTCTTGAGACGAGATTCACGAGACAATCACGATTCTTCACTACTTCATTTTGCATTAGATTGCCATTGTTTGATGAGACGGTATCCATGAGACACTGGTGATTCCTCACTTCCCTCGGTGTGTGTCAGAATGTTCTTTGTCAATCTTTAAATATTACTACGGTAGTCAGGAAGCTTGCGCATTATTTCTAATTCTTCCAATGCTGGCAAATGACCAAATGACGTATCTTGAATTTTTGAACAGTCAAGTTCCCATATCGAATTACTTTAAGAGATCTTGCTCGACTCAAAGCAGCATAAGTCTGGCCTTTAGCGAAAATCTTCGAACCCAAGTTAATTACTGCAGTATCGACTGTTGATCCTTGCATTTTTTGAATGGTCACAGCCCAACAAAGGATGAGTGGCAGCATTCGCATTTCTGCTGTTCCGGCTGATAACTCTGCTGGAAACTCAACTGTCATTGGCTCGATGATATGTTCACCAATCCCAAAGAAAGTTATTTTAAATTTTGGCAAATCTTTTGCGTCAATTTGCGCTCTTCGATATAGTGACCAAATAATTTGGATGACTTCACCCATGGCTCAATTAACCATTCCTTTACCTCTGTCGACATTATAACCAAGCATGACTGGCGCACCTTCAAATATCACCAGAGTGCTTGGCAAGCCGCCAGTCTTGTTGATATCTTCTGGAATAAACCTGTCAATAGCAATATTGCTAATATCTTTGATGGCGTCAGATATTCAGTCAACTGATTTAAGTTTAATCATTGGTTGGCCTTCGAACTGGTGATGTTGAAGAGCTTGATCATTATGGAAATCCACCAAATCGTTTGTTGGATCTATTCTCAGCGCTTTCCCAACAGCAAATTCACCGCTGATATTTGTTGTTGATTTTTAAAAAAAAATAATTTATTAAAACATTCACAAAAATAAATACAATTAATAAATAAGATAAGTGCAGAATTTTAATAATATGTTATAGCTTCTGGTAGAGCAGTCGAATCTTGTAGAATGTAGACAAGGACCTTGATGATCTAAAATAACAACACCGATATTCAATATATATATATATATATATATATATATATATATATATATGCATAAATACGTTAATGCCCCGCTCGTAAGCCGACCAGCAACAAACATTTTCACCAATACTTTGTCCAAAAAAGGTGGGGCCTGCTAACGAGTATATACAGTATATATTTCTCTAAAAAAACTTACCAGTAAGGATCAAGGTGACAAGTAGTTTAACAATGCATAGTAATATTTTCTGATGGGAAATAGAAATTAAATTGGAAATAAATCAAGACCAAACATTTAACAACTCACAAATAAAAAAACAAAACAAAAAAAACACACTGTAATAATATATTAGGTAGAATATTTTCTTGTATATGAACTATCAATAGATTTCAGTTATCTTATCAAGCTAATTGTATAGATGTTATAGGAATATGTCACGAATGACCAATTGTTACTTATAATTTGTTCTTAACTGTGTTCGGACGGGGGGGGGGAGAAGGGTGTTTGGTGTTCGTGCTAGTGTTGTTGGCTAGTAGGTACTAAAGTGTGAAAAGGAGAGTTTTTTGGTTAACATGTTTGAAATGTGTTTAGGAGGTTGAACATTTGAGGGGATGAGGTGTTGTAGCAAGGAGTTGGGCGATTAAAGTTTGCTTTCTTTTAGCAGTGTTGAATTATTTCTTGTGTAATTTGAATTTATGAATCTTAGAGCAAGCGGTCCAAAGATCGATTCGAGGACGCTTGTGACAGAATGAATGATTTCTCCAGTGATCACTGTACAATTATTAATTTGCTAGACAAAATCTGGGGTCTATTCCATCCTGATATCTTTGTTCACTTCCTAATGAAAAATAATCTTCCTAAGTATCCTCTATACAGACACATCAAGATCCCTTCAAACTAATTATGAGCAAGCATGTTCAAGACATTGTTGTTCATTAGAGTATAGAGGATTTTCAATTATATTAAACACAATAAAACAGATTGTAGGTTGCCTGTTGCACAGTACACAAGTGTATAATGACGTGATGGACACACGTGTCATGTGTTGTTGTTACATGTTATGGTACGTATACACTCCTTCACCCATTTAACATTATCACTAGATTAGTTAGAGGATAAATGTATTAAGCTGTTTCTAAAATGTACATGAAATTAAACAGAAGCTAATTTTTTTTTAAAATATATTTTAAAAAAATAATAATTTATTAACCTGTTTATTATTAATGAAAGCTATTGCGTATTATGTTATTGATATGAACATCAAATGTACATTTGTCATGTCAGATAATTTATCGTTATAAGATTAGACTGAAAACGGCAGAAATGTGTATCTGAAAATTATCATTTTTCGGGATATATCCATAATACCAGTTCAAAAAAAAACAAAAGTGTTAAAAGGTTAATCGAGCCTTATTGCGTAGTGTTGTAAATGTGTAAACAATGATATAATAATGTACAAAATACACAAACAAATTGTGCAATGAAAACAAGAAATTTGTGTTTTATTTTTAGACTGATACGACAGTAAACGTTTCGGCTAATGCCTTCATCAGTACAACATAAAATACATTCTTACAATACTTACATAAGTAATAATAATATTCTTAAAACATATTGTATTTTAAAACATTTATGTTAAATAAAAAGAAAGGAAAAACAAAAACCAACATGGACACAGGATATAGGAAAAAGGGGGAAGTATCCAAAGTTACATTTAAAAACCACAACGGGAACAAGATTCTGCAGTTAAGTAAAATTATGACTGTGGTTAATTCCATATGGAGCCAACGTACCAAATCTTTTTTGAGTCTATTTTCCATGTGGACTCTATCATGGGTATTGCTTACATATAAAATACCAGTTACTGCATTATCTGATATGCCGTTATGGTCAACACTGTTAAAATGCTTAGACACAGGACATTGAGCCTGTTTATTTATATTATATAATATACATAAATATAAATCCCTTATATATGAGACATAAATTAAAGTATTGATTATGTTCCAACGCGACCAACATTTACAGCATGAAACTGAGTGAATTCCACCTGGTTAAAACACGTGATGTGGTCACCGATGGCTGCGGTGAAGTCAAGTGACCCGTAAAATGTAAACAATAGCGACTGCTACATATAGAATTATAGAGATAAACTAAAAATGCATTAATTTAAATACGGTACGGTCGATCGATCTGAAATTTCAACACAATGCTTTGTTTGGTAACTCAAGTCTATTTGCCAAATTTCAGCTCGATGACATAACGGGAAGTGGGTCATGTTTTACTTGAGTTTTTCCACCCGACGACGAACGACAGCCAGAGAGACAGAGAGGGCGGTGAAGTTAATATAAGGGATTTTAAAAAAAATATAAAGACATTAACATGTTGAATTTGTCAATATGGAGATTGTCGCATCAATATTGTAATACAATTTATTGCAATTGAAGAAACTATTTTTAAAATACTTTAAATAATAGCAATATATAAAACATGCCTTCCATCGATTAATAGTAAGTAATAGAAATAATTAATTATTATTGTTTAATGATTGGGAATTATATACATTTAAAATCCAATTGATATTTATTTATAAAACCAGTACGTGTTTTCTACATAAAAAGTATAACAATAATAATAATAATACATTGTATTTTTTATAGACCTGTTTCCCAGCAAGGAGCCGGACTCACAGCGTTTTACTTGGAAATAATAACATACATATACTAATTTAAATATAAATTATTTTCATAATACCCACATAAATAACAGTACAATACACATAAGCAACGTTAATCATTAAAAAAGAAATGGTGTTTCTTTAATTTTGAAAATAAATTTTGAAAAGATGCGTCTTCAGTGCAGTTTTGAAGGCCTTAGTATTTGAAACACAACTGCAATTCGTTTTTAAATAATTTAATTCATTTATATATGACCACATAAACTTACTATTTGATTCTTGAGCTAAGTTCTCTAAAATATCTTTAAACTAAGTGTATAATATCTGCAGAGTAACTGATACTATGTGACTTTTTCATTTGCGAACACGTAAGACGCTCTAACATGTATCACCTTATTTATATATCTGTTTAAAATATCATCTTTTGTGATGCCATAAATAAATCACAAAATTTCCAGGATAAAAACGTATTGAATCGTGTCAGTCGTAAGCATTTGTGCAAATTTAGGCAATCATGCGATTCAAACAGGTGTTTACTGGCTTCCTGTTTGTAATTCGTGGAAAAGATCTTAACATCTGTGTGAGAATACGCTTATCTTGTATTATACTAGTAGCACATCGTGACAGATATAATACAGATAAACATACATCATGCTGTGACAACATTGACATAGTTTCAAGACATGGCGTCAAAACAAGTAAATGAGTGGGAAAAGAATATTTTAATAAAAGAACATGTTTTTCACACATGATTATTTTAACATTTTATATTTTTGTGTAAATATTTTATTTTAAAAAAAATAGATTTTCATGTTTTTCCTTTAAATGATAGCTTGCGTCTGGCTAACTTTTACTGCACTATCTTCATTAATTGGTCTCAAACTTTTACTTTTAATTCACACTGGAACATTCCCCGAGATGTGATTGATTACTCTTTGAGATTTTTCATGAGACGCCCAATTATGTGAACTAACTACTATTGCAATCACATCTTCCAAAGGAATTTTTAAGATATAATTTTTAGACACACTTTTTTTTTGAAAAAAATCACGCAATTGTGTGTGTACTTCTTAATAAGGGTTATTAAAACATGTTGTATCTTTTGCATCTTAGAAATTTGTAACGAATTTACAAACGTTCCTAATATAACAGTTTAACTCTTCACATTTGATGCAAACTAATAATCGTTTCAAATTTTAAATTTATTGACAGCGTTTTAAATGAAAACTTATGCCTTTCTTTTAAAATTTATTTTAAAAAGATGGTAGACAAAGTCTTTCTTCTAAGGCTACTGTTAATTAAGCGCTAACGATATAATCATTGTCTCTTTAAAAAAAAGTATTTGACGTTTGGTTTATACAGTGCTGGATTTATCTATGAGCTGCACAAACTTGAGGGCCACATAAAATTGTTTGAGCGATTAAATGTCATGTACAATTACCTATTTTGTGATTGGCTTAACGATTGTTTAGTTCAACGTTATAAAAACTCTCTATAGCACAGAACAGCTTCAATACAATATCTTACATGCAAACGTCATTCAAAAAATGACTGCGTAAAGGGTCTATCAGACTAGATAATTATAATAAACTGCGGTACTGGAAAAATGATCTTGAAAGAGTTGTGGCAGTCATAATTACTATAGCAGAAACGTGGTTAACCTTTCAAAGGGGATAATACACAATTTTGTTCTCCTCACAATGGTTATTTCCTCGGATTACTAAAACTTATAGCAACATTTTGATCTTTGACTAGCAAGCTATACTTTTTTTTAAAATAAATATTTCTATTACAATATATGATGAATGTATACAAACTATGGCACGTGAATTAAGTGACACAACCGTGGATTATATAAGAACTTCAGTTTATGTGTAGTTTCCACGCCAGACTGGTCCCAAAGATCAGCTAACTGTTATTGTGAGGTATCTTGTACCATATAATGGGCTACCTATTTAACGTTTTGTAACGTTCCTTGAAATGGGTAGCCACAAAGGAGAGACTAAGGCTAAGATTATGCAAACAAACTTTAAAAATGAGTGAACAATTTTTTTTTAGTCTGTGTCGAAGTTAGTCATATGAAAATATTGCCTTTATACCTGTAAAATACAAGGATATGCAAGCAATAATAGTACAAATCAACAAGTACGGTAAATGTACACTCTGTTTGGCAGTGGGCGTAGAAACAGTCAATTGTTCGTTATATGTAGTATAAAATTTGTAATTATTGAAGAAATATAATATTTGTTTTCATCCTTTACACATATTATATAAGGATGTATTGATGTCATTCTTTCAAGTTGATTCAAAAAGTATAAACGGTAAGCTCATTCAATAACCATACATGCAATAGTTTGCTTTCGTTAAGTGATGTACCACTGTACGTCTTTTGTGACTAAGTATTAATGTGATTCAGTTGTTTCCCTTTTGATATGTGCCATACTTTTTGTTTTTGTTAATTTATTTTGCGTTGAAATTTAATTATTGAGTGCTACTCTATTTCTATTTCATTATAAAAAAACCGCAATATGTATTATGTTTTAGGTAAAACAAAACAAGTATCATAAAAATTTGTAAAATGTTTATCGCATATATTAGAAAAATGATTTGTTTGAAAAAAAATATTATAAGACATTTTAAAGCATGAATTATTTTTTGTACACATAATTTAGTACAATTCATATAAAAAACAAGATAAACTACATTTAACCAGTTGTATATATGTATATATATATATTCATAATTATTTATATTTATATTAATACTTTTATTTACGTATTAACACTATATAACAATCGTCTGTGTCGTCTAGTCAAAGTCAGAGTTGTATGTTTCTAGTGTTGTGTGGTACATGTGTCCTAGTGGGTCCGGTAAACTAAATGGCCAGTGGAGATGTAAATGTAAAATGTAAAATTGTAATTTAAAAATATAAAGGACAATTCCTGTGTTGCTTATGTGTTTACACAAAAGAACCCTGTGTTTTGAATCCCATGTTTTACCCGCCCCCTGCTTGCTGTGATATGAGAACAGTCATAAAACAATCTTTGTCCAAGGTGTCGTGTTGTTTTGTGGCCCTTTTGGGCTTGTTTTGTTATAGTCCCCGAAACAGTTCCATGTCTTACTACAAAGGGACCCCATCCCCTTCCCCTTATATTCTAATTTAAAAAGCCCTCTCAAAACGTAAATATATTAAATTTAGTTCAATGGAATCCTTAAAGTGTTCTCTTTTTCTCTCTTATTTTGATAACCGTAATTTTCATCTTTTAGGTTCATTAAATCAATTCATAGGAATTACGAAAAATTCAAAAGAAGATCCATATTCTAGTACAGGTCTCAGCAAAGTTAGGTAGCCTTTTAGTTTTATATTCATATGTGATACCGCCATGTTTCACTGTATAAGGCCTAATGTTTATTTTGATTTTTTAATTACTTCATTGACATGGTAATCCCAGGATAGTTTCTCGTTTAGTATTACTGCTTAGTATTTTGCATATTTTGTTTGGGTTACTTGTCTTACATGAAATAAATATTATAAAATAGTTTAAATAGGGTTTCTCTTCACAGTTGAAACTTCTGGGATTAAATACACATTCAAGTTAGTTTATCATTTTATTATATTATATTTTTATATTATTTTATTTTATTACAGGGGGACTAAGAATTTTTGTGTTAGTTTATCAAGTTTTATACCTCACATTAAATCCCACAATCGATCACGATAAATAGCAATACAACTTAGAGTTCTAAGTCCCTCTGCGTGGCTACTTAGTTTGTGACTAAAAAATATCTTCTGTTTTTTCATGCGATATTCTAAATTCATCACAGCAGCTGGGCCTGATCTTTTTTTTAAAGTTATTTTTTTCATCTTATTTCAATGAACCACACCTCAATTCGCCCTAGAGGGATACAGGTAACTTCAATGTGTTGACGTCAAGTTATAATTAGAAGAGTTTGTATTATAAATTTTCAAAGAACTAAATACGTCAATCCTTCCTGGTCGAATCGTCAGTGTGATCGATTGACGACCTTGAGGTACTGGGTTCAATTTTCAGTTGGGGTAATTATTATTTTTTAATATATACATAAATTTGTAATTAATAATCTATTCCTTTACAACTATGATTGATAAGGTCGAAAAGTCGATAAAAAAATGAGACTAAACAGTAGAAGATAAAATAATTTAATTTTTTTTTAAAGTTCATGGTTTTATTTACATATAGAAAGTGCACTAAAAAGAAGAAAATTAAAAAAGTACGTGTTAACAGGTGAAAACAGCGTATGGAATTGAGGTACGTTAAAGCGTGGGGCGCTCATCATAAAATTCCCTTACAATTAAAAGTTGCGCTTGTTAAATAATGAAAATTGACGACCTTAAAAATTATTTTGCTATATCATTGCAATTAAATAAAAAATAAATGACATTTATTTTATAAAAAAATATCTAATACATTCGTCCATCAAAAAGCTTATATAATAAATGCATATCAACAACACTGCGTCTTAATACAATTGTAAGTAATAAATATATATGTAACTCATGTAAAAATATTAACCCCATGCATCGTGCAACAATTCTAATGAAATAGATTAAGCACATCTATAATATAATGAAAGTAAAAGTTTTAAAAAAAAACACTGCAAAGGCAAATGAAAATGTTTTAATAATATGACACAGCTTAATTTGAAATGCGCACTCGAAAATGTGCACCGTATTATGAAAAAGAGCGATGATAGAATGCGCACTGCTAAAAATGAAGCCTTGAAATAAACACTCCACAAAAAATAACCCATTTGAACGTCCGCGTAAAGGCTTTTCAATATGGTAATGAGATTTAATGTTACTCTTTTTGTCTCTATATTTTATGTTTTTTTTAATATACGGCTTTCTGACAAAAGGGGCAATTAAAAAACAAAAAAATACGAAAACCAGCTGCAGGCTAAAAGGAACCGTCCAGCCAAAGTTGGTCTCTGGCCGTTATTTTGTTTTTCTGTGTTTGCGGGACTAAGAGTTGGTACAAACATACAAACATAAAATATATTATATATATACTAGAAATATACCCGCGCTCAGCAGTGTGAGTGTACTATCTTAAAAATTTTCTTACGTAGGTAAAATTATGTCACTTGTTGTTGTTGAGTATCTATCTCTATGTATAAAATGCTTGTGGTAATGTTAACTAACATTTGCCATGAATTTACTCTTATGAAACAACGTATAGTTGGTCTAAAAAGACTCTAACATATAGACAATTATGCGTTTGAAACAAAAGTAAAATCAATAGGATATTAATTTCTCTTAAATAATATACATAGAAAATAGTTATAGATCTTTCTAATCAAGGAATGTCATTCGGTATAACATACATGTTGTCTTATATACGCAAGATAAATTTAAAGATAAAAGTCATCTAAATCAAAACACAGACACATATGCAATCACGCCACACAAGCACATACGCACACAAACACACACACATACATTTTTACACATATAAATCTACATTAAGACTTTTTCACAAATATGTATTTCAATTTTGTATCTATTATGAAAGTATTATTTACCGATGGCATCCAATAATTCATATTTTTAACTTTCATTAAGAAACGAAATTCCCTATTTATGTCTGCATTCCGATAAGATGTAATTCTGTGTAAATTCCAACTGTCCTCCCACCGCATATTTTCCCCCCGCCCTTCTTTTTCCCAGTATGTTTTGTCTTGATATTAGATAATTTATTTGCCAAGTTAAATTGAGATTTTTTTTTAAAAGGTATGTAAAACAGAGATATATCATTTTAAGAAAAAATTTATTTTTGTATTCCGGACAGGTAAGAGTAGACATATTTAGTTCAATTCGATGTAGATTTTAATATTGGTTATCAGGTTTGTGAGTAGTAAGGTTGGTCTAGATTCTAGATTAATCCTTTTGTCAGGTAGACAATGACAAAATTATATTAAATATAGCTAAATATAAGAGAAAAACATGTTACTTATATTACTTTAATTTGCTAAATATAGTTAAGTAATTTTTAATGTATGAACATGCAAAATTAAGGTATAATTCTAAAGTCGGAATTAGGCAATTTAGTGATAAGTGAATGATGGATTAGGCTTTCATTATTATAGAAAAAAGCCAATAAAATAAAGGACTGAAGGATATTTGAAATATACATATTAAGGAGATATCCAATCATATATATTCATGACATATACTGATATATATACCCTTTACTCGGGGTTTAAATGGTATATCTTTTAGTAAATACATGTAAATCAGAAAAATTCAACAACAAAAAAAATAAAAAAAATAAAAATATACATAACAAGAAAAAAAAAGTATTATCTTTAATTTCATGTGATTTGTTTTCACGTAAAGCAATGCCTTATAATATTTCCTCACTAATTAAAACATACGTGTTATTAAGTTATTAGTTTTTACGACCATATATACTAAATTATAAATTTCATTTTTACATGTACTACATAAGTTAATTGTCAGTTTTCCAAGAGATCTCGAACACTTACACCATAGTCATTCAACAATCTTATATATTTACTACACTGCATCTTAACAAAATCCACCTCGGTTACGATTTGTAAAGGTGAATTTATATTCGACACCGCAATACATCCGTTACACCCGTAACCTTAAGAAAAAAATAGCGCTATGGCAGTTTATAAAAGAATAAACATCTTCATCTACACTTATGTTACCGAGTTCATCAAATTTTTTTAATTACTTTATTGAAACGGACTTATCACCTGAGGGTTAAATGCTGATATAAAATATATGTTAAGGATGTAAGCTTTGGTCTAATTAACATAATTCTTCATTATTTAGTCCTTTTTCTGAAGCTTTTGCTGTGCGTTCACTTTTAAGACGAAATGAAGTGTATACGATCATCTGTTAACTCTTCATCAGTGTCAGCATCATCTTCATCTTCGAGGAAAATGTAAAAAATAAACAGTAAATATAAATAAAATCAAAATCAAAATATCGTGTTTTCTGTCCAAATATATATTTTCTATAGATGATACACATAGGTGTGCAAGTTAATAATTTTATAATTATGAACATATTTAAAATAAATATCCCTTTAAAAGAATCTGTTATATTTGCTTCAGAGAAAAACACTAAATTAATTTATTTTCGCAAGCGAACCTTATATATATATATACACACACACATCTATATACATATATATATATATATAGATATATATATATATATATATATATATATATATATATATATACAGTGGTACCCCACTAAACAAACGGATCGCACAACGAACCCACAAAAAAACAGCGATTATCCATATGTACTTACTTATTAAACGAATTTTATCGATTATAATTTTTATAATGAATATTTAATCGATACAAATATTTAACAAATATTTAACAATTAATTGAGAAAGTAATCGTTAATTTCCGCAGCCCTATATATATATTAGGGCTGTGAACAATTATTTTAAATGTAATCGTTAACTTTTGAAAAAATTAACGTTTAATTAATCGTTAATTTCGATTCAAATTATGAGGTCATAACTATCCCTCATTAAACTTTCTTGTTGAAAATCTAAATAACACTTTAATGTCTCCTTTGTGTGTAATCTTTTAACCAACTACTCAAAAATACAAGTGTGTTGACATTATTTGTGCTGACATAAGTGACGAGCGGGTAATATAACCAGCCGAGCTCAACAATCATTCACATAGCTTTAGATTGTCTCAGCTGAAGTTACTGATATTGCAGTTCATTTTTTGTTTGCAGGTGATATGTCAGAGGAATGTTAGAACCATGTTAGCAATGTTTCCTTTAAGCAGCGCTGCTTGGCTGATATTTGAACGACGCCACGCAGTAGTTTAGAATCACCGCGCAGCTAATTTTGTAATATATTGTACAAAAAATGGACGCTGTGAAAATTTGCACACGAGTTGTTTTTTTTTATCTTTGCACACGGACCAACGAAGCTTAGACTTAGAGGGAACATTGCATGGTAGGCAAACGATTTCACTCAAAGGACACAACAACCCTTTTCAACATTTTGAACATTCACGTCAGTCAATAGTTTAAAACTAAAATTTTCGTTTAATCGTCCGGAAATTATTTTATATTTTTGGCCAAATTATATAACTTTTTGACTTTCAGTACATGTATAAATGGTAGTTCGATTAATCGATCAAAAATTTAATTGATAAAATATTTTAATGATAAATCGTGAAATTAATCGTTAATTTCCGCAGCCCTAATATATATATAATATATATATATATATATAGATATATATATAGATATATATGTATATATATATAATAAACATATTTATATATTATGTGCGTTTTATGTGCGCATATATTTAAATTATGGAAGCATAGTTATTAGTTAAGGGAACATTGTATGCGTAAGTCCAATGAGTTAGCCTTACCTAACTGATTATTTGAATTAGATGAATCATATGCCGGAGTTATATAACCTGACGAATTTGAATTTGAATATCTGTGATTAACGCTAAATTCTGCGTTACTGGACTGGTAGACACTTGTATATACTGAAAGAAAAGTATTGCATGTATTGATATTGCCGACACCGCATAAATGTTATGATATAATTACATCTTAAAATACTAAACCATTCCTAATATTTTAATCTAGTACATTATGCGAAATCCTTTAAATAAGTATATATATATATATATATATATATATATACAATTAAAATGGAATAAGCAAACATTTAAAAAGAAATCAATACCATCCATATACTCCATGACTTGTCTTCTAAAAGAAAGAAAAAAACATACATAAATCATATTTGACATGGTCAAAACTTCTAAGGGTAACTCATTAAAATAAGTAGTGGCTCGCAATTACGAATAATGTTACTTTACTACACAAATCTTATATTGTATAAGATATATCTTTTAAAAAAATTAGTGATATATTTATAAAAAATAACCTTACTGCATGTTTTCAGTTATATCTTCTCTGTCTTCTTTTAGCAGCTGTATTTGTTTTTGACCTTCTAAAAAGACAAAGATAATATGCAATTAAGTTTGTAATTTTTGTACACATTCGATGAGATAGATCTGTAACGCAAATATATTAGTATTGGTATGGCAACAGTCCGTCCTCATGGAACGATGGCGTGTACTCCTGCTCCTCTGCCCCCTCCCCTTTCTCCTGGCCCTTCTCTCTTCACTCAAAGCTATGAGGGATGCTTCCGCGACATGAATGCCATCACGCACTTTTGCTCGTCAGGAGGTGCGCTCCTCGGCAATGGTCTCCCACGTTTTATTGTCTATCTATGCCAATGACATGTCTTTCTTGCAGACGTCCTTGAAGCACAAGCAGGGGCGACATCTTTTTCTCATACCAGTTGCCAGCTCACCGTAAAGCAAGGCTCTAGGAATGGGCTCCGAGCTCATCCTGCGGACATGACCTAACCACCACAGGCGGCTCTCACTCAGAATTGAGTGCATACTAAGCATACGGATTCTTCTGAGTACCTCGACATTGGTGATGTTGTCCTGCCACTTGATGCGTAGAATCCTACGCAAGCATCGTAACTGGAAGCTGTTGAGCTGCTTTGTTTGCTTGGTGTAAGTCGTCCAGCACTCACTGCCATAGAGGAGTGTGCTGAGCACGCATGCCTGGTACACAGTGATTTTCGTCCTATCTGTGAGCTGCACATTGTTCCACACTCTTTGATTCATCCTAGCCATTAATGATGCGGCCTTGTCGATTCTGGTTACTATATCCTTATCCAGGGAGAGTGTGCTTGTGATGTTACTGCCAAGGTTGGTGAAATCCTCGACGACGTCCAAGGTGTTTCCCTAAATGGAGATTGCTGGAAGGCGGTCAGTGCCTTGTCTCATAATGTTATATATACAGTAAAATTACGTAATATGACTTTTTAGCATATATATATATATATATATAAATATGTATATATATATATATATATATATATATATATATATACATATATATATATATATATATATATATATATATATATATATATATATATATATATATATATATATATATGTATATATATATATATATAAATATATATATATATATCATTTGTAATATACCACGATTATTAAAAACTATTTTAGAGAGTCTGGACCTAACAATGTAGACTTAAGTAAAAAAAAATTTGAGTGATAAAAATGTGTAAATAATTTCTAGAAAGTAAATCAAGGTATAACATCACAAAGGACGATTGTAATGAGAAATAATATACAGTTCTAAATATGTGTATTTTCATTAAAGTTACATTGTATTCAAACGTGTTTATGATACATTAGTATTTTAAAACGAATTTGTGTTATGCAATAGAAAGTTTTAAGAGCTTGATTATTAAAAAAAATTACTTACTTCTATATAGCCTTAATATAACAATAATTGTTACAGTCAATACGAATAAACCAAATCCTAGAACAGCACCAATTATTGTTGGGATAAAATAGATCTCATGTGAATTCGTTTCACAATCTGTGAAAGTTATATCAGTTTTTTAAGATGTGGTTAAAAAAATTAATTAAACATTATTATTAAACAAAATAAATATATTTGATACCATATTTACTTAGTGTTCTATTTTCAGCTGGTGAAGTTTAAATGATAATTATTTTCATAAATTTTAAAAATTAATTGTATGCAGGGTCGGCTTTAGGCATAGGCAATCTAGGCAGACGCCTAGCGCCTCCAATTAGCGGGGGCCTCACACAGGACTCATAGGAAATGCTGTATAGATTAAAAGAGTGAACTACGACCAATGTCAACATACAATCAGAACCACCAAATCAGTGCAATACCTTTACCCGCTGATTATTTTACATAGTGCATGTTTAAAATGTCATTTGTGTGCCTAATCTCATTTTCACACGATTGACAAACAAGTAACATAAAATTACGCTAAAAATACAACTGTTGAATATCAAATGTTTTAAGTAGTAACCATTTAAAATGTTAATGTTAAATGCTTCTGTACGTAGTAACATATAAAACGACACAAACATAGGTTTGCAAGTAGAAATTGAGTGTCAATAAAATATATGTAGAAATTAAGCTGAAACTTCACTTATTTCTCAAAGTATACAATTTTTTCGTTTGCACAGCTTAGCAACAACAGCTAAACAATAATATAATAAACGATTACTTTAGTAGTCTGGCATGGCTAATGTTTTTAATTTTTTTTATTTTGATATGTTCAGTTTTTATCATCTCTTAAAAAAACTTAAAATTTATGAAATAAGTCGATAATTATCAACTTACACCTTGAGCCTATCGCATTAAAAAGTTAATTTAAAACATGCAATTATTCGATGCTTTTAAGCATTTTCATTCTGCAAAACTTCATTCCATGGGACAGAATAAAAACCTATTTATATTTGGAAATATACAGTGAGTCCTCGCTAAGTCGAACTTCCCTAAGTTGAAAACCTCCCTATGTCGAATTAATTTTTAGTTCCCGGCCAAATTCCATAAGACGAATGTATTTTAGATCTCTTTAACTCGAAGATTTTTGGCTTCCAACCTCCTTTAGCAAATTTCTAAAGCGTTTAGGATATTAATCTGAAGTGAGATTTCTGGACATGTGTTCCGTAGAGCCACGTAAACGGACGCAAATTCTTATCTTAGTACATTTTGAAAGGTATTAAGCGACTTTTGCAAGTAACAAAAATGACCAAGACTAGAAAAGCAGTAGTTTGTATCGATATGTCAAAGAAAGTTGGCTTCCTTTCATATGAAAAATGATACACCACCTATCTTTGCCGTCATGACATCTAGCCGGAAAGGCTGTTCCTTCTAAAACTTCAATGTTCTTAATAACTGCTAGCACTACGGAGAATGTCAAAATAAAATTTATTATCGCCCATATCATCCTTTTCCACTTTAAACTTCTGTCCACTGTCCACTGTCTCCTCCATCAATAAGAATAAGAGCTTGTCTGAGGATGAACTCCTTACATATTCAACATTTTTAGAGTCACCCCAAGTCCCTCCTTTTCTGTCCATCTCCGTGTTTATACTCTTCTCTGATCTCATTACTGATTACATTTCATTGGTAAATATTTTAGTAATATTGTAATAGTTATTTTGACAGGGAAATCTGAGCTGTCAAAATTTCACATATTTTTTGTTAACCTTCCATTTCCGACGTTTATTAATCATTTTTATTTTAAAACGTTTGTATTTGACTGCTGGATAATAATTAACTGTCTCTATTTTCTGATTTATGATTAACGAGTTCCAAAACAAGAAATGAAATATTCACCTTTCTGAATTATGCTTATTTATTTACATGCAAATGTTTCGGTTACAATTTGTCTTAGTTCAATTTCCCTGCCAATTTTTCTTACATACACACACTTTTATTCTCTATGCTGTGATGCAGTGATGCTAATTGCAACTGTATACTATAGTTTATTAAACTTTTAATTTTTCAGACTACCGGAAGACCCTTGTTGCTTCTTTCTGGTACAAATGTCGAAACCTTATTTCGAGTCTAGTGCATCAAAATGCAAACGAAAAGCCGAGGAGGAGGCATTGTTAATTGTTAATTGTTAATCGGCATCCTTCCGTCTCACGAGACGATGGTGCATCACTGTTGAGTTGGGTTGCATTTCCTCGAGTTGCTGTGCAGTCCAATTCTTGAGTGACAGTCTTTACCACAGCTTTTACACATGAGTTCTGTGCTTCCAAATAGTTTTGCCTTTCTCCTAGCTCTTCTTTCTGTAGCCTCCTCCCTCCTTCGCTCCTCGGCTACTATGACGCCCTCTTTGACAACTGTGCGCCACGTAGATCGGTCTTCTGCCTTACACTCCCAGTCGATTGTGCGTATTCTGGATGCTTTCATGTCCCTTTGGCAGACATCTTTAAATCGCAGACGTGGGTGACCTGCCTTCCTCTTTCCCCATGCCAGTTCTCCATATAGCAGATCCTTGGGAATGCAGGAAACGCTCATTCTCTTAACATGTCCTAGCCATCTCAGGCGTCTTTCACTAATGATTGAGAGCATGCTTTGGGTATTGGCACGCATTAGGACCTCAGTGTTAGGCACCTTGTCTTGCCATTTAATGCCTAGGATGCATCGCAGGCATCTCAAGTGGAAGCTATTAAGCCTGCGCTCTTGGGATTTATAAGTGGTCCATGTCTCGCTCCCGTATAGCAGTCTACTAATGACGCATGCTCTATAGACACACAGTTTGGTTTTCTCTGTTAACTTGGTGTTTTACCAGACCCGTTTGCTTAATTTAGCCATTGTGGCAGCTGCCTTGTAAATTATACTTTTTATTTCCTCTTCAATGGAGGAGGCGCTTAATTCAAAACAAAGCGGTGCCATATTACATTTCGTTACTCGTCGGCCGCCACTACAATGGGCAGCATTAACTTCAGATACTCAGATTCAGAACGAAGAATATACACAATTGTATTTCCAATCGCTAACACGTGGTCAAAGTAGTCAGATTGTTTTTGAAGAAGTGGTCAAAGAATCGGATAATTTGCATGAAGAAGTCATGGACACGTTCATGGAAGATGGCGATGCAGGTTCATGCTATGCAGATATAAGCCAACTTATCGACTTCGATAAATAAAGTGCCAGGCTGATGGCCACCTTCCCTTAGCAATAAATAACGTGTTTAATTGTTCGAAAAAGGACCATTTCGTGAATTTGAAGTGGAACAAAGTATCCGCAAGATATGTGTGTTGAGAAGCGGCATTTCTTAGTGAGATTTTTTAAGGAAGTTACGAAATGGTGAATGCTCAGATCGTCGTTGGCGTGTGTTTTCAAACCATAAAAAGTGTATATTTTCTTTTTGCTGCATAATATTCTCAGATCTAAAAACCAGGCTTACAAGTAAAGGAAATAGCGATTGGAAAAATATTTCCAGGCTTCTAGCTGATCATGAATCGTCCATGAAGCACTATCGTGCTATCGGCGTTTGTATTAAACTGGAAATCGGTTGAATGAAGGAAAGACAATTGACAAAGAAACACAAAATATTATGCAAGAACATAATCATCACTGGAACAATGTTTTACAAACAATCATCTCAATTGTGCAGTTTCATGCCTAGAAAATCATTTACGACGCATAAAAAACGAGAAAATTCATGATCATTACTTGGGAAAATAAATTAAAATGAGGTAATTAATCCGATCGGTGATTCCGCCATGTAAAATATTATAGATAATGTTAAAATTTCGAAATATTATTCCATCATCTTGGACTGCATACCTGATGGTTTTAATCAAGAGCAAATGACTATGATTTGAGGAATATGCAACATTGTGAGTATGCTAGTAGAAATAAATGAATATTTTGTGGGATTCATAGCTGTCGACGACAACACTTGTTTATGTCTCATGGAAACTTAAATAGCTTGGAGATCTGAATTTATGTTTCCAGAACTGAAGAGGCCAAGTATACGATAATGGAGCAAATATGAAAGGCTGCAACCCTGGTGAACAAAAACGTCTACTTTAAATCAATACGAAATCAATGTATGTGCCACGTGATGTCACAATCTCAATCTAATTCTTGGAGACTTTTCAAAATCTCCAGTGATTGAAGCGAAATTCTTTGGAGTTTTGCATCCAATTTATGTTGTTTTTAAGATCGTATAAATTCATTGAAAAATCTGACAGTCAAGCCTATTTCCCGTAACGCTGGTAATCAAGGAGTAATACTTTTAAAGCTGTTCGTTATCAAACAGCAGTAGTGTACAATGCATTGGTGGATGTGTCGGAAAATGGCAAAGATCAAAAGGCAAGTACTGGTGAAACAACTAAAAACATTTCAATTTCTGGTGACTTTAGTCATCTGGTACGATTTATTGTTTAAAATGAATATGATCAGCACATTGATGCAATCGAAAGAAAAGCAATTCGACATTGAACTGGAATGTATAAAACGTGCATCCGAGTTTATGAAAATATGAAAAGAAAGTTGATTTGTATCCGCTCCAATTTCGGCCAGATAATAGGCACAAGAATTAGAGATGTAACCAGATGATGAAATCATATTTCCAGCTGCCACAAGCCTGAGATAACAGAAAGTGCACAAACAGTTCGACCATGAAAGCATATATGAATCATAGACAGTTTTAAGGGGGGAAAATATCGAGTGGAATTTTTTAATCTTTTGTTAGATCAAGCAGTTATATCATTGACAGCAGGTTTAGAGAAAATGGATTTTTTTTCCTGCACTACATCAAAGAAATTGCAGAATCCGACCAAAGCGATTTGATGAACTGTTGCATGGATTTGAATATTGCACTCAGCGATGCATCTGGTTCAGATATTGCTTTGAAGGATTTATGTAGGGAATCGCTAACATTTTCCAACATTGTTCTAGACACAGTTTTGTCTTCTCTTGATTATTTACGTTTATTTATAATCACTGTTTAAATTCTTCTGTTCCAAATGTCGCTATAGCCATTCGTATACCATTCAATATTCAAATTACTGTTGCTTCGAGGGAAATAAGTTTTTTTTTCAAGTTGAAATTAATTTTTTTTTAAACTATTTGAGAACGACTATGACGCAAGAACGCCTGAAGAGTTTAACAATGATATCTATTGAAAGAGATATCGTCCAGTCTCTAGATATTTGCATTTTTGTGCGGAATTTGCTGCCATCAAATCACGAAAAGTTGATTTTGTTGAAGGTTCATGACATCTCCATGACTATGTTGCATAAATTTCAGTTATTTGTTGATATAGATATAACTACCTGTAGTTTCTAATAAATTTTGCAATGTTATTTTGTCTGTATTTATTTTATTTTTAATTTTTTTATATTATATTAAGGGCCACCAATTTCACTTCGCCTAGGGCCTCCAATTCCCTATAGCCGGCCCTTATTTACAGTTTACTATTATTAACATTTCAAAGCATGAAGTCGAGTCAAGGGATAAAAGAAGTGCATAAAGTTTCGTAGATGTCTTTTTTTTTAATTAAGGAAATTTAACTAATTAAAATAGGAACTTTAAGAGCTTTACCTTAAATTTACTATAGCTAATGTTTAGTTAATCATTTAGATTATGCAATTTTACCTTTGAAATTCAGAATGTGTGTGCTTTTTATGGAATACACCCCATTGTCAGCAAGACAAGTCACATTCACCTCACCAGTTGACGTGTGTGTTGTTTTAAATTCGTGTCTATTACCAGTGTGATTGACAGTGAGTGGAACATCATTGATGTAGATATGCACTGTAGATTTGGGATAACCGTCATCCACATAACAGCTGCCTTCAATTATGTTTTCCCCACATTGATATTGTTGTCTGCTTGGAAGTGACAATGTCACGTTGGGAGGGTCTACAAATAAAGATAAACATAAAAAGAAAAGAAGTTTCATTCATATTATACTACAATAAATTAACATGTGTATACAATCATTATACTTTTATATTTAAAAAACAATAATTGAATTGGCATCATAAACATGTTTGAAAAATATTTGTAATTTAGCAATGTACTTACAGGCAACTAATGGCTTATATATTATTTCATCTTTCAAATATAAAGATTTCAAAGTGCATGTATACAGATTTTCCCCTGAAAAGATATGTAAAATAAAACATAGCATACCAGCACGAATGACTTGGATCCCTGTGAAGGTTTTAGAGTTAGGAAGCTCTGAACATTAGTCTTATTAAATTGCCGAGCATTTCAATGTATCACCTTTTAGTGCCAAAGTCCAAACTACTTGAATACTTAGGAATATGGAAGCAAATGACTTGATATCGTGCAGAATTCAATGCGGAAAAAAAATATTTTCTTCGCCCTACAATTTCCGGTTTGGAATGCAAAACGAATTTCTAGGCAAGTGATGTTAACAAACACGATGCCATCAAATAGCAGCGGAAATTAACGATTAATTTCTGGATTAATCGTTAAAAATGTTTACGACTAAAAAAATTTTCAACGATTAATCGACAAACCACTTATCAATGTACTATAATTTTTAAAAAAAATATTTCGGCTGATAAATATAAACTATTTACCGGACGATTACACGAATGTTTCGGTTTTAAAATATTGACTGACGTGAATGTTCAGAATGTTGATAATGGTTATTGTGTCCATTGACAGAAATCGTTTGTTTACCATGCAATGTTCCATCTATGTCCAAGCTTCGTTGGTCCTTTGGGAAATATTTTAAAAAATTCGTTTACAAGATTGCACAACGTCCATTTTTTGCAATATTTTGTGGGGTCGGTAAAATGTCAGCGCAGCCATGCTGCTTAAAGGGAACATTGCTATCATGGTTCTATCACTTCGCTTAAATATCACCTGCAAACCAAACATCCACTACGGTATCGGAAACTTCAGCTGAGACAATCTAAAGCTATAGGAACGATAGTTCAGCTCGGCTTGTTATATTGTAAAGAAGCACCGCTCATCATTTGAATTAAATAATGTCAATACACTTGTCTGTTTGCGTTGTTGGTTAAAAATTGTCATATAAAGAAGACATTCCAGTGTTATATTTATTTTTGACAAGTATTTTAATAAATTTTACTTATGACAAAACACATTTAAATTTTCGGCTTTAATCGAAATTAAAGATTAATTAAATGTTAATTTTTCAAAAATTAACGATTAAATTTAAATTAATCTTTAACAGCACTATTATATATATATATATATGTGTTGTGCAAGTCGTGATGTCGTACACGTAGCACCTTGCACAGGCTAACCAGAAGGGGGCCCATCTGCTACGGTAAATTGGTGGCTGAGGAAACAGTAACACATTTGATAGCCGAATAACATACGACGATTGGGGATGACATAGAGCAATCAACATAAAATGCAAGGATGGAAGCTTGTAATATGAAGACGTTCTGTTAATGTCTAGCTCAGGAATTGTATTTCGCTTCATACGCACCAGACAGCTTGAACCTCCCAGGCGAATGCAGCTCGTAGAGTTATACAGCGTTTTCAGGAACATCATTACCAAAAAATATACTTGCGAAATTAAATAAATCTAATTTAAGGGAACTGAGTTCAATAAAATATCACGACATAAATTTTATGAACAATTTCCAGAAGAAACATGTATTTCTATTTCTGTAGGAAATTATTACCAACATAGGGTACTAGTAACCGACAAAATCATAAAATTATATAGAATCACGTACCGCCGTTTGAACTCAAATTATAATGTTAAACATTTCTTGTTAAATCAATTTATTCGAAATGTCCATACTTTTTCGCGATATCTAGTCCTCTAGCACAGTGGTGGGCTCAGTGTTGCCCATCCACAGAATTTTTTATTGCACACCAAGACATTCAGAAAACCCGCCTATAGCTCAGATATTTTTCATGTCTGTAACTGAAAGTTCGTCTTCCCTCTTCCTTTGGACCTGCCTAGTCAATGCGCGTGCTAAGTCAGTGTAAATACACACTTTTGTGGTGCGAAAATTGGTGATCATTCCCGTGTATTTCATACAAATTAGACAAACTAATATGTTGTCGTCAATACGCGCGAGTAAGACGTTTGTTTACTGTGTTACGAAACGATTGCAATATTTAAGTAAATTCTTTAAAAAACGTTATGATGTTAACATATTTCTTGTTCAGTTCTTAGAAAAGACCATATATATTTTTTCCAGAAAATGTCTGATTTAAATTATTACTAACAGAAATGCAAACCTAAATTCCCATACTTAATAGCTTATTTAAATTATTTCTAAACTATTATTATATATATTGAACCTCTTTTTGCTGTGAAAGTAAGTGTCCCATTTTTACTGTTGCCAGAAGACCATGTTACTTGTGACACGGGCGAACTCGTGCTATTATCAAAACACGTACACCTTTTTGTGTCATTCTCTCGGATGTAATCATTAACATGACAGTCATCACCAAGCACAGCTTTAGGATAAACTGAAGGTTATAACGTTGAAACGTTAAAGCTATAAAAAAATTTAAAAGACGCCTGTAAAACAAGTAGGTGATAAATTATAAACAAAGATTAAATACATGTATTCCTTTCCATACTTGCCTATAAGGAATAATTTGTGACATGTCAAAATATCTTCTGAATGCCAGTTTTCAACACAATTTTTAAATTACCAAATAAAGTTTCAGTTATAAAAAAAAGTAAAATACATTTAAGGACAGTCTTATGTAGATCATTTAAATATATATATATAATTCAAATGTTAATTTTCTTTTGTTTCTTCTTTTATATGTAAGATAAAGATGCATAAACATTTTGTTCCGATAGTATTTAGTAAGCCTAAAATACAACTTATAAAGAAATAGCTGTAAAAGATAAAGGCAGATGACAAAATCGAATGACTAGATTAATTTATAAGATACAGTTACTATTTGTTTTGTTTTTTGTGGATACGTCAACCCGTCAATCGAATCACCACTATTTCAATACAAGCGGGGTCCCAGTTTAACAGCAAAATACAGTTTCAGAGCCTGTTCTGCAATGCTGGTCATGTGAGTCATTGTTGTGGTCTAGTCCAGTCTTTCTAAAAAAAATTAGTTTGGCGAACCGGCAGGCATTTTTTCCACGGAAAAGGGACTGGTCTATTATGTTCTCTGTACTGATGTGGTAACATGGCTTACAGTACTATAACATTTGTGATTAATTCGGTTTTTTATATGCTGCATGTCATCGATTACTTTTAAAACAATAATTTTCAGCCTAGATTGACTATTGTTCATTTGCGATCGTCATCATTTCGTATTAACATGTGTTGATGATGGCGGCAATCGTTTTTGTTTCAACTGTTTTTAAGTTGATAATATTTTAATAAATGTGTATTCTGACTTAGTTGTATGTTTTAATAAACGAGAAGATAAAATATAATTTAAAAAGTCGTGTAAATTTAATAAAATAGCCTGGCAAATATAGTTAGAACATGTGTAAGTTTTTGCTCAATAAATGGAATGCTATTCAATCCAGTACCTTTTAGTTGGTTATCATCTATTTGAAAGTAGAACTGAAAACCGTCAATTAATTTTGCCAAGTGCTCATTAAAGACTTTTAATAGTTGTTAAACAATTGTGAAATATATTGAAACAATCTTCTGATACTCGACTATTCAATGCTTCAAACTTTCATGTCTTTCCATTGCTGTTGTCTGCAATTGCAATCATGATGTCATCCTTCTTTGCAAAGAAATTATCAGCTCTTTAAAAATAGCAAATATATCAGCCAAGTTATGTTGTCCAATTCAAATTTCGAAATATTTGTGACAGATCCAGATTTTTTCCCAATAGTTCATATCGTATTTTATACATATATTGTCAGTCCCGCTCATCACTTGCACCAAATAATGTCAACAAACTTGTCTTTTTGCGTAGCTGGGTAACATATGACAAATAAATAATACATTCCAGTATGATTTCGAATTGCAACAAAAGCATTTAATAAATTTTACCTTGACTAATGACAACATAAATTGTAAATTTTAGCTTTTGTCGAAATTAACTATTATTTAATCATTATTTTTTCAAAAATTAACTAATCTAATTTAAATTAAGCGTTAACATCCCTGCAATAAATTCATAAGTGTAATAAAATATTTGGTTCTGCTCTTTAAAAAAGTGTATTATCATATTATATTTGAATAATTTAGAAAATTGGGAAAAAATATTTGTATAAAGTACTTACAGGTAACTAATGGCTGATATGTTATTGTATCTGTCCAGTTCCATACATTCGACACAACACAAAAATACGTATTATCCGCTGAAAATATGTGTAAAAAAAATATTATATAGCACACCAAGATGTATTCATTGCATTTTCTGAGAAGGGTTGTCCTTTATGAAGAACTGCACACTATATTGATCAAGGTGCAGACCATTACAATATATAATCGTATAGAGCCAAAGCCGGAACGACGAGAAGACGTAGGAGTATGAAAGCAAAGTTATCGATTTCTTGTATACTGCATTGCGGACAAAAATTAGTATCTTCACCATACAATATTCGATTTATAATGCCAAAACCCAAAGAAAATTTTCTTCATGTGATGTTAACAAACCAGATGTCATCAAATGAAAAGATGTTTTCTTTCCACACTCTCAGTCTTAGCTTCAGCAATTTTGTTTTTAGCAGGTCGTGAAATCCAACTCATAGCTACATACACAGGCTAGACAATTAAGGGTACTATGTATTTGAGTTTTAGTTATGGCTGATTGCCTGCTTGTTTGTCGAAAAAACTTTGTATCCATTTCTAATCCACTTCCTCGTAAGCTAGCGAGCTGAAATTTTGCAGGCAGTTTTGTGCCGATAATAAAAACGATGTATCAAAATGTCAGATCGATCGCATGTACTGTAATTACATTTTTGAATTTTTAGATTATTTTATTTATCTCTATGTACCATGTCAATTTTTTGAGATATAATGTCGTGCTGCGTATTATATTGAACAACCTTTCCTATCGCGCAATTAGCTGCGCATTTAATTGATAACATTTTATATAAACATTTCTGATCGGAGCGCATTATATTGTTAACATGTTTTACGACACAACTAGAATTTTGTATTTTTGGATTGTCTTGCGCTGCGTATTATAATGAACATTATTTTATTTACGTGTCGTTCATAAAGGATTTATTGTCAAAAACTTGTTTTTTACGGGTTTTTTAAAAATTCAAGCTGATTTGCAGACCGAATTTTATGGGAGGTGTTGGAGAAGCTTGACATTAGTTGTTGCAAGCCAGTTTCTGTTTGTGCTATCACTGCTGCATCGTCCAAAAGTGGAGCTCTCAAATTAGCACATAAGTCGTTTTGGTTTTGTCTCGAAAGCAGGCAGTGTTGAAAAGTCCTCCATTAGCTGGGGTGTGTAAACAGATTCCATCACTGCTATCCTTGAATTCGAAACGAAATAGTACAGATAAGAATATTGCGATCAGTGTTGGTGCCAGTAAACAACCTTGTTAACTCCGCTTCTGACTGAAAAGGCTTCTGACGTAGCTCTATAGAACTGGACTGAGATCTGCATATTTTCATTATACTGTATGATAATCATGACAGATTGCTAGAAGACCTTGTCGGAACAGTCAGCATTGGAGGGAGACGTATAACCAACCTACGCTTCGCCGATGACATAGACGGCCTAGTTGGCAGCGAGGACGAACTAAAATAATTCTTTGCAAAGCTAGAGAAAACAGTAAATGCGTACGGCATGGAAATCAATGCAGAATGTACCAAGGTCATGGCAAATATAAAATTCACAAGTGAGATTCCGATAAACGGGCAAAAACTCGAAGAGGTCTCCAACTTCAAATATCTAGGGGCCATAATATCCGACGAAGGCTCAAAGCCATCATTCTAGCCAGAGTGGCCCAAACAATGGCAGCATTGTGTAAACTAAAGCACATTTGACAAAGCAAGAAACTCTCCCTAAGATAAAAGATCCGACTAATGCGCTCTCTGGCGCTCTCTGGCGATGTCGGTCTTCTTGTGTGGTTGTGAGGCTTGGACGCTCACTGCAGACCTCCAAAGAGGAATAAATGCGCTAGAGAAGAGATGTTTCAGAAATATATTGAACATCTCCTACACAGTGCACATCACAAACGAAGCGGTCAGCAACACAATAAGTAGTGTCGTTGGCCCCTACGATGACCTTCTCACCTCCATTAAAAAGAGGAAACTACGATGGTACGAACACGTGACAAGAACTTGATGTCTCGCAAAGACTATATTGCAAGGCACAGTCCAGGGAGGAAGGAAAAGAGGCAGACACAAGAAGAGATGGGAGGATGAAATCAAAGGGTGGACCGGCCTGTAATTTAGCGACTCTTAAAGGGCAGCACAGGACCGGGACAAATAGCGTGAGATAGTGATACGTTCACGATCATGCCCCAACGACCCAACGACGGGTTAAGGGATAGTTCAAGTATGATGATGGTGATTAGTTGTGGGGGACAGCCAATTTTTTCCTTGATTTTGAATAGACCGTTACGTCTGACTAACTCAAAGGCTTTGATAAGATCCACAAAGACAATATAAAATGGCATCTGCTGCTGTCTGCATTTTTCCTGGGGCTGCTGTACTGAGAACACCATGTCTATGGTAGATCGACTAGCACGGAAACTGCACTGAGATTCTGGATACACTCGGGAGGCTAAACTCTGTAATCGTGTTATATGACACGGGCTAAGACATTACTTAGGAGTGAGATGTCACGATAGTTATTTCATTCACTTCTATTGCCTTTTTTCTGTCACTATATTTGCATCATTTATGTCCTGGGGGAAGTAGCCCTGTTCCCAGCAGACGGACAAAAGCTCGCGCAAAGGTTCGAGGAAGGCTGTCGTGCTATTCTTTAGAGCATCTTGTGGTTTGCCATCATTCCAAGGAGCTTTTCAACGAGCTGGGCAGTAAATTGCTTTGTTCAGCTCTTCCTGTGTGGGTACGACATCAAGTTCTTCCATGAGCTGCATATCGGCGATGTCTTCTAGAGTGGAGCTTGGGATTGTGGTAACCGTTAAATACAGTTACATATAATGCTAAACCCATCTTTTTAGCTGCGATGCTTGGTCTTGTACATTGAACGTCAAAGGGCAAGTTTTTTTTTAAATATATTTTTGTACATGGCTTTGGCATTGCCCATGTCTTAAGCTGACTGTATGCTGGAGAAGAGGTTAAGCCAGTAAGTATTGGCATATTGACTTGTGACGTTTTGGTCATGCGACTTTGCTGTTTTTAAGACATGCAACCTGTCGGCTGTAGGTGTTTCCTTGTAGGCCGTAAAAGCTTTCCTTTTGGCTTCAGTGACAGGTTTCATCTTGTCCAATGTGCATCAAACCAGTCCGTATTCTTTTAAAATATATTTTTTTCTAAAGGCTAAATGCTGATTTATAGATCAGATCTCTCTGGGATGCGAACATTTGAATAAATGGGGGCCAATGGAGCTCATACTTTCCATGAAATGAAAAATCAACATTTCTCTCGTGTGTATAAGTTTAACTATGGTCCAGATCGGATTATAATTGTGTTTACATAAAGTTGCTAAATTTCATTATATAAAAAATAAATGCATTTAAACAAATTTTAAAATGAAATAATATTAAATTATAATAAATCGCTTTGCTATTGTTCTAAAAAAATGTTCAGTTCTATAACAAAGACAATACATTTTCTTCTAAAATAATACAGTTTCAGATTAGTCCTTAGAGAAATGAAAACGTAAATTCGCACTAGTTACAACTTTTAAAAATGAGATTAAATGATTCTTACACATTAAACCTCTATTTGCTGTGAATGTCAGTGTCCCGTTGTCACTGTTGTCTGAAGACCAATTTACTTGTGTGGCTGGAAAACTATTTTCGTTAGCAGAACACGTACACCCTTTTTGCTCATTTTCTTTTATGTACTTGTGAATAAGACAGTTATCAAGAAACGAAGCTTTGGGAGGACCTGTACATTATAGGGGGAAAAGTTTATATACAATTTACCGTATAATATATATATATATATTTATATTTATATATATATACATATATATATATATATATATATATATATATATTATCTTAAAACAAGTCGTTTAAACAATATAAACACATTTTAATTTATGTAAATCTGATTTATATGTGTGTCTATTTTCAGTTGTATACTATTTTTGATTTTGTTAAATAAATTTAATTTGTGTATGCGGTGTAATTAGACAAATTAAACAATGTAACAATTATGTCCGTCAACTTCCTGCCTAGACAAATGATCCCTTCATCATAATGTGCTCATTATATAATTAGCTTACAATTATGAATGCACACATTTTGGAGGTATTTTGCTTTTTAATTGCAAAGCACTCAAAAATTATATATAGCAAGACTTAAAAAATACAAACTTTATAAAAAAAATAATAAAAAACTAGCCGAAAAAGTAAATGATTATAATAAAATAATAATAACTTTGATCGTTTGTCCGATAAGCAATTTTTTGACTGATTATAGGTCAACCAGTCAATCGAAGCACCGACATTTGTAAAGACAATGATTAAACAACGCAAAGAGATCACTGCATCAGTTTCCCAAACTCTAAATTGTAAGTTGGTCAATACTAATGTTCAAATAGTCCAGTAGTTGATTGTCAAATTAGAGATACGTTAAAAAATGTTATCTCTAGGTAGTTTGCGTATTACACTGTGTCCTTTAGAAAGCAACTACATGCTTAGGAGTATCAAGTTTATCCCATTTATTATTTCAAAGTTTGTGTTTTATATTTGAACAGGTACAAGAAATGATTTAAAAAATTAAAGAAACTATATGCACAAAATTTGACTACCACAATCCTAGAAACTGTAAGCTTCAAAGCAATTATTCTACAAATCAGTAAATTGTTGACTAATTAACGCTATTGACAAATTTGAGTACAAATTAAGAGAAAAATAAGTTGAACTTAGAAAAATAAACATTTTTGTCATGCACACTGCTCTGAGATAATTTTGCACTCTGAAACACACTGCTACTTTTAGGAAGAAATTATCTCCGTAAATTCGATCTTACAGAAAACTTTCTAGTAAAAATGAGTACACGGAAAAGGGAATCTAATCAACTGAAAGTAGGATATGTGCACACATCCGCAAGTCAAGTCGTTGACTCAAATGAGAACGTGTCTAGAATACACATACTCATCATTAATAGCTTGCATAGCTGTCTGACCAATGAAAAGTGTCATGCTCCTGTTGACTTTGTGGCTTGGTGATAGAAGAATAGTTGGGAAATTTCTTGTCGGCATGTTAGTCCTACTCTCAGAAAAGTGTGTATGTCATTGCTTAACAGAACATGCAGGCTTTCCCAGATGATAGCCAAAGCTCTAAAAATAATTTCAAGCTTCTAGAATATTAGATTAGATGAAAAACTGTTTTTCGACATTTCGAGTTGAGTTTTTCCGAATCCCTGAATGGGATCAAAATCATTTTTTTTTCATTCTCTGAGGTTCGTTGTTAGCCTTGCAATCAGTACCACACATAATTTCAAAGTAGCATCATATGATTGAGAAATTTATAAATGTTTATATTCAAAGAGAACACTTGTGATAAACTTGTCTTAGACGTTATCTTAATGGTTGAGAAGCTTGAGACAATTTTAATTACGTTTTCAATTGTATCATTGTATTTAACATTTTATTTGTAGATAGTAGCTCATTCCAGATAGTGATCAGTTTAAAACTATTTCATAACATTATTTTTCAAGTAAAAAAAAGCATTTACTACATCGACAATATCAGGAGAATAGACTAAATGCTCCTTACTTTTATTAGTAACAGCTTTAGTTAATTTTATTTAATACGTGCCATTTTTTGGTCCTATTTTAGGTGGTGGGGGATGCAGATCAAGCTCACGCTCCTTGAAACCGGCTACTCGTTTTATTTACATGCCTCACAAAGCGCGTATTGCCATAAATATAACTTTCCACGGGTATTGGGCACTGACCTATCAAAACCTGGACAAGCGAGAGGCATTCAATCAGCAGATGCTCGACCATCTTGACCGTGCCTCGCTAGATAGTGCATCTCACACGCGGGTTTTGATAGTTCAATCCATAAGAAACGATTGTATACTGAGATGCATATTAGCAGTGATACCCAACTGCTATAGTGAATATAGTAGCCATTTACGCCAGACATTATCATATGCCGCTTTATCTCTAAGAAGCCAGCTACTGTGTTATTTCTCATTGGCAGTTCCTTTTTTATTTACTGTATTATGCGGAAAGCCTGGTCCCATAGCAAAGCAAAACTGTGGTATTCATTGATTTTTTAAAGAAAAAAGAAAAAAAAAGAAATATTGTTATTGATTAACACTGTATAGATCACTAGCAATATAAAAATATATATGAAAATTACTATTTAACCCACTCACCAACTCAATGTGTTTACATACTAAGCAGCCTCAATCAAATTTATATTATTTTATCGAAATAAGTCCATAAATGTAACTTGTATGTACTCATTACACATTAATCAGTAAATGTATTTTCTCAGTTATTCTACACTTCCTCTGACCCATTGTTTAAGTGTGCATCATGGTTGCTTTTCAAAAGTCAAGTATTTAAGAAAAAACAAAACGTTCACTTCATTAATTTAAGCACTGTACATTACCAGCCATAAAATGATGACAATGACTCTTAAAATGTTTTTTTTTCAATATTATGATTTATTTACTTTACTAACTCACCCGCGGAGTAGCATACGCCGCTAATGATTTAGTTACTGGTGAAGACTTCCTGAAAGACACAGCTGTCAAAATGGGGTGTGTTTGGGCAAACGAATGTGAGTGAATGAAAAGAAGGACCTCTCGAGAGACCCATGACGGACGTTTTCAAAATAAATACACATCATATTAAAAAATAACGTAATACTTAACATTCATTTATTTTTATTTGATTCATTTATTATCATATTGAACAACTTTATGCAGAACGTTCGAAAAGTGTTAATTTTGGTGCAGTAATTTGATGCGCATTATAAAACAGAATCGATCGCAGCGCCACCTAATAGCATTATAATTACATCCGTACATACATACAGACGACGGGAATTATGTATATTGATAACGCAATTTCCCAATGGGAATACTTTCGTTTATGTATTTGAAAAGTATGTCCTGTCTGTTCCAGCTTGCAGAAGTAACTACTCCAGAACCATACCAGATAGAGCAAGGGTCAGCGAACAGGGGTAAATTACCCCATTTGGGGTAAAAAGAGAATTACTGGGACTAAAACAGTCTCATTTTAGGACAGATAAAATCAGCTAAAATCCGAGAGATTTTAATCTCTTATTTTTTATTTTTTTTATTTTTAAAAATTGTATTTAAATCAACATCCGTCATGTTTACGTATATTTACAAAAGGCACGGTTTATTAAAACGATTTTTCGGCTTTTGCAAGAGAGAGGAATCCAAAAATTGAAGTTTAACATTCTACGATGTATGGAATAAATTCAGTATGTTTGTCAGCAAAAGTTGTCAAAGACAAAACTTCTACTTTGTCCAAAAATATCCATGAACAAGTACTTTCTTCTATAAATGCCAGTGAATTCTTTGCTATTCAGCTTGGTGAGACCACTGATGTCAGTAGTAAAGCGCAGCTTATGGTATATGCTCGATACAAAGGTTTACAAACCATTGAAGAGGAAATGTGGTTTTGTGCTCCCTTTGAAATGCGATGTCAAGAAATTGATGTATTCAATAAAGTAAATGAATGCTTTGAAAAAATTAATTTAAAATGGGAAGACTGTATTGCTGTGTCAGTTGATTGAGCTTCAGCTATGTTGTGTCTTGTAAATGGTTTTCGGCTTTTGCAAGAGAGAGTAATCCCTAAATTGAAGTTAACCACTGTGTGATCTATCGCCAAGCTCTGCTTATGAAACATTTGGAACCTAAACTGGAGGCCGTCATGCGTTGTTATCCAGATTGTAAATTTCATTAAAGGACATGCAGAGCAAACACGAATGTTTCGTAATTTATGTAAAGATGTTGAGGCTGAATATATAGACTTACTTTATCACACCAAGGTACGATGGCTTTCACGCGGCAATGTTCTAAACAAATTTGTGGGCTTTGAAAGCTGAACTTGAAATAGTTCTTGCTGTTCAAAAGCATGCACTGGCTGATAAGTTTACAAATTATTGCTGGGTTGCACACCTCGCATACTTAGCTGATATTTTTGAGCATGTGAATGCGATTTAGAAAGAATTGCTGGGACAAAAAATCAATATAATTACAGCCAGAAAAATGATTGCTGCATTTATATAAAAGCTTTCGTATATGAAACAAAAGGCAGACGGAAATAAGTGAGCGGCCTTTTCAAAGTTGACCTTGTATTTCGAAGATTGTGGAAATATAACTTTTGAGGCCATCAAGGATATAGTCTATCAGACTTATTACAAGGCCCAAATTTTGGTTCACTGTGTACTTTCAAGTTCTTAATTCGCATAAAATCAGTTGCCAAATTGAGGCTGTACAAGATGAGCCTCAATAGTTTGCAGAGGCACTTCTTGAACATAAGTCTAATAATGAGGCACGTATTGAATTTAAAAACAAAGCAGATCTGACCAATTTTTTAAATTTCCAATGCTGCAAAAGCTGTCAACACTGCACTGAGGAAGCCGTAAAGACGTTAGTGCCTTTTGCGACAATGTACCTTTTAATAATGTTCGAGAATGATTTTTCGAAAAATCTTTTTTCGTTCGACTGTCGTATATTTAGCAGCAATTTGTAGATAGCAATATTTGTGTTTACTTTACAATTATTTATTTGAAAAGACTTTAAATGTAATCTAATATGATTTCCTTTGTATAAAAAAGTCGGAAATTCTTTGTTAGAAATTGCGTTTAAATACTAATTCGAGTATGTATTACTTTTTTTTTCTTTTATCTCATCTCATCTTATTTATACATACATATCCTTCTTCTTTACAGAAGAGTATGTGGCAGTCTGCTATAGTTGACCCCCACGGGTCACTTCAGTTTGACTCCCGCCCTCGGTGTCAAATGGGTTGAGAGAACGTCTGATGACGTCACCGTGTTTACGGCACTGGGTGTTCTGGCATGTAGATATGAGTTACTAGCGACACCACAATGAAAAGTTAAATACTCACTGAACTGTGAGACTTTAGAGTTAGTTCAATAAGAGGAAAGAAAGATTGCTCAGGTTTTGTTGATTCAAAACTGTACTACTATAGTTCTGCACTTAGTTTTGTGTAGTGTGTACCTGCTTTAATTAAGGCCACTATTCAGCTACAATTAATCCTAAGCTAATCCATGGCTTGCATTTTTAGTGGGGTTTTGAATTTTGAGGGAAAAAAATCACTTATCTGAAAAGACTTTAAACCAATAAAATAACTGAAGGTTACTTAATTTTATATATATACAATTTATAGTAGTAGTAAAATTGCACCCAGGTACCCGTGAATATGTTACTGCAATGTCTTTACCAACGGCGGTCGAACTGAGGCTCTACTGTTTCACATTCAGCTCGCAAATAATGTATTAAATTATAACTTTATTTTGTTTTAAGTATCAATATACCTAATTCCCGTCGTCTATATGCATGCATGTATGTGTGGATGTAACGGATGTGACGTTATCTAATATTTTTAGGTTATGTTAGGTGGCGTTGCGATCGATTTTGTATAAAAAAAAATTACATGACGTCATAGTTTTATGCTTATATTTTAATGTTTGAAAAGGGACGATGTACAAATAGGGTTTGGGGATTTATAATTATTATGAAACACTTTGTGTGCATTATTCCATACATACATACAGATAACCCGTCACTAAATCATTAGCGCCGTATGCTACACCACGGGTCAGCTCAAATCCTATTTGTACATCGTTCCCTTTTCAAAAATTAAAATATAAGCATAAAACAATGACGTCATATAATACTTTTATACAAAATCGATCGCAGCGCCACTTAACTTACATTCATACAGACAACGGGAATCAATATACATAATTCCCGTCGTATGTATGTATGTATATGTGGATGTAACGCTACTATAATTTTAGAAAGCAGCGCACCGAATTACTGCAACCAATGCATCAAAAGGTGTGCAAATTAAAGATGCGCTGTAAAAAAATATTACATGACGTCATTGTTTTAGCTCATATTTTAATTTTGGAAAAGGTAACAATGTAAAAAGAGGATTTGATGATGGTTAATTATAAAATCAAAAATCAAAGGGGGCGCCGTAGGCGCCCTACAACCCCTATTATAAAATAGTTAGTGTGCATTTCAGAAAGTTTAATATTTCTTATTTATCAAACAAGGACAAGTTAGTTGGGTTTTTGAAAAAGGTGGGCGCCCTAGGCGCACTAAAAAAGTGCATTTTTTTTCAAAATAAATAGATTTCAGCTGAAAACTTACTTTATTTTTGACGGGTAATACACTAGTATACTATAAAATACGTTTAACATGAAAACGCTTTAAAAAAAAACTGTAAACGGAAATATAACACGGTCCCAAAGGAAATACAAGGTAATTTGATACACCATTTTTTTCTTGGAACATGAAACACAAATCTTTAAGAAAAAAGATTTTTAAAAAAGCTATTTGAATTGCTTAAGTAAAGAAAATAGAAAAAAATTCTGGTAATTCGGAAGTGCAGGAAATGACAGAAAATAAAATAATTGGGGTGAGACTGCAACCAGGCTTTTAAATTAGTAAGTGTATAACATATAAACAGGGTATTAGTAAGCCTGACAGGACTTATAAAAAAAGCGAACGTTTCGGCAAAGAGCCTTCCTCAACGAACAAATAGTACACAAATAAAACGCATAAAACGAAAGAATAAAATAACTTAGATGCGGTGAAATCCAATTAGTCCAGTAGAGATATAGTAAGGAGAGAAAAGTAGAAGCTTATATAGGAAAGGAGTGGGTGTGTGTGGCCAATCAATCAGCTTATCAGTGCATACACCACATTCATCCCATGTTTTGTTAGGGTCCCATAATCTTGGATCAGTCTATTCTCCAGACTAACCCTGCCGGACGTGTTTGTACAAGAAACCATGGTGGTGACAGACAATGCATTGACGTCCATGTGGTCCCGTACATTGCAGTGTCGGGAGACTGGACACTGTTTGTCTTATTTAATCGCAAGTACATGCTCAGCGATACGGCAAGAGAGTAACCTCCCCGTCTCACCTATGTACTTCAAAGAACAGCGCTTACAAACAATGGTGTAGACCACGTTTCGGCTGGTACAAAGAAAGCCGTTTCTTATCTTTAATATACCCTCAGGGAAGACAATCTGGATCGTGTAGGAGACAAAGGGACATGGCTTACAGCGAGGGCGGCTGCATGGCTTGGTGCTCAGATAGGAGGACGGAATACAAAGACGGCTACGAACCAATAGGTCTCTCAGAATTTTGTCCCTCCTGAATAGAATGAGGGTTGGGTGGAAAATATGTTGTTAGTCGCAGGGTCAGCGAGGAGGATGGTGCGGTTTTTCAAAAATATTTCCTTGGCTCTAATGTTGTGGGGATGGTATGTGAGAACCAATTTGCTCCTCTCACTACTATCACTGATGCGTGATACAAAGGCGTCGGTACGAGTGAAGTTTTTAACTCGCTGAAGCGCAGATTGAAGTATAGCTTCAGGGTAAGACCTTTGTCTAAAAAACTCCACCATTTCCAACGCCTTTTCCAAAATGTCCTCATTAGATTGACATATTTTTCGGAGGCGAATAAGTTGTGAGCATTGGATATAATCCTTACAGGATTTGTGATGATACGAGAGATGGAGCAGATAAGAGTGGCTTTCTGTAGGTTTGGTAGGTTTTGAGTAGGCCGAAGTGAGGAGGCAGTTTTCTTGTGGATGAATGGGGTGTTTGCACTGACAACCTGATTGATTGGCCACACCCACCCACTCCTTCCTATATAAGCTTATACCTTTCTCTCCTTACTATATCTCTAATGGACTAATGGGATTTCACTGCAGCTAAGTTATTTTATTCTTTCGTTTTATTCGTTTCATTTGTGTACTATTTGTTCGTTGAGGAAGGCTCTTTGTCGAAACGTTCGCTGTTTTGTTACGTCCTGTCATGTTAACTAATACCCTTTTTATATGTTATACACTTACCAGGAAATGACAGCAATTACATTGGCTTTAAAGTACGCCGCACAACTTTGAGTCACTGGTATGAAGAGCAAATGTTGTTTATCCAAACTGTATCCCACGACTCACTCCTTCCTCCACTTACTTTTTTCCCACAATACTTAAAAAACAAACACCTGCTCTATTATTGTATTTTGTAAAGTAATATTTAAATCGTTGAATAATCTTCATGGCAACTACAAGAAATAAATGCTGGGGATGGGTCCACACAGTAGTTACAAGTCTCCGAAATTTTGATTTTAAACAACAGTTGACAGCTTTAAACTAGAAATAACACGCCAGTCGTCATACGATTACCTCCATTTATATTTAAAAGACTTTGTTTACAGCAAAAAATAATAATAATAATATATTTTTTTTTAATTTGGCAACCATATGCTCATTGTCTGTTTTTACACCACTGTACAGTAGTATTTCAATGTAATTGTTTTTACATGGCTTATTCATTATAATCTAATTTTGCATTTCCATAAAAAATAAGTATACTGTTATTTCATAGCGGGCATGACGGCGAACATTTTTAGGCGTTTTGACATGCACCCGTTCAAAATTTGGACATGTACCAGGGCTGCTTTTTACAACAATATTTACAGCCCTTATCACAATACGCTGCAGAAAGTCAGGAATATACTATGATCTTGTAGAGATGTATAGTTTGACCTAGAACCGGTCAGTGTAAAATCTTGACAGGTGTATGATTTGGCCTGTTTCATTGTTATTTTACATTTTTACAAAACATATTCTTAATTTTTTTTTCTTAATAAAATGATGAGCATTGTTTGTTAAAAATGTTAATTTATATTCATATTTACGTATTTCAATTAACTTGTTGAATGAGAGTACTGTGAAGTTATTATTCTGGTCTTCACTGTCGCCGGTCTTGTATAGCAAGGTTTGAGCATTGAACGAGTAATATCCAGGTCCGAGAGAGTCAGCAGGTAAAGTAACTACACAATGTTGAGTAGGGCATAAAGCTCTACCATCGTCATAAGTTTTAACAATTCTTGAATACGACATGTTTTCTCCTGTGCCCTGTTTATGTTTAAAATGTATTAAAGTTAGCTCAAATGAAACATGGCAAACTTAAATTTGTAAATAAACAATAATAATAAAAAAAATAGTATTTCATTTTTGTTTAAATCTTTCTCTAGCATATAACACTTTTGCTATACTTTCCATAGCAAACTTTCTTCAAGAACAATACATAATTTGCTTTAGCTAGATGATAAATATTTTCCTTTATTTGTAAATTGTTAATGCTATCCCTTTTATAGAGACTTCGTGTCTATTCAAATATATATATATATATATATATGTATATATATATAAATATATATATATATATGTATATGTATATATGTGTATGTGTGTGTTTATATGTATTGTTTGTGTGTGTGTGTGTTTAAGCTTGACACAAGCGTCATAGTATGTAGATCTGAACAGCTTTTTTAACAGATTCATACAATTTCCAATACACAAGAATAACACAAAATCCACTAACGGAGAACAATACTATTAAAATTAAATTTATCATTAATAGAATGTTGTATAACTTGAATGAACTAGGCTCACTCATTTTACATGAAGATAGTAGCATACATATAAGTATTAAATAAACAGTTGTCATAATAACCACATGAATGACAGTCAATTACATATATTCTACGATAATCCTTAAAAATAAAAGTTTTTTAATTAATTTTGAAAAATAATAATTGAAAAGATTTGGTACTTGGAATAATAAGAATGTGTAGTGGTAGAGATTTCCCATTGTTTTGCTAAACAAAGATGACAAGACCAAATATTTTAGTACGTGTCTTAGAAAACAGAAATAATGCGTGTTTCTGCAGAAGAGCGTAGCTGAAAAGAGTGGATGAGTCGACCAACACAAGTTGAGTGATATAAGAAAGGCAGAAGTCAGAAAAGAAGTTGTGACAGAGAACGGCCATGATGTAATAAATCCATGTTAGTATAGGAAGCCAATGATGTGTATAAGGTAGCGGGATAACATGATAATGTTTTTTTTTGCCTTAGGAACTAGTGTGGTAGTTGAATTTTGAACTTTCTGTAGTTTTTCAATGTGTTGTTTTGGTGCACCCCACAGAGGAGAATTGCAATAATCAATACGAGCTACAACAAGATCACATAATATATTTTTTTTAAAAGCTCTTATGTTAACTGGAACGTCTTGTGAAATGTCGGTCGTCCGGGCGGAAAAAACAAAAGTCAACAATTACCCACTTCCTGTGATGCTATCGAGCTGATAATTTACACAAAGACTTTTGTTACCTAACAAAGCATTGTATCAAAATGTCAGAGTGTTTGAAAGTACCGTAATTAAAATAATGCCATTTTGGTAAAAAAATTAATTTATCTCAAAAAGGCTATAGTTGACATCCACGAGCCATTGGAGTTCACTCCAGCCATCAATACAACATCCTGTTTTACAGCTAGGGGAGTTCAGTCACGTTTAGTCTGTAAATGTGTGTCGCGCGGTGCGTATTGTATTGAACATAATCAATACTTTTATTTAAGTCTCATATGTAACAGATTTATAGTAAAAACGTTGTTCTTAAAGGTTGTTTAATTTTGCACTAATTTTTAAATATTGACGTGTTGAGCTGATCTGACGTATGGCGGTGTTTGGCAGAATCGACAGATGTGATTGATGCGTTACGGGTAGACACGTTGTCAGTGATAATGTAGTAAAGATTCCTAGTAGATGTTGTGAACAGTATATCAGAACTAGCTACCTAAATAGAATTCTGAAGAGACAAATTACTGCGTGATTTACTGTTACAAAAAAGAAGTGCTTCATTCTTGTCATTTTTTAGCTTGAGCTTGCTGAAAGTCAACCAAGACTTTATCTCACCAATGCAATCCTGCATCAATTGGACAGTGGAGTCAAAATCAGATGAATCAGTGTGAGAGTATATCTGAGTATCATCTGCAAAGGATTAGCTAATACATGAATGCTTTTCGAGCAGTAGAAGTAGTAGCCTTGTATATAGTAGAAAATGTACAAGACTCAAAAGGGAGCTCTGAGGCACACCAAAAACTATGACATTTAACAATCTTTAATGGCGTTCACTTTTTGCCATAAACAATATAATAAAAAAACAGTAAAAAAAACACGTTTTTGACTATAAATGCTTTATGTACGAGACATAACTAAAAGAATGTACATTATAATACGCAGCGCACGACAATTAAAAAATCCAAAATTTTAGTTATGTCTCGTAAAAAATGTTTAATATAACGCGCTCCGATCGGGAATATATTTTAAAAAAATTATCGTCCACATAATGCGCACCAATTCGCGCAACAGTAAAGTATTAAAAGGTCATTCAATTTAATACGCAACGCGACACTCTATCTAAAAAATAACATGATACATAGAGATAAATAACATATTCTAAAAATTCAATAATTTAATTACAGTGCATGCAATCGATCTGAGATTTCGATACAATATGTTTATCATAGGCAAAAAACTGCCTTCAAAAGTTCAGCTCGCTAGCTTACGAGGAAGTGGGTTTAAATTGATCCAAATGTTTTTTTCGAAAGCAAGCAAGCAAGCAAACAAACAGACACCACGAGTTAATATAAAGGATTTTAAAAACTCTCTACCTTTCTACACATGGTCTTATGACGTCAACAAAAACAATTCTCTTTTGCACACTTTCGTGACGACTAAGCAAACACGCCAACGCGCAGCTCACAAAACATTTATAATTTAAAATCGGTCATGCGTGACAGTTACAGTGTGTTTAAGTGTATGTGTGTTTGTACACACATATATATATTTATTTTTCATTGAATATATTTCTGTATTTTGTAACATAGTAAACTATTTAATGCATTAAAGAGAATTTACTAAAAATCATCATTGGTGTGTTCAAAAATGAGTCCTTAAAAATTATTTTTAAGATAAATAAAAAAATAAAAATTGATAAATAAAATAAAGGTATTACATGAGAAACTAACTTTGCATACAAAATTAACATTAATTCAGAAATAAATGTTTTATATTTTCTTGTGGATTATTCTTATGACACTTTAAATTATTTTATTAGACAATTATTTGCATAAATTTTAAATATAAATTGATTTTAAAATAATCTTACAAAAGTTTCAAGGTGAACTCTGCAATCACTGTATAAGCCGTCACAGCTTTCCCATGTAAATCCAACAGACAACCCGGAACTATTTACTGACACATTAATACCTAGTTGCATTTGATCTGAGGCTTAATAGATAAGCATTTAATTATTTTTCTTTAAAAATAGTAGTATTAAATAAAAAATACACAAACAAATTGTGTAATGAAAACACTAACTTTTAGCTTTTTTAAAAAAACTAACAAAGTAGACGTTTCGGCTAATGCCTTTATAGTACAATACCATAAAATAGGTACTTTCATATATTTAAATTATTAAAACATATTATATCATAAAACAATTTAAAATATGAATGTAAAATAAAAAGAAAGGAACAAAAACACTAACAACAAAAAAATAAGGACACTGGATATAGGAAAAATGAGGAAGTATCTAAAGTTACAGTGAAAACAACAACGGGAAAAAGATTCTGCAGTTAGGTAAAATTATGAATTTGGTTAATTCCATATGGAGCCAACGTACCTAATAAATCTATACGTATATTTTCCATGTAGATCTTATCCTGAGTATTGCCTGCATATAAAATACCAGTACTTGTAATATCTGAAATACCATCAACGTCAACACTGTTCAAATGTTTACATACAAGACATTTAGCCTGTTTATTTATATTATACATGTGTTCTCGAAACCTATCTCAAAGACGACGACCTGTCTCGTCCACGCACATTTTATTACACCTATAGTAAATAATTGCATACATCTATCACGTTTCGACTTGTACAAGTGAATCCATCTTTCATTATGAAGTTTTCAAGAGGGAAATGAATTTTGTTAATTTTATTCACTTTTTTGACAAGTATTCCAATGGTTACGGTTGCAACCTTGTGTTCCAATATGTGCTTTCATGTTGGAAGATGACTTCTTACAACTATATCTCTGAGGCTTCTATCTCTCCCTAATGCAAAAAGAGGAGGTTTTTTGAAGACCTGCTGTGTTAGAGGGTGAGCCATGAGGATTGGTCGGTTTTTGAGAATAAACTAGTGGGCTTTAAAATTATGGGGCTGAAATATTAAAATAAATTTGAACCGACCACATTGATCAGAAACAGATGATCTAAATGTTTCCAGTCTGGTCATGCCTTTAATTCGACTGACATCAGATATTTAAATTGTTTCTGGATATCACCTCCTTCGAAAGAAAACCAGCATTTCATTACTTTTCTCCAAAAAAACTGCCTCATCACTGCAGAGTCTTTTAAGTCTCAATAGTTGCGAAAATGGAATAGAGTTCTTACAAGATTGAGGATAAAACGATGTAGACATAAGGAAACTATGGCTGTCTGTAGAATTGTACAAAATTTATGTTGATATTTTATTTTCTTTCAATTTAATGTGTATGTCCAAAAAATTGACAGCACTCCTATGGATTGTTGAAGTAAATTTGATTGCAGAATTGAAGTTACCAACGAAGTCAATAAAACTATGAAATTATAAAATAATTGTATATGATCAGTTTTAACAAAAATTAAATTCAAAATGTTGATATACATTTAAGTATGCCTATCAAGTTCTTAAATTGTTTTTCTTTACATAGAAGATACCAAACAAAATGGAATTATTTGCAATTCAGAATAATGAAATTATATATTTCCCACATACCAGTCACTATGGAAAATGTAATCATTGTCAGCCAGTAAAGCCTAGTCATGTTCTAGAAATAAAAAGAAATAAAATATACTTGTCAGATTTGTAATCCTCATTTTAGAGGCATTATATTTTTAATTTAATTAATTTCATTTTCAAATATATCCTGGATAGGCTATTCTTTTCTTTTTTATTTGCAAATTAAATTTCTCTCTCTCTCTCTCTCTCTCTCTCTCTCTGTAGATATATATATATATATATATATATATATATATATAAAATTATATACATATACACATATATACATATATATATATATATATATATATTAGAGCCGCAGAGACAAACGATTAATTTCTCGATTAATCGTTAAAGAATTTTAGCTATTATATTATTTTTAACGATAAATCGACAATCACTTACAAATTATTGGAAGTCAAAAAGTAAATAAAAAAAAAGAATAAATAAAAAATAGTGGCCAATAAATAATAACAAATTTCCTGACGATTAGACAAACATTTTGGTTTTAAACTATTAACTGACGGGGATATTCAAAATGTTGATAAAGATTATTATATCCATTGTGTGAAATCGTTTGCCTTATATGGTTCTAACAGTTTGTTTACTTATCAAACCAAATGAAAAGCGTATTAAGCTAATGGCAGTAAAAGAGTCTTACTCAGAGACAGAAAATGACGACAGCTCGTCTGATAAATTACTGCGTTACAAAATGGAAATGAAAGTTCCTGAATCCATTAACCATCTACAATGGTGGAAATTTAATGAACACAGATATCCGATAATTTCATTCCTTGCCAAGACCGTTTTGTGCTTACCAGTTTCCTCAGTTCCATGTGAATGAGTGTTCAGCTTGGCTGGTTACATACACTCCGCCGTAGCGTAGGGCTAGCACCCCTTCCCTGAACAAAAAGCATTGCTATAAAAACGGGAACACAGAAACAAATAGGAAACTCGGACCTTGGAGATGATGGGTCTCTTAAAAGAGAACTAATAAATCTGGAAGTCCAAAGTCACTTGAACCACCAAAAGCTTACTAACATGGAACGTAAGTACCATGTTCGAAGCTGGAAAAAACTTCTCAAGTTGCTGCCGAAATGTTGAAAAAGCTACACATTGATAAAGTAAGAGCATGTGTTGCCAATAAAGAAGAAAAACAAACAGTATATTTCTATCACATCTTATCTATACAGACGCTCCTTCTACGTATAAGATAATTGCGTTCACAGACCATGACGGATGATCACATACCACGGCTATGAGGGTTTCACGCATTACCAATGCCGCCTAACTAGTGTTAGGTACCCATTCGGAGCTGAGTGACTCAGGGACGCAATAGGCCCCGGGAACAAATCCTTGCCTTCACAGGGATTCGAACCCGTGACCATCGGTACGCCGGTCGAGCGTGCTGCCACTCGACCACCACGCCCCATCTGCAAAGAAAATGATGAAAATGACAGTACAATGAAAAAGAAACGCCCCAACATTGTTAACATATCATCTGTCGTACCTGATATTATGAAAGATTGAGTGATGATTTTTTTTTCTAAAATACAAATGTGTCATCCCAAAAGAAACAGGAAACACAGGAACTGTGACTCATAAGATACAACTATTAGAACACGAATCTTTCAAGACTAAAGTATATCATATTCGAATGGCATATAGAGACAGAGTAAAACAGGAAATTTATTTTTTATTAGTATAGGACAGTAAATAAAGTTAATGAAGACAAATGAAAATGAAATACTTAAAGGAAGTATCTGAATCTTTATAAACTTCAAACACATTTTGTTTAGAGTGTATTTATTTTTATAATGCTATGTATATAAATAATATAATATATATATATATATATATATATATATATATATATATATATATATATATATATAAGAATTTTTTAAAAAATCTTACTTTAAAAAAAATATTACTTTAAAAAACAAACTAAACAACTTCTTCATTATTTCTGAGTTCTTTTCACTTAGAGAATTGATTTTCTCATAAAACTCACTCACAATTTTAAGGGTACTGAATAAAGTTAACTGCCATTTTTAAAATATCTGTCTATTTGACGACAGCTGCCGTCACGTGCAAAACGTATTTTAGTTACTACCCAACATCGTTAGCTTATTTAAATTCATGAAATATTTGTAACAGCAGCTATAAGTTAAAGAACTACGCTCCCACATTCTCTGTAAAAGGCAAAAGCTGCTTAAATCAAAGCGCTAAAAAACTAAATTATAAAAGTTGTAAATATTATGATGCTTCCATTGCATTTAAGATACTTTGTCTAAGATCCGTACAGCGACTGTAATCATATGTATTAGCACCTAACACCTAACATATTGCACTTCGGCATTGGCTGCCAGGAGTTGTCGGTTTCGGGTGGCGGGGGACGCGGTCAGGCCCGCGTCCTGCGACCTTACTCGATCGCCGAGCTCCTTAGAGGCCACTCCTTCCGGACGACGTTCATGTAATAGACTACCCTATTGTATATAATTGTTCATCCTTGCTGGTTGGATAGCAATGCATAACTTATATCTTAAATAGAACATTTATATTTTGGTAAAGTAAATACACGTAAATGATATACAGACCTTACAATAATTTAACAACATGGAATAAGTCGGGGCTAATTTACAATTTTTTAAAAACTATAATCTACAGTTGCTGCTAAAGATATATAAACACTATATTACACGTGAAAAAATAGGCTTTACAGAATAGTTTAGAGCATATTTTATGTCACTGTGTGTTAATTATCTGTTTTCTCCCTTCCCTTGCCTTGCTGTCATTTCATACAAAATAAATGACGTAGTTAAAATAGTAAAAAATGAGAATACTTGAGTGGAATAAACAGCCATGAAGAGGGACCAAGAGAGCTAGAGTAATTTACGAAAACATTTGGATGGTTAATATTTCAATACTTTTTTTTTCAAAAGCCCACGGAACTTATCCTTGTTTGATAAATATTATTTGTTTTTAATGTAAACACATTATTTTGTAATTGTTTAGGTAATGGACGTCATATATTATTTAACTCCGAGAAACACCACCACACGAAACTAAAATAAGTATGATTTTTACGTCTATATTTTCTATTTTTTTTTAAAAATGAATTTTCTTTTTTAACTGCTAAGGACTGTAGCGCTATGTCTCTCAGCGTTATGGAATGATCCATCCAGTGACTGGACTATTATATTATTTATTACTCACTTGCATTAAAGCACTTATTTGATTTTACGTATTTTTTTTAAAAAGTAAGTTTGGGCATCAGACCATGTTTAGTGTCAATGGTCGCTAAATGTATTTATACGCTTTTGTTAATTTCACACACAATTTCTGTTGATTTTATTTTTGAATTATAAAACACATATTAAATCATGCAATTAGGTTAATTCCTTTTCCAATAGCTTTGTTTGTATTATATATCACATATTGGAATAACACGTATTAAACATGGTATACCCAAAACTGTATGGGTCACTAGCTACACATGGACAACATGAAATTTTTGATAAAAGCAAACACCATAGATGACTTATTAGAGACTGCAGTCTACGTCGATTCATTCGTATGTGCTTTGAGACGATTATTTAAAAAAACATATACTAAGACATTGTTAAGTACCTTAATAATTGTTTGATAATCGCATTTAGTTTAGAACAGTTGGGGGTAGGGGTTAGAACCAACCAACGCTACAGTTGACCTTGGGTCAAGCGAAGTAGTAGAAACGTTATGCAAATGAGGCCGTGATTGGTACCTACTGGAAACAGTCCAAAACGTGCCAAGAGGATGAGACTTAGGGTTTGACCAACCGGGAGAAGGTTGTCACATGCAGCAACCATGGGACAAATGTTCGCCCAATAGAATTCTTAGGAATATCGGGCAGATGCCATGATGGCGTGGGTGAGCGGTCTTTATATACTGGGGAGAAACCATGAGGCGTTCTCTCTCCCAGATGATCACAGATAACCCTGAGAATTAGGTTCTAAGGGATATACTGTGGGGAACAGAGCCTTGCTGAAGGGGGTTCAGGTTTGTTAGGCTGTTAGACTTATAAGGATAGTCAAATGTATGTTAGAGTTAGCTGTTATTATCCTGTTATATATTGATTGATATATTGTTAGTCTATATATGTATGTATATTTATATTTTCAGCAAGTAATGTAGGGTAGTGTTACCTACAGTGAAGAAAGTACGGTAGGGTAGTGTTACCTACAGTGAAGAAAGTAACGTAGGGTAGTGTTACCTACAGTGAAGATAGTAAGATTAGGCTAGTAGATTGATCTAGCAAAGTAAATTATAGAAGCAGAGCTGAGTACCAGACGTGCTAGGCAAAAGTGGGGAGACGACCCTTAGCCGGACGAGAATATACTGTTAGTAAACAGTGCAGCCAGCTGTCAGTCAATGAGTAAGTGAGGGGCGTGTTGTTGATTGGCCTATCAGACGATGTGTGGTTTAAGCATCGCTGAACAGTGAGGCGGAACACGGACGGACCCCGTGACCTGAGACAGTGTGTGAGGTCGGCAGGCATGTAGCGGAGCTGGCCGAATCAAGGGACGTAGTATCCAATTGTAAACGTACCTTTAGTATATATATATATTTTAACTGAAGTAGTTATTTGTCTACATATTCATATTTTATACTCTATTCAATTTTATATTTATATATTTAATGTAAATAAATATTTTCTCTCTGTTGTACACAGAGGTGTTAAGTGTCATCATTTATATGTGTTTAAGTATTGTAGTTCGAGATTAGTATTTAATACTTAACACTAGGGGCTAGAGCCAATATTGAATACATGTATTACCCAAGACAACAAGAGTCATTAATAGTATGTATCTTTAGTTGTATTGTAACTGAAGTTGTACACAGACATTGTTATGCTTTAATTTTAAATATGGAGATCGGTTGCAACCATAATTAGATACACATAAATGCCGTTTAACAAACAAGTTAAAATGGAATTTAAATATTAAAATATGTAAAAACAGAAATTCTTTACATTATATTGTAATTTATTTAAATAAACAATTTATTTTAATGGTATGTTTAGTAAATGTTTACATTTTTGAGATAGTTGTGTTTAAAAAAAAATTACATCACATGGTTACTAAAACTATAATACTACTTAACAGTAGCAGTGAAAGAATTTTATTATCTTAAATTATAAAATTGATATATGAATAACTACATAAACTTACTATTTGATTCCGGTCGGTGCTTAGGTCTCACAAAACTCGTTCAACTCAGTCATAAACATCTAATGAGACGCATAAAGAATGTGTGTTTTTTTTTCAATTTTGGAACAGGTAACGAGCTCTAAAATGCAACACCTTATTTATGTAGCTGTTACAAATATCATTTTTCGTGAAGCCAGAAATAAACCACAAATTTCCCGAGATGAAAAAGATTTCATTGCCCCGTGTCAGTTCTAACCTATTGTATAAAATGTGTAATGGTTTCCTGTTTTTTATTCTCAAAGATATCTCACCCGCAGTGTGGGAATCCACGTGTCTTGTATAACACTAGCACCAAAACGTGACCGACAGAACAAAGAGAAACAGACATCATGCTGTGACAACATTGACATAATTTCAAGATGTGAATTCCATAAAAAAAAAGAAAATCGCATGGGAAGGGTTTGAAAATTTCTGGTTTTACACACACGATTTTCTTTTATAATTTTATATTTGTGTGTAAATGACATGAGTTGTTTGTTGTTTTTTTTTCTTTAATTTAAACGTATGAAATGTTTAAAAAAATGATTGCATTCGTTTCGCTCCCTTTAAGGACACCATCTTTGTTGTTTAAAAAAAAATATGATTAAATTTCAGTATTAAATATTGTTTTCAATTGCACGGTGGTCGAAAGGAATGTGCGCTGGCCTGGCGCCCAGAGGGACACAGGTTCGAATATCCTTTAAGACAGATACTCGTTTCCAGGACCAATGGTGTCCCCGAGTCCATTTATCTCTGAATGGGAACTTGACATTAGTTAGGGAAAAAAGGTGGCTCTACAATTTTCTCGTCCCTAATAACCGTGCCATTTAACACTGCATCACTTGCAAATAAGCACTTATCAGAAAGAAGTATGTAATACTCTTCTGTATAAAAGGAGCGTCTGTAACAGATAAGCAAGACGATTAGTCTCAAAACTTTAGTGACAATTCTCACTATGGAGAATTCCCCGAGAGTCGATGAGATGTTCTATAAAATATTCGACAGTGTGAACTAATCACTTTCCTCATCACAACATGACAGCCATTTTTAAAACAAATTTTGAATAAATATGTTTATCTTGAAAATCCATTTAATGTGTACAATTGTATATTCGTTTTATTCGAATGTGTTGTATTTTGTTTTGTCTAAGTAACTAGAATTTAAAAAAAAGATCTAAAATGTTGCAGACTGTATATTGAAATTTTAATCAAAATAATAAACAAGCATTTACAATGTCAAGTTTTAGGACAGCGTTTTAATAGAGCAATCGTATCTTGCTTTTGAAACTTATTGTATACGTTATATATTATACAGAGTCATTCCTTTTCGTTTACGGTCATTACGGCTAACGATTTGATCATTTTGTTTCCCATTTAAAACAAATTTGGTTTGGTTAAAACATCCTTAAAGATTATATTTCGTAGTGTTATTTAGCAGTAAAATCCAGACTGGCGTTTTGGGATCAGGATACACTAGTCACGTGTGTTTCTATGCTTGTCGCATCTTGCAATACTTTAAAAGATCGTTCCTGCCATGACTGTTGTAATGGTTTGCAAACAATAAGTTTTATCTTTACTAGAACTTTATCTGGGTGATGAAAAAATCTACAAAGCAGAAAATGAATGGCATCCAATGGACCTTGTGGGATCAACTTGATGATCTTGACTTTGCTAATGATCTTGCCCTTCTTGCACATACCCAACAACAGGGTTAGGAGAAAACAAAACTTGTCGCAGCCCCTTCTGCTAGTAAGGGTCTCAATAAAAACAAAGGGAAGAGTAAAGTCCTCAAGGTTAATACCACCATTACATCACCCATCATGGTTGAAGGAGAAGCCTTTGAGGAGGTGGACAATTTTGTTTACATTGGAAGCGTGATACATAAACATCTTTTTACATACACTGATGTCAAAATAAGGATCGGAAAGGCAAGAGCAGCCTTTCAAGAACTCAAGAGTGTTTGGGTCTCCAAAAAATTAAGCAGCCATTGAAAAGTAAGAATTTTTAACACTATGGTGGAACCTGTGCTGCTATATAGAGCCGAGACATGGAAAACAACGGCCGTAAACCTGACCAGAATCAATTCCTTTATCAAAAATTGCCTAATAAGGATTCTCAGAAATCACTGGCCGGACAAAATCACCATCCGGAACTGTGCAGCGGACAAAACAGAAGCCCTTTGAGGAAGAGATTCTTCAGAAGCGGTGGAGGTGGATTGATTATACACTAAGAAAACCTGCTTCTAATACAACAAGGCAAGCCCTAAAATGGAACCCCCAGGGTAGGAGGAGAAAAGGCCGTCCAAGTAACAGTTGACGCCGAGAATTGGAGGAATACATCATAAGAATTGGCCATGAATGGAAGATCCTAGAGAAGCTGGCCCAGGATAGAGATGCCTGTAGGTCTCTTGTAGGCGGCCTATGCCCTTGGAGGGTTCGCAGACGCCGACGATGATTGGCCTGATCTATCCAATTCCAGTTTGCCTTGCGTAACAGTCGTATCCATTCGGTGAGGCGTTGGACTGTTTTACTTGCCCCCCGTGACTTTGTTTTGGACACTAAGTGCTTTGGGTTATTATGATTTACACGTATTTGGATGTGAATATTGTTTCTAGAAATCAGGCAAGTGGATACTTATATTCTCTATTTTTTCATCATGCACTCATTTTATTGTTTATTGTAATTGATATACATGTCTTATCTAAACAACTTTAATATATTCCGGTACCGTGAACATAAAGATGGGGAGGACAAGACATTGGATATAAAGGTGTCCCGTATTAAAAATATATAATCTGAGCAGATATTCTGGCGGGAAAAAAATGGAAGAAGTGCAAAGAAAGGGGCGGAAAGGAGTTCAAGAAATACAGAGACAAAACGAAAAGTGACAGAGACAGCGACAGAAAAAAGATGAAAAGAAACGGACACAATACGAAAAGAGACACAGACAATGGCGGGATAAAAAGAGAAAACGGGGAATTAAACATTAAACATTAAAAAAAGTGATGACAGTGACTGTCAGGAAATTTTGGACGGGGTAGCCTGCATCTATGTTGAGGACCCATACTTAACAAGGGACGTTTATAGGGTGACTGTTACATTAGTTGACCTTTTTGACTATTATACATATGACAACCCCTCAAATATCGTATACTAGAGAGAATATGATTCATCCGTTTGACGAGGACAGATCGAGGAAAAAGAAAATTTTAATTTAAAACAAAATACAATGTAATAACACACAGGATAAAATGAAGGGAATAAGAGAAATACAAGAAGAAATTAGGTTCCTTAGTAACCTTGATGTCCAAAATAAAATAAAAAAAGAAATAGATGAGTTATACAACGACATGGCAAACATCTTTAACCTCAATAGCGCGCTAAAAATTGCACTGTTTGGTATAGAAAGAGAACTAGCGGAACACAAAGAAAAAATAAGTGAACTGTGCAGGGTTAAATGTAAACTAACAGATCTGGTAAAGGAATGCAAAGAGAACGAAACAAAACAAAGGATAAAGTTGAATTTATAAACTTAAAATAGAAAATTTCCTATATGGATAAAGCATTTTCTAGCTTGCTAAAAATAGTCATGGATAAATATAATAAAATGGCAGAAATGTATAGAAACCTAAGGATTACAAACAAAAGCACGGCATGTATGAGTAAGACTTTAGCTGAAAAAGATGTGATATGCAATGAATTATAGAAGGAGCACATAACAAAGCGAGATGTAGCTTACGTTGAAACGGTATATTTAAATCTGAAAATTGCTAAAATGGATAAAGAATATTCCAGGTTGCTAAGATAGTCAAGGATAAAGATGATAAACTGGGAAACATGTATAGAAACACAGGCAATGGTAATCACATTACAGAGCTCAGAAGACTGTAGTGGAAAAAAAATGAAGTATTGGAAAAATTACAGAGAACTCTAATAGAAAAATATATAGAGAACACATATTTTAAAAAGACTCGCTCAGAAAAAAAATGGAGAATTTAGAGTTAAGCCGAAAAATAACACTTAAAGAAGAAGACATTGCTGAATTGTGGTAAATGATAGTATACAAATAATATGAAATTATTGATTTAAGTCTGAGGATAATGGAAAAGGATAATAAGATTTCGCATATTCTGAAGGAAATGCTATGGTGTTCGAGAGTGTTGAAAAAAGAGATTACGAAATTTTGAGCTTAAGAGAGTTACTATGAGAGAACGCGGAAAATGTATCTGCGAATAATCAATTACTCATTCAAAAAGACGTTGAAAAGGAAATTAATTATTGAGTCAGAGATGACACATGATGTAGAGCACATTGAAAATCAGTCAGTTATAGTTGCCCTGGGATCAGATGCAAAAGTTTATCAAACTGAAATGATTGCAGTTGAAATAGAAGTTAATGGTGTTGATAAAGCAAAAGCAGAGATTGACCAATAATACAGAAATGGAGAAATTTAAACTGGAGAAAATTAATGGAAAAACTGGGTGTGCTGTTAAGGTTATAAAAAATAGCACATATAAGGACAAAAAGAAGGAAAATAAGGTCCAAAGGAATAATGAATTCAAATTTAATGAAGCTAAAGAAAATGATGGTGTAGACACCGAATATAATACTGAGAACTTCTGCATTTGGGTGGGAGAAAGATTTGCCCCTGGCCCAACCGATTGTTGTAGTTGTTTAATTGACATTATGTGTGCTTATGACATTATAGACAGGACCCGTGCCAAAGAGTTCCATAGAACCGTTAACAATTCAATTTTATGCATTGGGTTTCTTTCTGGGCTAATGACATTAATGATAACGTTTTCACTCATAAAATTATGGTCGTGTTTTGTGGATCGATGTTGAATGTTGTTATATATGTTTCAATCTACGTGGAAGTATAAAGGTATATAGTTAAAGATGTAATGTTTACATGTGTGCAATGTAATAGTGACACCAGTTGCTACGATAAAAAAGAAAAATGGGTAGGCCTGAACAATATATATTAGAACTGGTTTCAGGCGTATCATGTGAATGATAACAAGCATTTTTATTTTTTATGGGTGGTACAGACAAAATAAATATACCCTCAGCTGTACAGCTACTGTTATTTTAATTTTTTTAAAAATGTTTTGCTCAGGTTTTATAACAAATGTAATCTTTCTATTGAGCATGCATTTGTGAAACATATGTTTACTGTACGTATGATGTAACTTGTGTAATATTTAATTTTTATAAATTTATGGAACTGTGTTGCTTGATATCGGCTGTTTGTGTATTTGTGATTAGTACTGTGCTGTTGTTAAAGAAAACGCAATGTAGTAATGGCAGGATATGATGTTATTCCTATAATGTGTCACATAATGTGGAGACAGTGAAGATGTTATTACGGGAGCAATGAGTGCTCAGTGGATATTGATGCATGTACGTATACAAACAGGTTTTAAGAAGAGTTATAACAGGATAAGATGTTTTTACATAACTTATGCACCACGTAGAGGTAAATCAAGGAATACTTCTTTGTCAGAAAGAATTAAAATTTGTTGGAGACGGGAGAGCTCAGTATTGAGAATAAGAATGTGTTTATTACATGAACCAGAGTGCTCAGTAATATGAATAATTTAAGTATTAACAATCGTCTTGTGAACTTGCTTTTTTAAAATCCCTTATATTAACTTAAAAATCATCTCGTCATCTCTCTCTGTCGTGATCTCTGTCGTTCGCGCGCGGCCAGAATAAAAGTTAACAATGACCCACTTGTCGTGATGCCATCGAGCTGGATTTTGGAACATAGACTCGTATCACCTAACAATGCATCGTATCAAAATTTCAGATCGATCGAACGTACTGTAATTAAATTAATGCATTTTTAGTTTATCTCCATACAACATATGTAATTAAAATTCACAGTTTGTTATTGTTTTTCTTTCACGTGCCAGTTGAGTTGACGCGTTGACACCACCCGTCGATGTCCACACCACGTCCCGTTTCTTCCCCCGGTTTTAAGCCAGTGTATATCACTAGGTGTCAGTCTGTAAATGTTTGTCGCGTTTGAACAAAATCAATACTTTTAGTTATGTCTCACATATAAGGGATTTATAGTAAAACAACTTTGTTTTTACGGGGTTGTTTAATTTTCAATTTTAACAACGTTGTGACAAACATAGTTGTCACCTACGTCACTTTTTATATTTTTGAAAAGTATTTTTGAGTTGGCCTAAATTTCAGGTTATAGATTTAACTCGTGAGTTAAATCTAAAGCGATTATTATGAAATATTATAGGGTAATGGGGCTTCCTCGATATATACATGTTTATACCGGTCTTTTGCGGGATGCGCATTGTATTGAACACTATGACGCGAGATAGTGTATGTGACGTAGGGACGGCTGGTAGTCGATGGGAGTGAAAAGATGGTGGTCGAGTGGCAGCGCACTGGACTGTCGTACCGATGGTCACGGGTTCGAATTGTGTGAAGGCAAGGGTTTGTTCCTAGGGCGTCCCTGAGTCACCCAGCTCTGAACGGGTACCTAACTACACAAGTAGTTAGGCGGCTGGGTAATGCGTGGAATCCACAAAGCCGTTGCCTGTGAACGCTGCATCACTTGCCAACAGATCATCTGTCATGGTCTGTGGACGCAACTATCTTCTGCATAGAAGGAGCGTCTGTATAGATAAGATAAGATAAGATAAGATAAGATAAGATAAGATTGCTGCGGTAGCGTGTGCAAGAACATTGTTGGGTAATATTAAACTTCTGAATGTTCTAAAGGTGTTGGAGGTACATTGAATTTTAGCCTCTCCTTGTGGTCATACAAACACCCAGAAAAACGACTTAACACATTAGTCAGTTATCCAATGATTAAATTATATTAATTTAGGTAATATAAGCTATACTACTATATATTACTTTAATTTTAGTCGTGCTTAACTTTGTTAAGTAATGTTTTGGGTATGACAATCAAAATTAAATCATATTATTAAAATGGAATGGGAAGTTGGCAACTTAGTGATAGGGTTGTTTTGGCTTTGGCTTTCATTATTATAAAGGAAAAGACAATGAAATTAATGAATCTATAATATTTCCAATAGGCCAATTAAAGAGATCCAATTATATATATACATGACATATACTGATTTTTATCATTTATTCATGGTTTCAATTGTATATATTTTTTTATAAATGAACGTATATCAGAAAAATCCAACCTCCCCTAATAAAACATATATATATAAAAAAAAACAAAAAAAAACAAAAAAAAACAACATAAAAACAACGAAATATTAATATTATCTTTAATTTCACTTGATTTGTTTTCACGTAAAGCAGTGCCTTATAATATTTCCTCACTAATTAAAAGATACATTTTATTAAGTTATTTTTTTGAAGACCATACATACTAAATTCACAATTCACAAATTCATTTTCACATGTACTAAATAAAGATAAGTGACAGTTTTTTCAAAAGATCTCTACCACCATAGTCATTCAAAAAACGTGTATATTTACTACACTGCATCATGACACAATTATAAATAATATGATATTTGTAAAATCGTACTATTAGATAAAAAAGTATGTAGCTTCCCCCTCAAAAATGGCATTAGCCTCTTAATTCATAGCACCAATAACGATTATTATAAATGGTATAAATGAAATGGAGCTTCTTAAAAAAAATTAGGAAACACAATCAGTGGTATCAACGTGTAGTCAAGAAAATCTGCGCATAGTATTTAGAAAATAAACGATTATAGAAAGTGGGCCGCTTAAAATAATACCTTTTAATAAAGTACTGTACCTAAAATAACGTACTAATAATTTACTTTTTACTTTTCTGTTTTTTTGAATGTCATTATTGGTGTTTGAAAATGAAAATGTTATTTAATTATTTTGTTCTAATATGTGTCTCTTTTTTAGAATCCTTTATATTAACTCGTGGTTTCTGTTTGGTTGATATTTTGCTTGTTTGTCGTCAAAACTTTGGATCGATTTTAACCCACTTTCTCGTAAGCTAGCGAGCTCAAATTTTTAGGCAGTTTCTTATCGATGATAAAAACGATGTATATAAATTTCATATCTATCGAATGTACTGTAATTAAATTCTTGAATTTTTATATTACTTTATTTATCCCTCTGTATCAAGTTATTTTTTGAGATAGAGTGTCGCGGTGGGTATTATATTGAACGACCTATCTGTCGCGCAATAAGGTGCGTATTTTATTGACAACACTTTTTATAAACATATTCCTGATCGGTGCGCATTATATTAAACATTTTACGACATAAATTGCAATTTTGTATTTTTGGATGGTCTTGCGCTGCGTATTATAATGAACATTCTTTTAGTTACGTCTCGTACATAAATGATTTATAGTCTAAATCTTGTTTTTTTTACAGGTTTTTTTTTACGATTGAAATTTACGGCATTGGTGCAACCTGTATAGTTTTAAAAAATTGTTTTTTTTTACATTTTTTTACTTTTTATTTTGTATTGGATCCAGCTTTAGGATTAGGCATTCTATTTTGTAAATTATATTCCATGACCTTACACCAGATTTTGTTTCTGAAAAAATAATGCAATTATATGCCTCATTTACACGAAGGAAGATTCAACAGCCTATTAACAAATGCATGTGAAACAATGACTAAATCTATATTTTAAAAAATGGCCTATGTTTTACGACTAAAAGGGAATGACCTTAAAATGTTTAATTCGCAATACAAATTAATTAAGCGTTCTTAGGTTCACTTGTAAGAAGTTTAAGTACTTCTGTTTATATGCCTGGTAGTCAAAGTTTAAAAAAACCAACATAAGTGTATATGTTACGTAAACGTTTGTTACTTGTAAGTTTACTTGAAATATGCCATCTATTTTCATAGATGATAAAGTCACTAATTATTACAGAAATAGGTTTTTATTAAGTGTACAGTTATGAATCATATAAAAAAATTAATACTTTTTTTTACTCATGTACAAATATCAATACCACGCGTTGTGTAACAATTGAAATAAAATATGTTTAAACGCATTTAAAATATAAAGAAAATACCAGTAAAAAAGACCACTGCTTTGTACAGCAAAGCCAATCCAAATATAAATGTTAAAATAATATGTCAAAGTTCAATTTGAAAATGTGCGTACCGTAATCATGCATTAAAAGATTTTAGATAGCGCACCGCTTAAAGTAAAGCCTTAAAAAATGTTCAGCCCCAAAAATAGCTCTCTTTGAACGTTCGCGTAAAGTTGTTCAATATGGATATTATATTTTTTTTTCTTTCCTGTCTCTACATTTAAATGTTGTTGGTGTTTAATTTACGGCTCTCAGGCAAAAGGGTCATTCATAAAGAATATAAACCATCTGCAGGGTAAAAAGAACCGTCGTGCCAAAATTTTTGCCTGTCCTTTATTGGGTTTAACCATGATTGTTGGACTAGGACTTGGTACAAATATACAAGCATCATTTTAGCTTTATATATTAGATACATCGGTGTAACAATTTGAGGGAACATGGGGTGCTTGCCATTAGTGAGTGCCGCACATTTACGGATTGCAAAGATGCCTGCCATTAGTTATTATTATTAATATTAGTTGTTGTTTTTAAAAAAAAATTTTTTACAAATTACTGAACCAAAATACAAAGATAATCAAGTAATACGAAAAAGTTACATATAAGTATTGATACATGTAATTCTCAGTAGCTCAAGTGGTATTGAAATAAGCGATTTGAGCACCAAGGTTGTGAATAAGTCCAACATATCAACATTAACCTCAAATTATCAGACACCACCCTTACACCATATGGGCCGTCCATAACGTACGTCACGCTCCAATGGGGAGAAGGGGTGACAGTTTGTGACAGGGGGAGGGGCCCAGCCATGTGTGACGTCATGGTGTTTTATTTAAAATTGTAATTATTTTGTTAATAAGTTAATATTTTTGTTCGAAAGTGTGACGTACTTTAGGGTGGCGGGGTCCGAAATTTGTAACAGTTTGTGACAGGGGGAGGGGGAGTTAAATTGTCAAAAATAGCATGACATACTTTATGGACGGCTCGATAAGGATATGGGCAAGGCTAACGCGAGTGCCATATTAATGTCAGTTTACGAATAGAGAAAATTACTACGTTTCGTATGGATTTTTCTCCGTCTAGAGCATCTTCATTTTGGTTTTATTGTTGCTTATTTTGCAGCACACCAAATGAATCAAAGTTGCTCTATGTAATTGACTAAGAAAAGACATAAATTAATTCACCAAGTAACCAATCAGAACTCGCGTGCTGAATCCAAATACATGTTTTTCTTTTTTGTTCCTTTCTTTTTCAAATTGTAGGAATTAGAAAACATGCCTTAAAAACGACTGTGTAATGATTAAAAAAATTATAAACATAAAAAATGGTGTGGTTATCAAAATGAAATAGTTGGTAAGCTTTAAAACAAAACAAAAATCAAATTTTATAAATTACATTGCTAAAAATTCAATTTCTAAAAGAATTTAGTCAAATTCAGAAAAAATTAGTTGTCTTTTCTTGAATTAAGAATAACTAGGAGCTATTAATGTTTGGAAAATAAGTTGCATTCATTTCGTTGTAGATCCGATTATTATCGGATATAGGTGTTCATTAAGTTTCCACCATTTTAGAGGGTTAATGGATTCACGAACTTTCATCTCCATTTTGTAAAGCAGTAATTCATCAGAAGAGATGTCGTCATTTTCCTGTCTCCATTACTGCCATTAGCTTAGTACGCTTTTCATTTGGTTTGATAAGTAGGCGAAGTGTTAGAACCATGGTAGGCAGAAGATTGCTCACAATGGATAAAATGAACTTTATCAACATTTTGAACATTCCCGTCAGTCAATAGTTTAAAACCAAAATGTTCGTGTAATCGTAAGGAAATGTTTTATTATTTCTAGGTCGCAATTTTATTTTGTATTTTTTTTACTTTTTGATTTCCAATAATTTGTAAGTGATGGGTCGATAAATTGTTAAAAATAATTTAATCGTTAAAAATTATTAAGGATTAATCGAGAAATTAATCTTTAATTTCCGCAGCCCTAATATATATATATATATATATATATATATATATATATATATAATATATATATATATATATATATATATACATACATAGAAGACGCATTTGTTGTATGTCTGTACCCTTATAACTCAGAATCCAGACAACCAAATAACGTGAAATTTGGTACAAGTACACAAAATTACATGTGAAATGTTCTTAAACAGGGTTCGTTCCATATGTATAAAATACTGAGGGCCGGGGGCCCAAAATGACGTTTGTTTTCTCTTATATAAGCTTCATACAAAATTTAAAAAATAAAAAGTTATCCTATTTCCCGTGTAGGTAGAATCTTGAAAGTTTCGGTGGTTGTTAAGTAATATTTGGCCATGGTAACAGGTAAAAAAATAGTATACAAATTATCACTTACATGGGGCCAGGGGCCCAAATGTAGTTTTTTTTCTTATATTTAAACTGATTCAACACTAATTCTCCAACTTCCCGTGAAGGTAGAAGCATGAAACTTTTGGCACTTACTGAATACACTATTATGACGATAATTGATGAAAAATAATGTACAAACTTTCACTCATGGGTTGCCGGAGGCCCCAAAACTTTTTTTTTATACCTTAAATGGGCTTTATAAGACTGAATCAACACTAATTCCTCATCTTCCCGTGAAGGTAGAAGCATGAAACTTTGGAAAATTGTTGAGTACCCTGCTGCAATGGTAACAGTCGAAAAAAATACACAATTATCACTAACTAGTGGGGTGGGGGAACCCAAACAGAGTTAATTTTCTTAAATGAGCTATTTACTCAACACTAATTCTCCAACTTCCTGTAAAGATAGAAGCATGAAACTTTGGGAACTTGCTGAATACACTCTTATGACGATAATGGGCTGAAAATATTGTAAAAATTTCCACTTATGGATTTTTCGGGTGCCCAAAACAATGTTTTTTCCTTATATAGGCTTTATAAAACTGAATCAACACTAATTCCTCGTCTTCCCGTGTAGGTAGAAGCATGAAACTTTGTAAACTTGTTGAGTATCCTCCCGCAATGGTAGCAGTCGAAACAATATATAAGTATCACAAACTTGGGGGGAGGGGGGCGGGCGGGGCCCCAAACGTAGGTTTTTTATTAAATGAGCTATAAATATCAGGCTCATCACTAAATCTCCAATTTCCTGTGTAGGTAGAATCATGAAACGTTAAGAAGTTGTTATGTACCCTCCCAAAATTGTAACTGGCGAAAAAATATGAAAATTATTACTCACTGGGGGCCAGAGGCCTGAATATATTTTTTTTCATGTATAAAACTGACTCATCACTAATTCTCCAACTTACCGTGTAAGTAGAAGCATGAAACTTTGGGAAGTTTAAGTTTTTGATTACCCTCCAGCAATGGTAACATGCGAAAAAAAAAGCATAAAATTATCACTCAATAGGGAGCCTTGGGTCCAAATGTAGGTTTATGCCTAATATGAGCTATATACAATAGACTCATCATTAAATATCCAATTTCTCGTGTACGTAGGAGCATGAAACTTTGGTAAGTTGCTGAGTAATCTCCCGAAATGAAAAAATACGAAAAAAAATATCAGAGAAAGAGAGAGAGATCATGTTTATCATATTGGAGGCCTTGTCCTCAAGTTAGTTAATTAGATAAACCAAGTCATGACATTTTAATTCAGTTACATGTCATGGTCTTTGCGGAATTTATAACCGAAAGTGATGAGCATATGTCTCTCAAGTGGTACATGCAAGAAAGAAAGCTACTTCCTCCTTTTCTGAATACATGGAAATAGTGTGGTTTGACAATATCTAAGAAAAACAGAAAAGACTCATTACTTTTAAACAGTAAAATATCTGCCTTTATATACCAAACTTAAGATATTGTGCAGAGGGATGGCGCACACATCACAAAACCGCATTTTCTTTGTGAGAAATTAAAAATAAAAAAAAAGCTTAATCAAGTATATATACAATTTTTACCCACGAAAAATGTTCACGTCTTTGAGATAGTGACAAATAGTGTTGTCCTCAAACTCCTCATATTTCTCCAGCTTCGCCACTAACACTGTCATTAAACAGTTTTAAAACAAACATTTTTGACTAATAAACATTATTCTTTATTCTTTTTTTGTTTTAAGTGATCATTGTGTGTTATCTGGAAATCGTGATGGGGCTGATTTTTTGGTGTGAGTCATTCTTTTATAGGATTAATGTAATTTACATTAATGTAGAGGAAAATCAATAGTCCCTTCGAAGAGTTAATTTTAAAATGAATTCGCGGGGGGAGACAATGTGTAAGAAGGGATTTATTTCCGACATCTCAATAAATCTAAGCCAGTACTATAAAAAAAGTATAATTTAAAAAAAAATATTTTTTTTTAAAAAAGTTATTTAGAAGTTTATTAAAGAATATACCTCTGTCATCTACACCTATTTCTTCGAATTCATTTAATTATGCTTATTAAAACATCCTCTTCAACTGAGGATTAAATGCTGATGCAAAATATGTGTTAAGGATGTAAGCATTGGTCTCATTATCAATTTGTTTCATTCTTTAGTCCGTTTTGTGAAGCTTTTGCTGTTGGTTCACTGTTAAGACTTAATAAAGAACAATAAGGTCATCTGTTAGCTCGACATATGTGACATCATCACCTTCATCTTCTGTAAATATTTAAATAAAGTATATTATAAAAAAAACAATAAAAAAAAACATCCGGTGTTTTCTTTCAAAATATATATTTTCTATAAACGATACACATAGGTATGAATGCAAATCAATAACAATATTAGAAAGTAAATCTTTAAAATATATATCCATTAAAAAGAATAAGATCAATTTGCTTCAGAGAAAGCAGACTACCGGTGAAACATTATTTCGTAAATGAACATTATATATGTATATATGTATATATATGTATATATTTATAATGACTTCGAATAATTTGTAAGTTATGGGTCGATTAAATGTTAAACCATAATTGAATGGTTAAATATTTTTAATGATTAATATGAATTAATCGTTAATTTCCGCAGCCCATATATAAATATATATTTATATATATATATACATTTAAATATATATATATATATATATATATATATATATATTACAATATATACACACATATGTATAAATAAACATTTATATCGTAGAGAACATGGGTACTCGTGTTACCAAACTCTCTACTTTCACTCAACTCGAACACAAAGACTCTAAGACGACTTGATCACTTATTAATTCTTTTTATTGCTTCACCTATTCAATTCTAGTTACTTCTCATATAAATCTAATCTCTACATTTCAACTATCTACAAGTCTACCCTTTCCCAGCGGTCCGTCTCCCATAGTCTCTTCCTACTTTCCCAAGCCTGGATCTCATATGTTCTCATTAGTGCGTCTCCTCTAATACCCCTTAAACTCTGCCCCTAAAATTCATCCCGTGTCCGGTCGTCTATGTCTAATATGTCAGTCATAAGTGACCACCCCTAGCAAAGGCGGGGATGGGGCCGGTTTTGACATAACCTTCTCTTGTGAGACCCCCTTCCTACCCTTACACAGACCACCTGCGTGTCTGGTCATCCTATCTACCTCGGGCCATTTCACACCTCAAGTCTCCTCGCTCCGCTACATCCTTGATTTCCCAATTCAAGCGAGATAACATTTTGTGCCAGAACGTCACAATTCGCACCTCAAGTCCCACGGACTTCCAGTCATGGGTCAGACGTCTGCTTCCGTTTCATGTCTCTGTCTTATCTCAAGACTCTCTTACTTCCCTAGATCTAAAAGTACGCGCTCAGTTCCGCGCTAGTGGCGGTCAGTCTTAAATCTCAGTCCTGGCGGTCAATGGAAGTTAACCTAATTTCCTTAATATATATATATATATATATATATATATATATATATATATATATATATATATATATTATGGGTGTTTTATGTGTACACATATACAATTTATGGATGCATGTTTGCTATTTAAGGTAAAAGCGCATTCGTAAATCCCTAGATATAATCCTCACCTGATTCAATAGTTGAATTATACAAGATAGATGCCGGAGTAATGTAACCTGACAAATTGTCATGTTCATGTCCGCAATTATCGTTAGCCTCTGCGTATCTGGACTGGTAGGCACTGGTATATACTGAATGAAAAGTAATACATGTATTTATATTGCCTATACGACATAATTGATAATTTGAAAATATGATAGAATTACATATACCATTACATTTTAAGACCATCCCTAATATTTTAATGTAGTAGATTGTGCGAAATCCTTTGAACAGGTATATATGCAATTAAAATTGAATGAGCAAACATTAAAAAAAGAAAATGTAATACCTTCTTCACTATCGAGTTCTGTTCTTGTAAAAGGAAAAAATAAGAACACAAATAAATCAACTTTTACATGGTAAAAACGTCCAAGGTAAACTAATTAAAATATGTAGTTGCTCACAGTTCCGATTTTTCTTTTACTTAGTAAAGGAATCTTATATTTTATATCATATATAGTTTTTTTTTAAAATTGGGATATATTTATTAAAATAACCTTACTGCATGTTTTCATTCAAATCTTCTCTGTATTCTTTTAGCAGCTGCATTTGTTTTTGACCTTCTAAAAAGATAGAGATAATATAAAATTAAGATTGTATTTTGTTACGCATTCGATGAGATAGATCTGTAATGCAAAGAGATATACAGTAAAATTACGTAATATGACTATATACCATATATATATATATATATATATATATATATTTATATATATATATATATATATATATACATATATATACATATAATTTGTAATATACCACGATTATTAAGAACTATTTTATGGAGTCTGGACATAACATTGCAGACTTAAAAACATCAAAATGAATGAGATTGGTTTCTAATTTCTACAAGCTAAAACTTAAAGAAGATTGCAATAAGATTGAACTTACAGTTCAACATATTTGCATTTTACGTAAAGTTTATTTCTAATCAAACGTTTTTATGTTATGAATTTTTATACTGATTTTTATTATGTAAACGAAATTTTTAAGAACTTGATAATAAAAATACTTACTTTTATATAGCCTTAATGTAACAATATTTGATACTGTCAACACTAGCATACCAAATCCTAAAACAGCACCAATAATTAATGGAACAATATCGAGCTCAAGCGTATTCGTTTCAAAATCTGTGGACATTATATTAGTTTATTGTTATATGTTTAACAAAATAAACGAAAAATTATTAATAAAAAAAAATAAATATAATTGTTACCCTTTTCATGATTCCATATTGACTTATATTATTTTTTAAGCCGGTGAAACTTAAATGATAATTATTTTAATACATTTTAATAATTAATTTTCAGTTTACTATTATTAAAATATCAACCCACGACGGCTAGTCAAGACATAAAAGAAGTGCAGACATTTTCTTAGATTTGTTTTTTCTAAAATTTACGGAAATTTAACTAAATAAAGAAGGAAAGTTAGGAGGTTTACTTTAAAGTCACTATAGCTAATGTTTAGAGAATCATTTAGATTATACAATTTTACCTTTGAAATTCAGAGTTTGTGTGCTGTTTACGGAATATGCCCCATTGTCAGCAAGACAAGTCACATTCACCACACCAGTTGACATGTTTGTTGTTTTAAATTCGTATCTATTACCAGTTTGATTAAAAGTGAGTGGAACATCATTGATGTAGATATGCACTGTAGATTTGGGATAACCGTCATCCACATAACATGTGCCTTCAATTATGTTTTCCAAATATTGATATTTGTCTGTACTTGGAAGTGACAATGTCACATATGGAGGGTCTACAAATAAAGATAAAAATAATCAGTTAGTAGCTTCCTTACAAAGTATACTACTATAAATTCTCTCGCGTATACACTTTTTTAATTGTTACAAACATAATAATTTATATTTTCATACTAAACATGTTTAAACATTATTTGTATTTTACTAATGTACTTACATGCAACTTTTGGCTTATATATTATTGTATCTGTCCAATTGAAAGAATTCGAAACAATACATTCATACAAGTTTTCCCCTGAAAAGATATTTTTAAAAAATATACCACACCAAAATGTATTATTTGCATTCCAGCGATGAGTTAAGAGCTAAAATGTTCGCTACACTAGTTTTATTAAAGTGCAGATCATTGCAATTTGTAACCTGTAAGTGTCAAAGTCAAAATAATTTGACCACTTATGTGTATAAAAGAAAAGGAGTCGATGTCTTGCATAATGCCATGTGGAAAAAATGTATTATCTTCACCCTAAATTTCCCGGTTTGGAATGCCGAACGAATATTTAGGCAAGTGATGTTAACAAACACGATGTCATCAAATGAAATAACGACTTCTGTCCACACTCTCATTCCTAGCTTCACAATCGATAAAAATTCCATTAAAATTAAGTAAATATTAAAAATATTTTTAAAATTTTTTTAATAATGAATAATTAATTATTAATAATTAATAATAATTTATATATATATATTTACGTACAAACATCTCCTGCGTAATATCAGCGCAAGGAAACAGGGGAAATAACTCAATAAAATGTTTTAAAAAGTCAATTACCTGTTTTTGTGACTTCCCTTGAAATGTTCAGTTTAATGATGTCATAAATTTCTATTTTTGACTTTAATCGAAATTATCGATTAATAAATCGATAATTTTTCAATAGTTAACGATGAATTTTAAATTAATCGATAACAGCCCTATAAATATATATATATATATATATATATATGTATATATATGTACATACATATATATATATATTGCAGGTCGTGATGTCGTACACGTAGCTACTTACGCAGGCTAGACCAGAAGGGGACCCAGCTGCTACGGTAAAATGGTGGATAAGGAAACAGTGTCACATTTGCTGACCGAATATTCTATTTCTATAGAGCATGCAACATTAAATGCAAGGATGGATACTTGCAATATGATGCCCTTTTGTTAATGCCTTACACTGGAACCGTTATTCGGGTCAAACGAGCCAGATAGCTCGACACTCTTACCCAAATGCATTTCACACAGTTAATGTTCATGCGTTTTCAAGAACATCATTAACAAAACAAATACATGCAAATTTAAGATAATGTAATTTAAGGGAACTGATTTCAATAAAATATACCTACATAAATGTTATGTGAATATCATGAAGAAAAGGGTATTTCTATAGAAATGTTTTTACAAAATAGAATATTAGTCATAAAAAAAATCATAAAATTACCGTTGGATCTCATGGTATAATTTTGTATATTTCTTGCTTAATCGATTTCCTCGCGATATCTTGTCCTCTGGTGAAGTGCTGGGCAAAGTGCTGCCCATCCACAAAATCGTTGGATGCCCGACACTAAGAAAACTAGCTTACAACTAAGATTTTTAACAACTCTGTGACTGAAAGTTTGTCTCGTGTTTTCCATTAGATCTGCCTCGTCAATGCGCGTGCGATTTCAGGAAAAATGTGCACTTTCCTCGTACGAAAATTGTTGATCAGTCATGTGTGTTTCATAAACATTAGACATACAAATATGTTGTCGCCAATACTTGGTAGCAAGCCATTTGTTTACCGTGTCACCATACGATTGCAATATTTAAGTAAATTCTTTAATATATATTTTTTTTTAAATTGTCAAAAGATTCGGGAGTAAATACAGATACTCTTCAACAGGCACACACTTTCAAGCCCAGTCGAGAATCTCCAGAAGAAACTTCACGTCTCTTTTTTTTTAACGAACAAACAACTGCACTTAAGTAGAGTTGTCTCAGAAAACTGATTTGCTAATTAAATGGCTAATTGCTTGAAATCTAGACATTAGCACACACACAATATATATATATATATATATATATATATAAATTTATTAACAAGTTAGTAATATTTATTTATTCAATTGTACTATTCAAACCTTTTTTTCTGAAATGAAAAGTAATGTAAACTAAATAATTTGATCAATCATAGTCGGTGCGGCACTTCACTAAATCTAATGTTACAACGCTGACTCCAAGTCAGTATTAACCAACCCTTATATAGCGGGGTCCAAATCATTGCAACAATTAATATAATCTGATCTTTATCTAGATGAGCTCCTATTTTTCATGGGATAAAAGTCAGATTTTACTCTTGTTTGTATAGGTTTAACTATGGTCCAGGTCATATTATAGCTGGATCTACAGCGGTACGGTGATCGAGTGACATGTGCGCTCGGCTTTCGTACCGATGGTCTATCGACTCAATAAACTTCTGCTTTAGAAGGAGCGGCTATGTAGATAAGACATTTGGGCTAAAATGTATAATGTAAAACAAAAACGTATTTAAAAAAAATAATAAAAAATAAATATTTTTTTTAACACTTTGCTGTTAACATCTTTCAGGTTCAATTCTATAAAAAAAGACCATATATTTCTTTTTCTAGAAAATTGCACCGTTAAATTATACTAACAGAATGACAAACATAAATTGACATTGCTTATAGTTTATTAAACTGATGTTAAACAATTATTATATATTGAACCTCTTTGTGATTGGAAGAAAAGTGTCCCATAGATAAAGTTGCCAGGGGTCCAGTTTACTCGTGAAGGTAGGCTACTCGTGGTGTTATCAGAACATGTACATTCTATTTGGTCATTCTCTCGGATGTAATCATTAACATGACAGTCATCATCAAGCACAGCTTTAGGCTTAACTAAAGGTTATAGATTTAAAACAAGTAGGTGAAACATTATAGCCATATATTTAATACATGTAAATCATTTCACTGCTTATATCTTTAAGCATTATATTTCTTAAATGTATTGATAATTTCTTTATGCTAGTTTTCAACACAATATGACTTTCAAATAAAGTTTAAGCAATAAAAAAATTAAAATTAGTTTATAAGAAATTTCTTATTTACATTATTTAAATATATCTTATTCAAGTGTCAATATCCTTTAGTTTCTTCTTTTATATATATATATATATATATATATAATATATATATATATATATATATATATATATATATATATATATTTAGGGCTGCGAAGTTAATGATTAATTTCTCGATTAATCGTTAAAATTGTTATCGATTAAAATTATTTTAATCGATAAAAATTCGATTAAAATTAAAGAAAATATTTATAATATTTTTGAAACATTTTATTAATAAATAATTAATTATTAATAATTAACAATAATTTATATATTTTTTTACGTACAAACTTCTCCCGCGTAATATTATAATTTACTTTATTAATTTATGTGAATCGGCAGACGTCAACTAACAAATGGCTGACTGCAACAGTGCAGTTAAATTTAAACATATAACTAAAAAGTTGAGCAAAAAATTATTTTTAAGCTAACTGCGGATGGCAAAGTAAAAGATGGTGAAAAAGTTTACTGTGTTCACTGCCATAAACAATACTCTTTTAAAGTATAAACACGTTGTCATAAAATTTAGTTCAAAATATTCTTAATTTTCAATGTCTGTGAGAAATTATCAGCTTAATGACGTCATAAATTTCTATTTTAGGCTTTAATCGAAATTATCGATTAATTAATCGATACTTTTTCAAAAGTTACCGATTAAATTTAAATTAATCGATAACAGCCCTTATATATATATATATATATATATATATATATATATATATATATTATATATATATATTTATACATATATATATATATATATATTTATTGCAGTGCAAATGTGACAAATTAAACTCTGTCCAGATTTTATGTGTCAATATGTGGCCTAGACCAAGAATCAAGGACGAGCATATAATAAATAATATAATAGTCCTAGTCAATCACTGGATCATTGGATTCGTAACGGTATTTCGTGATTGTTTGAGCTTATATTTTAATACAAGGTTTGCATCAGGAGGAGTGCAAAATAATTATAAATTAAAGATTCTCGCTGTAAAAAAGTATTATATGACGTCATTCATTTAGAACACAACGTCAATTACCGAAACAACGCACGAACCTGTGACGTCGGCATTTGTGTTGAAGTAGACAACATTTGTGTTTATAAATCATACTTAAAAAATACTTTTTGTACAAAAAATTATATAATTACATTATTCTTAAAGCATCGGATCGATTGGGTGGTAGAATTTGCAGTGTTCAAGTGGGTATTAATCATGTGTTTTTCATTTGTAGTTTTATTTTTATTGTTGCTATTGGGGACGAACAGTAATCAATTTTTGTTCAGTTTTTTTTTAGAAATGTATCGTTGATATTTATAATTATGATGCGATTTTTTAAAAACAGATTATGATGGAGGTTGATGAAGGCCCTGTCACCGGAAAACGACGTAAAGCTAAGGAAAGTCAAGCTAGATGGCGTGCAAAGCAATGCCTGAATCAGTTGAGGCACTTCGCGGAAAAAAATAATGAAAAGCATAAGAAACGCCTCAGAAGCCTGTCCCATGCTCCTTTACAAGCCCATCAAGTGGTCAAATCTGCATTTGAAAATCAACGCATTTCGCACATGTCTTCAACTCAGCTTCAAGCCTATCGAGCGGCCAACACTGCCTCTCAGTAAAAAACATCGAGAGCGTCTGAATGAGGATATTCGTCGGGAAGCAATCAACTTCAACGTTTGCAACACTGTTCAACACGATTATGGACAGTTTGGTGGGCAATCTCTAAAGTATCAGTATTGTTGGGCGAGGCATTTTGAGTGTGAGCGTCCATCAGATGGCCTATTTACATCGTAAATGTCGAAAAAAAAGGTTATGCTACCTAAGCTGCAAGACTTGAATGGAGATGTTGTTGAGTTTCTTCGACAACTTTTATGAGAACATAATCATCCAAATGTCAAACATTTTTGTTACAACATCCGATCGCATAACAGCTCAAATTCGTTTGCATAATTGGTTGCCAAAATCATGGACTTACCAGGGAGAGGAGGCCCGTACATATTCAAGATTCACGGTCAAACGTACCATCGTACGTCACATCTACAGCAAGTCAATGCCCAAGGAACCCCAATTTGCTCATCTCTATGTTGTCGACAGTACCCATGCTACAGAAGTAAGAGAAGGACACTTCGTTAATGAGAACTGCAAGCGTGAAATACTGGATCAAATAGAGAGCTTTTTTCGTAAACACAATCGTTTCGCTCAGATTTATCAACTTAGTAGATATGCCGTAGCGCGAGAACATGTACGCGCCCCAGAGGCAGGTGATGAAGCGCCAAAAATCAAGATGATTTTCAGAAGTGATCGGCGATTAGATCAGCGTCGATACAACTCACCCACCTCAAACGAAATTGCTATGGTGTTTAAAAATGATGACGGTTTGCCACCTTTCAAACGCGACATCCAGGTTTATCTAATCAATCAAGACGATCCAAATAAGCAGTTCGTGAACTTGAGTATTTTAATTTCACAAATTGATCCGATGACCTACGCATTATTATTTCCTTATGGTAGAGCAGGTTGGCAGCCGAATTGGGAGTGCGAAGCCTACCCAGGTGTAAGTAAAAATTGCTTTCGTCACAAGATAAGCACGCTTCAGTTCAAAGCCGCCATGATAGCCATCCGAGATGACTTCAATACTATCATGAGTGTCAGAAAGCTTACACAGTAGTGGCTGGTGGATTCGTATCTGAAAGGTGAAAGCCAACAATCTCAACTGCATTCGTCAGAATAAAAAACGCCTTACGTCCTTACATAAAGAATGTGTCCCAGCTTTATCGTTTGCCTACAATAATGTTGTAAACAATTGTGTGTTTTATTCATTGTGATGAAGCTTATTGATTTTATCTATACATTCATAATTCAATCTATAGCAATTACAAAATAAAACGACACCACTTGAACACTGATTGAAAAAAATAACAATATTTGATTTGTTTCTGTTCATATAGTTATTATCAAGGCCTAAAAATACAATTTAAAAGAAATAGCTGTAAAAGGTAAATACTGATGACAAAATTAAATGACTATACTTGTTTGTAAGATAAGGTTACTTTTTTGTTTTTGTTTTTTGATATGACATCCAGTCAATCGAATCGCCGACATGTGTATACAAGCGAGGTAAGAATTTAACAGGTGTAATACAGTTTTAGAGTCTAGACTGCAATGCTGGCCGTTTTATTCATTGTTGTGGTCTAACCCAGTGATTCTCAATATGTTTATTAGGACGAACCGGCAGGTATTTGTACATGGCACCATGGACTTCCCCACTACTTCTCTGTACTGTTGTGTTAACGATTTGGTAAGAATACGATAACGATGTGGTAACAATGCAATAACGATGTGGTAACAATGCGACAATGGTGTGGTAACAATGAGATAACGATGTGGTAACAATGCGATAACGATTTAGTAACAATGCGATAATGATGTGGTAACAATGCGATAATGATGTGGTAACAATGCGGTAACGATGTGGTAACAATGCGATAACGATGTGGTAACAATGCGATAATGATGTGGTAACAATGCGGTAACGATGCAGTAACCATGTGAGCTCCTACGTGACCTACAGCATTACACAAGTGTGCATGTATTCGTTGTGTTATAAGCTACATGTCATAGAAGAATTTTGAAAAAAAATAAATCTTAAGAATTGATTGTTTATTATTCATTTACTATAGTCTTCATTTCGTAATATGTGTTGATGATGGCAATCATCGTTTTAGTTTAACTAGTTTTTAAAAAAAATTGTAGTATTGTAATAAATGTGTTTTCTGACTAAGCTCTAATAAACGAGAAGATAAAGTATACTTTTACAAGTCATGAAAATTTACTAAACAATAAACAGAATAACTAGTGTTAATACATTTGTAACTTTAAATAATTTGGTCATATGCTTATTTTTGCAGTTTTATAAAATTGTCGCTGAATTGAAGATAATGCTACACGCAATGGAGAATGAATATCCATACTCGTCCTGTTCTTTGTCTTAATAATGTTCCTTGTGTAAAAACAAGTCTCACATATGTAAGATATAGGAAATGGAAGAAGTGCCTTGAGAGGTATTTCGGCAAGTTCAGGATATAATGCACTCACTTGAATTCAAAATGCTTCAAGATAGGTCAAAGTTCTGAAATTCATTTGAATTTCTTCATTTCCATCTAACCCGACCAAATTATTTTAGACAGTTACAGACAAATCGAACTTTCATGCAATAAATGGATTGCGTATCCATCCAGTACCCTTCCTTTGGTTATCGTCGGTTGGAAAGTGGAACTGAAAATCATCGATTAATTTTGACTAGTGCTAATTGACAATTAGTGATAGTTGTTGCTAAATTATTAAACATATTGAAAACAATCTGCTGAAACTCGACTCTTCCATGCTTCAAGGTTTCATTTCTTTCCATTGATATGTTCTTTCATTATAAGGCATGAAGCCATCCTTCTTTGCATAGAGACACTGAGCTCATCTAAAATATCAAAGATATCAGCGGAGTATGTAAAATTGACTGTCCTATTCACATTTCGATTTAGTTTAGACCCAGCCAGTGTTTTCTCCCATAGACGTTGGTTGAGCTTTCTTTGCAATTCAAAAAACTGTTGACACTACATTGCTTCATTTCAACCAACGCACATCAGCATGCACTTATAGCTGTTTATGTTTATGCTGTTTATGCACCCATGCCGCAGTCGGCAAGTAGAGCTTCATCGGCCGTCACATGACTAAAATGTTCCTTCCTAAATCAAACCAGCTATGCCAAACCCCCATTTTCGGGTTTGATTGGAGTGTTTGCACTTTGCTGTAAATATGTGGGTTTTGGTTGAATTTTGGACGCGCGGTCCCAAAACGTTCGCCACACCTGGTATAGTATTACCAATTTGCATTAGCAAGTATAAACTGATCGTCCTATCATAAATCTTAATTTAGAGTAGATTATTATAAATTTATAATTTACTTCATTAATAATCTTATATTATTCCTACATATGCTCCTTCCTTACAAACGATTAGTGCGTCCTACGCTTTTCTACCTTTTATATTTTTATTTAAGTTTTGAATAATAAAAGAGCTTAACTTATGGGGAAAATCTTTAAGAGCAAAAGAAAATATAGATAATAGTTAATCAATAATTGGTTTATCACAGTATGCTAATGATATCAAGGTTAATTTATGGCCAGGGTATAAGTAAGTTCTGGCATAGAACTGAACCAGTTAAAATCTGAACAGTGGTTTCAATTTGACTGTCACACCGATATTTTATTTTCATTCCAAAATTATATTTAATTTGTGTTTTCTTAACACAGTTATGTGCATTATAATGTTAACGTGTCTAATAATATTTACTTATTTCAAATGACTTGGTGTATGGAGATGTTTTGTTATATTCAGGATCTTCACTCATGATAGCACGGAACTTGTAAGATCCAGGTCCCAAATTGGAAATATTAAAGTAAAAATAACAATGAAAAGTGCAACCAGGAAAGTTGAAGTCCAACTTTGGAGGTTTGGTAGCGGTTGACACTACTTTAGTTTCTGTCTTGCCCTGTAGGTGTTTAAAAGGAATAACATTTAGCTCAATATAACAAAACAATTAAGCATTTTAAAATAAATAAGTATTAATATTTTTTTACTTTTATTTTTTTAATATAAGGTGTTATAGCAAATATTTTTGTCTGGAATTTACATAGCCAAGCTTTCTTCTAGATCCATAAGTACGTTTCATTGTTATAAATGACAACTATTTTCATTTATTGATTAATGTTATCCCCTTTTTTAGAGAATATGCGTTTGTAAAGCATATGTTATTTTAAAAAAAATAATATGTACTGTGGAATTTCAAGATGCGAATGCTTCAAGTTACAAAATATCCAAGATACGCAAAGCCGATCGAAGAATATTTTGTTCCTAGAGACGACAAAAGAAATCCAAGAATCAAAAGATGCAAAGCTGACAACATGGGCTTTACATGACTGCCTTCAACTCTCCAGCAACAGTTCTTCTCTCCTTTTGGTCAGTTTGAAACTGATCGGGTTGTTCCACAAGTCAATGACATTTGCCAGGAACATTGTAAAAACCAGGGATAAACAAGTTCCTTAGATCATTATTTTGCAAAGAAAACATTACTAAGGTCAGATTTCGGTGCAAGTAAGGCGAAGAAAATGAAAGATAAAACAGAAAATTATATAGTGCAAAATAAAACGTTGTTGATTTATTTTTAATGTACAAAAACAACACAACTAATGTTAACATAAGTTTAAATTTTATGTCTCGTTTATAGTTGTAATACAGTTGTAAAAATGTGTTTATTTAGCATTGATTTTTGCAAAATTTGTATATTTTTTTCTGCAATCCGTCCTCCTCCCCTACCACCGCCTACGACACTTCGCCACATCGCCTTGCTTGAAAGGTAAGTATTGAAGAAAATTATTTTTTATTTCACTGGTTTTCAATTTTAAAAAAATATATTTTACGTTCTGAGTGGATTGGAACGTAATAGGAATTTAACATGTGAAACTTGGTTGGACACGAAAAATCAGACATACGAAAGTCACACCTGAAAGGAATAATTTCGTTTTTCGAGGTACCACTATATATATATCTATATCTATGTATATATGTCTATATATATATATATATATATATATCTATATGCACATATATATATATATATATATATATATATATAAACATACATGTAATAATATTAGATTATACCATTTTATATATAACTTTAATTAATGAATATAAATACGTAAAGAAAAAGCTTTCACCTAAACCTTAGGAAGAGGAATACATCCATTAAACATTATAATTTGAAGTTAACCCAGGAAATTATCACTTTTTGTATGTTTTATTTTCCGGGAATACATATGAAGACCTCAAGAGAAGACACGCCTGTGACATTTTTGAATTTTTTTTAGTTATCCCATGTATCTGGTAGAGGATCAAAAATAGAATGCTCTGTAAGAGGTTTTATGAAAAGAAATATGTCTCCGACCCTATTAAAAATTCAAATCTATTTAGTTAATTTATAAAAAATCTGTATAATTTTGAACGTTAAAAGTTGAACATCTCAAATCTACAAAAAATGTGACACAGCGGTTTCTTCCCTTGAGCTCTTCATATGTTTGTTAATTAATTATATTTGCATACAACTTAAAATAGAGCCATGTATTGCCTTGAATAGAATGTTATCATTATCATCTTGAATCATGTGTTTAAAAATGGGGACTTTTCAATTATTTTTTTAAAATCGGTGCTTCATAAGTAAAACATTATCCAAGTAACATTTTTTTATCAAGCGTTGTTTCTTAACGTTTTCTTCTCAAAGGTTTTCATATAACTTTAAATTATTTTTATTCGGTGTGTTGTTTGTATCACTTTTAATTTAATATTTCATTTAAAAATTAACTTACGCTTATGTTCATGTAAAATTCGCAATTTGGGAATGAACAGTTGTTATTCATCCTACAATCCATCGAAATAGAGTTGTCATCACCTAATTTCACATCAACACACTCTGGCACTTGTGCAACGGCTTAACAGAAATACGATTATTCATAAAACACAATGGTATTACTGAATATATATACCCATGTATTAGTTTAATAATAATTATTTATTTTTCTAAGAAATGTGTTTATTTTTTTCCCTTGAAGTTTAATTAAAAAAAAACAACTTAATTACTATGCTATATTATTGTATAATTTTTAAAAAAAATAAAGAAATTTGAATGTATCCATATTGATTTTCAAAATATTTGTGTTACTATACAATAAAAAAACCAACAAATATTCGCCTACAAAATAAAGTAATTGTATAATACGAACATACCAGTAATTATCAAAAATTGAAACAGTGTCAGCAAATAGCAGCAAATCATGTCCTAGAAATTAAACAGATTTTTTAAAAATATTGTTTAAAAGTTCTAAACAAAATTTTAGAAGCATTTAATTTGTCATAGAATGAAATTTAAGAAACAAAAAAATTCCTTATAATTTCTGAGAAATTGTTTCTTTTTTTCAAAGCCTATTTATTTCTTAAAGATTTTTTTAAATGTATAGACACTTTCATATAAACACTATATATATATATATATATATATATATATATATATATATATAAATATATATATATATATATATAAATATATATATATATATATATATATGTGTGTTGGAGTGTATTTGTTAGTGGAAGAGAGAGAGAAAGAGTGTTTTGTGTGTGCGTGTGTGAAATTTTTAGGGCTGGTAACGATAAATATAGTTTTAATGATTCTCTTTTATAACATAAAAATTTTAAAAAAAGATAATTACGATTAAAACGAAAAGTCTGTATTAACATTAAATATAGATACATAAATACCAAAATCAATAACAAAATATATTAGGCTTTTCCTTGTTCAAATGCCATCAGATTACCAAATAGGAAATAAGACCAGCATATTAACTGCTTTCGGCTCGAGTGATGAACGTGTCTTATTGACAATGAACCAAACAGAGCTAAATAAACGTTCACATGTAACTAATGTGTCTGGTCTGCACAGATAAGTCTTAATTTATATTGCCGGCTTCCGATGTCTATGTTTATAAAGCTTACAACATTGTAGTGGATCAACTGATTCAGTAACTTGTTTCTTATATTTTTATAGTGGTGTAGTTCACCAGGAGCGCTTTAATGTTCAACAATTTTTTTAGAATCTGAGTGAGACTATATTATCTTTATCAGCTTTGAGGCTCGGTTATGGTTTCAGGGCACTAATTAGTCTCCAACTTATCGTCATTCAGACAAACTGCTTACTGTCGCTCAATAAGTGACTGAGTTTGTCTTTTTAAAAAGTCTGAAAAGTTCCTCAAGTTTAAAAATTGTAGATACAATTCTTTTGCAATCTGTATTATCTCATATGAGGTCATACTAACTACAAGTTCTTTTAAGTCAACAATAGAAGCTGCCTTAAATCTGACTGTGTAGTCTGGGTCATTATCGTTTACAATCATGTGCTACGTCAATGACGATAACAGTGATAAGACACAACTAAACGACACATACTGTAGTCCTTCATTTAGGACCGTTGCCTGACAGATTAAGTGTAACATTTGACGTATTTTGAATATTGTTAAAAATATTGTGTAACTTTATACTGCTTTTCTTCCTGTGACATGTAGACGGTTATTGCTTATCGTGCATTGCTTACTCTCAGTTGCACTCTTACATCTTATCTTATCTTATCTATACAGACGCTCCTTCTATGCAGAAGCATATTTGCGTCCACAGACAATGACAGATGATCTGTTGGCAAGTGATGCAGCGTTCACAGGCCACGGCTTTGTGGGTTCCACGAATTACCCAGCCACCTAACTACATGTAGTGTTAGGTACCCATTCAGAGCTGGGTGACTCAGGGACGCCCTAGGCCCCGGGAACAAACCCTTGCGTTCACACGAATTCGAACCCTTGACCATCAGTATGGCAGTCCAGTGCGCTGACACTCGACCACCGGGACCACATTGTTTACCATCATAACTGTCCCCTGATTTACCTTACATGTTTTTGTGATTTATGGAAAATTTGGAATTTGATTAATCATTACTCAAAAATTTAATCATTACAATAATTGTTACTATTAATCAATTACTTAATAGTAATTACAGCAGCCCCCCAGTAAATTGAAATGTAATGTGTATAATTATGTGGTGTAGGTAAACCAAGGGTCACAATAATTATGACATATTTGTTAATATACTTTTTTTAAATTTTTATTTAAGGGATGGGGTTATTTATAAATGGACTAAGATCATTCATTGACGTACAGTTGCACGGAAAACGTAATGACCAAACAAAAAATGGGTGTTGTGTCAGTTGCTTATGGTGTTAAAAAAACCAATGATGTAAAATTGAGCAAAAATAAGTCCAAGTTTAAGGAGGCATGTAACAAAGTCTGCTAAAACATGGAATGGTGATTTGAAAAAATGAGTTGGAATGTAATTGCAGACGAAGTTCATGACGAAATTACGAAATACGATATAGCTGAACAGTGGCGTCACTAGGGGGCTGCGGAGGGCTGTGTAAGAATACATGTCAAAATAGAGATGTAGAAAATAATTAGGAACTACAGTCTGTCAAAGGGAAGTTGTAGTCAAAGGGAAAAAAATCGTCTTATGGAGTTTCCCAGTTAGGGAAAATGGCGTATTGTGTGCAGAGTAAATCACGGACAATGTGGATATTAAGAGGGGGGGGGGCATACAGGCCGGCAAGAAGGCTTGGCTGGAAAGAAAGGCTTTGCCTGATGTTTTATATGAAATGAAGCCAACTTGGCTTTGACATACTGACACCATTGAGAAAGCCCCCCCCCCACCCACAAACACACTTTACTCCCTCCACAGTGGGATTTTCTCTAACCCGAAAAGTCTGTAAGTCGATTTTGAGTTCGACTTCGCAAAGTTCGACAGTATAATATGTTATATTAATATTCAAGTATTGTGTCTTCAAATTATAATTTCACATTCTTGCAGCAGTAACGGCTAACAAGTGAATACTTTATTTAATTTTGTTGAAAGATGGAAAAGTAGTGAGAATGTAATAAACTTATTTTTATTCAAAATGGCACGTTACGTTATAACTTTTCCAGATTAAATAATTATTTAATAATGATTGACTTTAATTTTAAAAGTTACAAAATTAAGTCAAATTAGATTTACATTTTTGACATGTCGAAAGTTATACCAAATTTGATTTTAAAAAAAAATTAAGCGATCTTAATGTATGACATACAAAAATAAAAATTTTCTAGAAAAGTCATTCAATGAATTAATAAACTATTTTTAGTTCCAGGCTTGTCTAAAATATGTTGGGAATATCGTCATTCTTTCAATTGTTGCAACATATCATTAAGGAATGTACGATGAAAGGGCGACGACCAATGAGCACAAACATTATAGTGCTATACCTCGTTGGTAGTCCATCTTGAAACAATAGCCTCTATTAGAAAAAAAAACGCCTGTAATCTTCATCTACGCTCTTTTGTTGTGTGCTTTTTTACGGATCACTGTCATGAAATTAATTATTAAATTTTGCTAAGTAGTGGCGTCACCATGTGGCGCGAGGGGTGCGAACCGCACCGGGAGACAACATAACATGGAGTGACATCAAAATGTAAAAAAATATCTATGTTCATGTTATTTGGCACTGGAAGACTCGGAGGAGTTTTATGGGTTAAGTCGTTAGGGGATGACACCATGAGCTACCACCCCGGGTGACACCGACCTTAGTGACGTCTCTGTACCTGAATTGATCAAACACTATGCAGACAGGCATGATATGGAAAACTTCAATAGTGTCCTACATGAATTTTACTTACCCAAAAACATAAATACATCACTAAATCTTAACGAATATGATACAACTCTATTTACTGACAGAGCGAAGTTTCTTTAGCGTCGGAATGCTGTCCTAAACAGCCAATAAACCATTAAAAATGATTCCATTACTTTAGTCGCACCAATAAAATAGCAATAATTAGCGATGAACGATTACGCAAAACTCCTTTAGAAACACACATATATATATATATATGTGTGTGTGTGTGTGTATAAATATATATTTATATATGTATATATATATATATATATATAATATATATATATATATATATCTATTAAATAAGAAAAAAAGGACGTCCCTGCCAGCGCTACAAGCATGCCTGTAAGTATGACATGTCACTGGCGCGGCTTACAATTTCAGTAGACTTAGTTTGTTTTTGTTTTTTAAATATATATATTCACTGTTGAAGTCTGGAAAATGGGTTTGTTGTGACCCTAATATGTAAAAACAGTTAATTAAATCTAAACCTGCGCTATGACCCTGACATGTTTAATGTATGACTAGACTATCTCGATTTTTAAAAAAAATGACTACACCATTTGACACTATCTCAGGAGCTTGCGGGGCAAGGAAAACAGTTTGAAAATACTTCACCTTTTATTAATTTTGCTTTACTTTTTATCCCAGTGTTAATCTTGAATTTAATTCCTTCATGGATTGTGTTTCTCATCACTTGTGTACAAAGAGACTTTTTGGTTTATAAATGCAGATGTTTTTGTGTGGAATAGGCCTGATTTTTTTGGTGCTATTCTTGGATACGGCAAGGCCACACAATCTCTATATATTCAGCAGAAAATTAAAATTTAAAGTCGAGTATTTGGGGGTGGGGGAATGGTTATACCATGAATTTAACGTACCGGGTGACATCCACTCTATTGTCATTCCTAATTGTTTTAAGTATAAGTTTTTGCTTGTGTTGAGTGTTCTGGGACAACTACACTACAAATAATTCCATTTAAAAGCTAATTTAATATATTATCAAAAGTCAAATTAATTGTTTTATAGTTGCATAAACTTTGGCTACTTGGATTTGTTAAATTTTCTGAGGTAACGTTTTTAAACGCTACTCTTAACATACGGTAATACCATTTTTTGAATAATACTTTGCACATATAGATTTGCACATTTTGTTTACGTAATTACCACAGGTGCAACATACAAACTTAAAGTGTGAATTAAATATTACAAGTCATCGTTGTCAAGTTTTCTTATTACTTGATCATCTCTGTTTTTGTGTTGTTTCTTAATTAACTCTGGGCAATTAGCAATCCCTAAACCATTAATTCGTTATTACCCATTTCATGTTACTTGTTTAGACAATTGAAAAATATTCCAATATGATGTAGGGTGAAATCAATAGGTGTTTTGTACTTTACATATAACAACAATTGGGTCCGGGGAGCCCTTAATATTTTTTTTCATAATGTAAGCTTTATAAATATTATTACACTCATTCGATTGCCTTGAAACTAAAAAAAAACAAACATTTATGATTACTTTCCCACAAAAGTGTTTTGCATACAATCTTTGAAATTCATACCTGTTAGGAGCCGGGACCCAAAATCTCATTTTCGTTACATGAGTTATATAAAAGGTACTTTAAGCAGTTGCTATTGGGTGAATATATGGTCTTTAACAAACATGATACATAAAAATGTGATGGCCATATTAAAATTAAATATTGTACTAAACTCCTACAGTCACCTCATTCAGGGCCATGACCTTTCTTTTTTTATTTCCCTAAACTTTTAAATCTTTTTTCCCATTAAATTATAAAAAAGTTCTTGAAAAATATTAACACACATCTCCATGATGATCAAAATTGAAATTTTCAGGTTGATAAACTTGATATTTTAAACCAAATTGGCACGGGGCCCTTTATGTCATTTTACTCCCGATTTCATTTTACACAATATAAAAGTTCTGAATTCACTATATACAGCATGATCTAAATTTAAATTAACTGGTGTTTTTAAATAAAACATTGCACTAATTGGGCCCATTAATGTCTATTTCTATGTAAGCTGTATAAGTATTATTTAACACTGATTGACATAAACATTAGTTTGGTAGGCTGCTTCCCTGTTCTAACCGATACAGATGAACATACTTATTTCGTTGGAATGACATCAAAAACATTCGCCATATTGAATCATTCCAATATTTATACTTATGGTTCCATCTTTCCGAAATGTTTTACGCGAATTCTCAACAATAACTGAAATTCTACTTTAACGCTGAGTTTTGCGGGTATTTTGCTAGTTTATTTATACATTTTATCGCCATCTGATGGCACACACTGTATGGTTATAGCACTACTACAGACATTGTTGTAAATTCAGACCAGAAGGTAAACCTAAATAAACTTGAAGCGATGTACGCGCCAAAAAACCTGGTGAACAATTTGTCATGCACTAATTGGTGCTCTAGCGATTGTCGTCTCAAGGATCTTTACCTAATTGTGTTAGAAAGTGGTTATTGACTACAAACATGACATGTGTGCCTAACAATAAATTTAAGTATCTTGGCCGTTAATGCAATTATACTATGCCATTAAAAATAATGTTTTAAACTTGTTAATTAAATTTTAACTTTATTTTTGAATGTATATTTAAAAAAATAAAAATTTAAAAAATAATATATATATCTTTTTTTTATATTAAAAAACAGAATAATCTTCACTCATTTGCAAGATACATCTTCCCATTTAAATGGACATAATCTTTTATAAACGTATTTTATAAAATAATTCTTTTTTTTTGTTTATACATTTTCTTTACGGATATTCTTTTTATAAGAATTAAATGTGTAATAACAAATTAAGTGATAATTTGAACCTTACAAAGAACTTAATTTATTATCATGCTCCATTTTCTTTAAATTTTGAAGTTAATTTTTAATAATGACATTTTTGATAGCAATAACAGTATTTAAAACGTAATTTCTTTCTTTGTTATATTAAAATATTGTTTTAGGTGAACTTAGTTGGTTTTTTTTTGGAAGTCTATTAAAATATAAGAAAACCGCTAATTTGGATTTTGTTTACCCGCATTAACTATCTGGTCTGGTGTGTGTGTGTGTTTGTGTTTAACCATCTGCCTTCCATGTTGTGTGAGAAGAAAGCAACGGATGTGATCTATGAATAAATTTCACCTTGAGATTTCTTGAAGCGTGCAAGGTTGTGTCCTATAAACAGAATATTTCCATGAATGATAAAGTAGTTAGCCTATGTGTCTCATCAAATCATTATATGAATCGTATCATTATGATAATATTGTTTGAAATAGTAATGCGCAAATTAAGTTATGAAATTATTATTATTATGATTATTTTTTTACATTTTACATGTAAACGTTATGAATACTATTTTCTGAAATGCTGTAAATAACAGGGTGTAAAAACTGATTTCGCTGTTTGATGTATAAAAGAAACATGTAACGAACTTATTCAAAGACCATAAACTTGTTTGTTAAATTACAAGCAAGCATTTTTTCTAACAGGTTGTGACCACGTGTTATTATTTGTTTTAAATGTAATATGTTATTTTGTAGGAAATAAAATAGAGTAGTAGTAAGTACAAAAAAATACTGGCCATACAGTACATTTAGCGTGATTGACATCAGACACAGATTCATAATAATAACATTTTGATAAAAAATGTCGTCTGATATATAGTTAGCAATGGCACACAAATTAGCGCTAAAAATACAAGTATCAGTTCATGTAAATTATAATTTAATCTACACTGCGGAATCTTGTACTATTTGTATAAACAAATAAAAATAATTTAATGAAGCTATGATTGACATTAAACAGCTTTAAATGTGAAATTCCTACAATTATAACATTTTATAGATATGCGAAAAACAAATGAAATCACATTTGGTTCAATTGTTTTTTCATTAAATGATGGTAGTTATCGATACGTAATATGCATCTCTTTCGATATCTTTTTATTCAATTTATCTTCAAGAAATGTTGTTAAATTATTGTAAGGTATGTGTATTATATAATACATTACTTCATAGAGGTTGATATTTATCTAATAGACTCACCGATTATATACGAATGTTCATCTATTCTGGTTGGATAGTAATGTTTAAATTATTATATAAGAACTCGAATTATCTTACATGGAATTTGTTTTTTGGTAAAGAAATACAATGAATTAATATACAGACCTTACAATAATTTAACAACAAGGAATCAGTCGGGGCTCATTTATACTTTTTTTTTAGAACTACAACCTACATTTACGGCTAAAACTATAACTGAAACTAATTATTGCATATATATTAATATTATATAACATCTGTAGAAGAAGCTATAGCAAAACACTTTCAATGATATGTAATGTCGCTTTTTGTCTGTCAATTTTATGTGTTCTCCCTTCCCTTCATACACAATACATTTCGCAGTTAGAAAATTAAATTATGACAATATGTAAGTGGATTAAACAGATCTGAAGAGCGATCAATTGAGCTTTAACAGTTTGAGAAAATCTTTTGATGTGTAATATTTGCATGTTACTCATTTGCATTAAAGCGCTTATTAGATTTTACGTCTTTTTAAACTAAGTAGCATATGTGCCAAAGAATATGTTTCGTGTCAATGGTCATTAAAGTTATTTATCTGCTTTTGTTAATGTCATTCAACGTTTCTGTACATATAATTTTGTTTAATTGGTATACAACATTAACTATTCGTGAAATAAACAATCTTCATTTTTTTTATAAATCATAATTATATTAAATAAATTATTAAATACATATTAAAGCATATAATTAGGTTAATTTATGCGAATACTTTGTTTGTATTGTATTATATATATATATATTATATATATTATATATATATTATATATATATATATATAGCACACACAATAAAAATGGTATTTCAATAATGCCATGGGTCAATGGAGATTAATGCACAACAGGTAATGTGCTAATGAAAGCAACCGTCATAAAATACTTTTTTTAGAGACTGCATTCAGCGTCAATACGTTCTTATAACTAATTTTGTTCTTTTAGACGGTTTTTAGAAACATATACAAATCACTTTGTTATGCTTTAATTTTCAATTTGGGGAATGTTTTCTGCAATGATCAGAGAGACGTAAATGCCCTTAAACAAACTGTTTTTATATGAATTTTAATCATTAAAATATACAAAAATAAGAACGTCGATATATTAAATTGCTAGTTATTGAAATTAATAATTTATTTTAATTATATGTTTAGAAAATTTATAAATTTTTCAGACCAATGTATATTAAAAATACTATCGCATGGTTACTAAAATTATAATTATAATAACAGTACTAGTGATTGCTTTTTTTAACAATAAAATTGATCTATGAAAATTTACATAAACTTACTTTATGAATCCTGTACCTCGGACGCTGCAAAACCTTTGAACTCAGTTAATAAGTCACAGGAAGTATGTTAATTTTTTTTACAAATAGGGAACATTTAACGCACCTTCAAAAGTGTCATCTTATTTATATAGCTGTTTAAAATATCATCTTTTGTGAGGCCAGAAATAAACCACGAATTTCCCAGGATATAAAATGTATGCTATTTCGGCATTGATATTTGGTAACAATTATGTACTGGCTTCCTGTTATTTATTCGAGGAACAGATGTCAAACAGCAGTGAGGGAATCCGCGTGTCTTGTATAACACTAGTACCAAAACGTGACCGACAGAACAAAGACGGATAGACATCATGCTGTGACAACATTGACATAGTTTCAAGCTGTGAATTCAAAACAAGAAAACGGTGGGGGTATGATTTGAAAAATTATGGTTTTACACACACGATGTTTTAACATTTTATATTCTTTGTAATTGAGATGAGTTTTTTTTTAATATATTTTTTGTTAAATTTGAACGTATGCAAAGTTTTTAACAAACAATGATTTTATGCGTCTCGATATCTCGAATCTCCATGAAGGCAGATACTCGTTTCCGGGGACAACGGTTCCCCTGAGTCTTGCCAGCTCCGAATGGGTACCTGGCGTTAGTTAGGGAACATAGGCGGCTCTACAATCGCGTGGTCCCTCATAACCGTGTCCTTTGAATGTTGCATCATTTGCCAATAACCACTTATTATAAAGTAGTATGCAATAATCTTCTGCATAGAAGCAGTGTCTGTAACAGATAATCAAGACGATCAGTCTTAAAACAATATAGACAATTCTTGCTATGAATAACTCAACCAGAGTCCATGGATTGTTTATGAAATGCTCGAAAGTGTTAACTAAATACCATTCTTATCACATCCTGACAGGCATTTTAATTATTACAGTTTGTATCAATATGATTATGTTGAAAATCCATTTAATTTGTACACTTGCATATTTACTGTCATTAAAATGTGTTGTATCTTGTTTTGTCTAAGTAACTAGCATTTTTTTAAAAGTTCTATAATGTTGCAGCCTGAATATTGAAAATTTAAAGCAAAATTAATAAGCAAACGTTAGCGATGTTTAGTTTCAGGACATTGTTTTAATAGTGCAATCGTATCTTGCTTTTGAAACTTGTGTATACGTTATATATTATACAGAGTCATTCTTTTTCGTTTACACATCATTCTGGTCTAACGATTTGATCTTTTTTGGTTCCTATTTAAAACAAAATGTGGCTTTGTTAATACATCCCATGAAGATGATACCTCGATTGTGTTATTTAGCAGAAAATTACAGACTGGAGTTTTGGGCATCAGGATACACTAGACGCGAGCTTGTCGCATCTGGCAATTACTTCAAAAGATCGTTCCTGCCATGAACTGTTGTAATGGTTTGCAAACAATAATATGTTTCTTTATTAAAACTGTATCTTCATAATTCAAATCTATTTAAAGTTGCCTGTAGAATAATTATGTAAAATTATGTATAGGCATTTGTTTTTTATAAAACATTGCATATATATATATTGTAGAGAACATGCAATTGTACTGGTTGTTGGTAACCTAGTAATTGTGGGTACTATAAACTGCTTTCATTCATTTCGTGTATCTAGCCACACTTTTTTTCTCGTATTCAAACACCAAACTCCACGACTGCATGTTTCACTATATAAATCACTTTATTGATTGACTAGTTTTGATTCTAACATACACTCTGATCTACCGCCATTTCTCTTACTTAAAACTGTCATAAGTCCAATCACAATCTACAACTCACATCTACCATCACTGTCGACATATACACCCGTCCGATATTGGTCATGTCCTATTACCCACTCCTCAGCCTCGATGCTACGCCTTTTTCCAACGTCCGTCACTGTAAATTTCGTCTACCGTCCATCCTCATCAAGTTCCGACCCCGTATATTAAGATTTCTTTAATGTGGGGTGTGGTGGATGGTTTGACATAATAGTCTCAGTTAAAACCCCATCCGTACCTAATGCCAGGGGCGTCCAAACTTCTTGCATGGCGAGCCATATACCTTGAAGTAAAGATATTCGCGGGCCGGATTAAAATACTATTATGAAAAATGGCATAGGTTGAGAAGTTTTTCATTGCAAAATGTTAATGTGAAGGGTGAAACAGAGATGTTGATTGCAGTAAATAGGTGAGGTCAGATTCAATGGCACTGCCATGGTTTTGATACGTATGACATTACGTATGTGAGAGTCACTTATTGTCGTCCTCAGACCGTTCTTGTTAAAATTCATATCTCAAAATGTCTGCTGACACAAGTATGTCGAGCCAAACAAGCTGTGCATTTTCTTAGCAAATGTTCGAAACTCTTTGAATCTTTCTTTATCCAGCTCACTGTAAAAGTCAAAAAGAGAAAGCTCTTGTTGTCTGCTGCGATTTGCATCATCAAATTACAACTCAATGAGTTCCAGTTGCAGATTTCCTGAAGCATTATCAGGGTCAACAGAGAAAGGTAAAGAACAAAAATGATATATTTTTAATAGTTTCAGTCCTGAAAGCGTCTTTGAAATTCATTTGCCAAGGATGTGATAACTGCAACTCGAAGCTTCTTTCTGGAAAATGTGTCCTGATTTCCTGTATTGATGGGAAATGTGTGGTATTAGGCTGCATTAAAAAATGTGTCTTTGAAAAAATTGCAACTTGTTCCCAAATACCTTGATATGTGAATATAATTGGCTTAGCACTGCATTGTAGCCCTTGAAGATTTGTTTTAAGAACGTTTAGATGTCTTGTCACTTCAACTAAATATGCAAACTCTGCCAGTCAAGTAGTATCAGAAGTTCTAATTGGTTGTTTCTTAACTTCCATGTAATGCAAAAAAATAAGTACTTTTTTTAAGTGCGTACAAGCGCCGACGTGCTGTCCCCCGACTGAGACATGTTATTCAATTGTGATATACATCTTCGTATTATCTTCAGGATGTCAAGAATATACTGCAGAAACTGGCGATGAAAAGGGGCTTAAGAGCGAGTAGAGTTCATAGCTTTTTATCTCTAGCTTAAGGTGTTTGGAACAAAGAAGGTGTTGGTGAATGATACAGTGAAGTTTAAAATCGTTGCCAGCCTCTTCGCTGATTTTGATACATACATATTTTGCGTGTCAAATGTATTCATTAGGTAGTGCAGGGTGCACCAGCAGTAAAAATACAAAGATTGTTTACTTGGTTTTTTAACGTCATTGCCAAGAGAATAAACAAAAGCGACTAAATCTGTTCCACTTGTTTGGTCTTTAGGACTGAAAGCTAGGTAACCGGTTAACAAAGCTATATTATCTTTTTTCGCAATCATTTGACGTACTCAAATTAGTACAACATTTTACTAATTCTTATAAAAACTAGTGTATTGCCTTCAAAAATGACGGACGTTTTGAGCTGCAATCTATTTATTTTGATAAAATGCACTTTTTTGGGCGCCATTGGCGCCACGCATTTTCAAAAACCCAACTAACTTGTCCTTGTTTGGTAAATACGAAATATTCAACTTTCTGAAATGTACACAAATTATTTTATAATAGGGGTTGTAGGTCGCCTACGGCGCCCCCTTTTGTATCTGATTTTATAATTAATCATCATCAATTCCTCTTTTTACATTGTTACCTTTCCAAAATTAAAATATGAGCTTAAACAATGACGTCATATAATATTTTTTACAGTGCATCATTAATTTGCACACCTTTTGATGCACAACTTGAATTAAATATAAGATCAAACAATGACGTCATATAATGCATTACATTCCATACATACATACATACAAACAACGGGAATTATGTATATTGATCATGTCGCTAAAGAAATAATACGTCAGTAAATTAATTATTTCAGATACAACCGTGGGTCAGTTAATATTCTTTCGGGGGCGGTTTTGGCGCTCGGGCAGGACTTTGAAACAGGCCTGCCTTTTGTTAACCGTTATCTGGCAGCACACCCCTTTGTTTAGCTAATCAAAGAGACATAGCTTTTCAAACGTCTTGATCAGTTCAACAGTCGGCTACCCTTGATATCCCAATTCCACCAGGATAACAATTCACGCAAGGACATCACATCTCGCTTAACACCTCTCCTCTGGCAAGTTGTCGGTCTTTGCCTCCACATCAAAGGGACTTACGCAGCTTCTGTCCGTGGCGGTCAGTCTTTGATCTAAATTCCCTTTAACCACCCTCGGCCTTCACAATTAACAGAAATCAACCTTTGTTTGATTTCCGTTGTGACGCATACGTTTTACATGTTCTGATGGAGTGGTATTACACACCATTAACTTTGTTGTCCTAAATAGTGTCAGGTATCGCTTAGCAGCCTGTATTACTCATGATTACCCTTAACCATGGAAACAAAATTCTTCGTTCTTAGAATTTCGAATCCGTGAATCTCAGTACGCACTTCAAGACTTCGTGTCCCCATACCATCATTTAATATATGTGTATAAATATATATATATATATATATATATATATATATATATATATATATATATATATATATATATATATATATTTCTGAGAAAAATGCGCTGCGTTGAAATATTTTTTTTCAATAAAAGATAATTAAATAAAAGATATACATTATCATAAATGACGTTTGTTTCAACTGGATTGTCATCATATAAAAGATGTGACATCATCATAAGTGATGTTTAAACCGATTGGCTTCGAGAACGAGTCTACACTCCTAAGGACACACATATTTGAATGTTGTCGACCGTTAATTTCTTTAATGTTAGAAATTTGAAATGAAACCTGCTTGAATTGTGTGAATAAATGTCTAACAGTTTATATTGTCATTAAATCTTACGTACCAGTTTGTCCAAGTAACAACCATTGTAGCCAAGAGGCTTAGTGAATGTGTATTCACTAAATTATAAAGTTTAATGTCAATCAGTGTATTAACAATATTTATACACTTTTATATACACATTAACATCAATAGGCCATCGGACCTAATCAGTGCTAGATGTAAATTATTTTTTTTTAAAACTCTTGACTTTAAGCTTGATCCTAATGAATATACATTGTAAATAGTTATCAAGGTTGTGAAAAGTTAAATGGGAATACAATTGCATTTAGAATCCGCATGCGAAAACAGTGCATGATGTAAAGTTGAAAACGTCTGACAATTTAAACAGGGGCCATGATGTGTATGTGTGTCAATATTTGTCGATGTTTTCTTTATTTTAATTTAATGGGAATGCGTTTTAAATGTTAATTTAAATATATATATATATTTTTTTTTAAGCCACGACACTGAAGCAGTGTAGATTATAAGATAAGTACCCAATAAAAATTTTAATTGGACCTTCAAAATGTATGTCAAATTAGGTCAAGATCAGTCCTTTTACCCAGAAGTCAGTGTTTAAAATAAATTTCAAATTAAGCATGTAAATAAAATTATAAGCGTTATTTTTTTTTAAAAACTGTTGTTGCAGATATTTTAGTGGGAATGTACTTACAATATTCAGAACATTTCTACGGGATTGGATGACAATAATATTTACTCAACTTACATAAGACAAGCTGTATTAAGTACATTTCTGGTCCATGCACTCGATGGTACTTTCTCTAATGCGAATATTAACATGTCCATATAGTGTATAATGTAAAGTTCAAAACACCTATTGCTTTCAATGTGGATCTAATTTGCCAACATAATTCAATTGAATAAAATGAATTGGTAATAAAGTATTGTTTACGACAAAAAAAAATTGGCTCAAAAAGAAAAGATGTTAGGATTTTATTACTCTTAATAATTCTAATATAAGCCATCTAGTTTTTGTAATGAAAAAAAAACACTACATTTTTATTATGTTTTATTATGTTTGTTTCCGTTTTGATTGTATGAATGCACTCTACAATTTCCCAATGGTTTATGTTCTACTTCCACTGCACTGGAAATAGGAGAAATAGTAATGAGTTATTCAGTGAAGGTTTAGCCTTTTACCAGTTTCGATTCAGCAAAATGGTGATCAAACAAACGATAATCAAGGACACCATATATGATTGACTATTGTGTTTAATCCATAACTATAACCGAAGAGCTTTTCTCGGGTCGCTTTTTGTATTTACGGGGAGTCGTCATCGATGGGTGGAGTGAACAGTAACAGTGCGTCAACAATTGCAATCGGATACATATGCTATATAAAGATAAACTAAAAATGCATTACTTTAATTACTTTAAATTCCATCGATCTGACATTTTGATACAATGCATTGTCAGGCAAGATCTGTCTGTAGTAAAATTTTGAGATCTCTAGGACCATCATAAGTGGTTTAATTTTGCGTTGGCTAATTAAAACAATTGCGGAAAAACAAGAATGAAAGCAAGTTAATAAAATCTTTTTAATAATAAAACAACCCCGTAAAAACAAAGTTTTTGAGTTAAATCCTTTATATATGAGACATTGATTATGTTCAAACGAGACAAACATTTACAGACTTACACCGAGTGATAGGATGGGACAGGGTGTGGACATTGACGTATGGTGTCAACGTGTGAACTGAAATGTCACGTGAAAGAAAAACATTAACAATCCGTAAATTTGAATTACATATGTTATATAGAGATAAACTAAAAAGGCATTAATTTAATTACGGTATTTTCAATCGATGTCAAATTTCGAAACGACGCATTGTTAGGTGATACGAGTCTATGTTCTAAATTTCAGCTCGATTGCATTACGGGAAGTTTGTCATTTTTTAATTGTGTTTTTCTCCCCTACCTACGAAGCACGACAAGTTTCGAAGTTAATATAAGGGATTTAAAAAGGAACCGCTTTCAGTCAGTTATGCGCGCCTTTGGAAGGGTCACAAAAATAAAAATATTTGTGTGTCTGTCTATAAAAATAAGAAAATACTCGTTCTGTATTGGATAATGCTAACAGAGCTGTAAGGTTGAAGTTTAATTCTGGTATGCATTTCAGTAAATTTAACCTACTGATGACAAGGCCACAAAATATCTCTTTTCGCATTATTAAATCCCACATTACTCTGTCTCTTCCTACTTTTATTCAGGATAATATCAACTAAAGTTTACACAATCAACTAGAAATCTTTTAAACATTTATTTCTGAATACATTTATACAAGTAAATGTATCATTGACACTGTTCACCCTGTTTATACCACCGTTTGTCGCATCCTTCCAACTGTCACTTCCTTAAATTTAGTTCAACGGAATCTCTAGTATGTGCTTTTATTCTCTCGTTTTGATAACTGTAATTCTCTTTGATTAGGTTAATCAAATCAATACATCGGAAAATTACGAACAATTAAAAAGAAAATCCATATTTAAGTAAAGGTCACTCCAAAGTGAGGTGGTTTTTTCTTTATATTCCAATTTCATCTGTAAAAAGTTTTACTTGATAAGGCATAAGGCTTTTTTTTTATTTTTTAAAAGTAATTACATCAATTAAATAAGGATTCCATGATAATTTCTTTTATTAACACTCTTAACAAATGTTGCTTTAATACTTTGCAGTAGTTGCTTTCCTTGAGTGAAATATTTTGAAAGTATTTTTTTTCTATGTTACTCAGGATCGAAAAACCTACTCCAATTAGTTTAAAATATTTTAATTCATCTATGTATTGTTGTTTTAATTTCTATCTTGTTTTAATTAAATTCTTCTATATATTTTACAATCAGCAGCAAATGACCTGGCATTTATTCATGTTAAAATGTTGTTTGTTAAAGTGGTGAGCTCGGTCAAATTGTTTTGGGAGTATAGTCATATTGCATTTATTTTATTACAATTATTCAAGCCTTTTGAAATATCATACATTATTATTATATATCTTTGTTACTGTGCTATATAAGATTCCAAATTATTATTATTTACTACTTAAATTGATGACCAAGTTTTTGTCTTACATAAGCATTTTAATGTAAAATGTTTGCTTAGCATTCCAAATTATAATATAAGCTTACAATAAATACCCCAAATATTACTTTGCCATATTTATTCATATAAAGCGATTTATTTTTCTTAAACTCTTAAGTGGGGGATGTCAGGATATCCGGCAGGCATGCCAGATATCTGGTCCGGATATTGGGATTTGCAGCAATATTAGGGTTCAGAAAATACTTAAGGCAGATCCAGATAAGATGTGGATATCCAAGGTAGTACATAATTATATAAAATATATACAAAAGTAAAAAAACAATAACATCAAATTATTAATATATAACAAAATAAACAAATTAACAAGCATGCACCATTTAAATCATGCAAATTATAGTAAAACAATACATTTCAAAACGAGAAATAATATTAAATTACAAAGTTCCAAGTATAGATAGTACTTTACTACGTAAGATAACAAACTAAGTTAACTAACAGTATATTACACTTAAATCATCTGAATAAAAGAATAATTTTATTATGGCTCTAGATCACGATTTCTTGTACACCACACTGTTCGCTTGGTACACACTACAATGTTCGTTGAACTTCGTTGAACTTCGTTCATTCAATACATTGTAAACCGTTCATCGTTGACATTAACAGTGTCAAAGACTGCCATTGTAGATAGCAGATACTATCTATATTTTGGAAAATAAATGTTTTAATAAATAGCAGTAAATATTAAATATAAAGTAGTAAAGGACACCCCCTTAGCTCATACACTTAAACGTGGAGATATCCGGATCAGGCAAATATTAGGGCCAAACTATCAGGATCCGGCAAATAGCAAAAAGCCATATCCGGCCAATCCCTACTTTAAAGATTGTATTTTTACTTAAGCAATGCAAACTGTGTTGGTAGATTTCACAATTTTACTAACACACATTTTTAGTTTAACTAAATGTGCTATTAGTAGCTTAAGATTAAAATACAAAAGATACATTTCCATGCTTAAAAGCAATTTTTACACAATCGGCAACATATCTTGACATTTCCAGTCCCATCAGTCTATGGAAACTGCAAAACGTTAGCTCACACCTCCAAAAAACTTCGGCCATTGTGCCAGATCAAGCCCGCGAGGTCAATGGTAAACATTACATGCATGCAAAATGAGCGTACTAGTAAATATGGCAAATTAAACATTTGGATATTTTTTGGAATTTTTAATACTACAATATAGCCAGCCGATCTGAGAAATCATGGCTGTTGTGCTACTTAAATATACTATTTAAAGTTATTGTATTTTTATATTTGTTTTCATATTAATTAAGGCTTACATTTCACAACTCCCTGTCATTTCCTGATTGGTGGTATTTTACGCGCTACCTTTATCAAAACAACACATAACACATGCGTTTTATTTTCGCCGGCTTAAGGGTGTGAAGCTGTGAACATCGGTTCTAATTTCCAGAAACATTCGCTTCTTGTTGTCTGTCATCTATCTTAAAGTTACGTAAGAAATGTGTGTTTTTTTAATCCTTTATATTAACTCGTGGTGTCTGGTTGATTGTTTGCTTGCTTGTCGCCAAAAGTTTGGATCGATTTTTAACCTAGTGAGCTGAAATTGTGCATGCTGATGATACAAAAAGATGTATCAACATTTCAGATTGGTCGCATGTACCTTAATTAAATTATTGCATTTTTAGATTATTTTATTTATTTCTATGTATCATGTTATTTTTGAAATAGAGTGTCGCGTTGCGTTTTATACTGAAGAACCTTTCTGTCGTGCAAGGTGCGTATTTTATTGACAACAATTTGTATAAACATATTCCTGATCGGTGCGCATTATATTAAACACGTTTTACGAGACTAAACTACAAATTTATATTTTGGATGGTCTTGCGCAGCGTATGATAATGAACATGTTATGTGTACATAAACGATTTAGAGTCAAAAATGTGTTTTGTACGTTTTTTTTAATATTTATTGACAAATTTATGTAAGAGGACTACACAAAAGTGTAAAGGAAATTGTGTTTTTAACAATGCATAAACATTCTATTGCTAAACGTATGTCTCTATGTCAAAAACATTCCTTTGTGAACTTATTGTACGCACTTCAATGATTTATCTTTAGCGTCTGCTATAACTTAATTTTGTATGTTAGAGTAATACGTTAAGCTTTGTTCATACACTGTATATTACATCAGCAAGCACTCTTCCGAAACTATTTAAATATTTTATATTAGTGACCTAAACTGATAATTGATTATGTATTTCTTTTAGTACCTTTCACTGTGTAAAGAATTAAATTTTCGCTCGGAGAGATTATTGTAAAACAAAAACTACCGGAAAAACTTTGTTTTCTTTTAAAAGTCTCCTTGGTTAAAATTAAGACCATTGATTATTAATAAATTAATTTTTTTTGGAAAATGTTTGTCTCAAAGTATACATCGCATGGTGATACATGTATTAGTGTTTGATTTGTTTGGAAATTCAACAAAAATAAGATTACTAGAAATATACCCGCAATTCTAAGCGGAAGTGTACTGCTTAAAAGTTATATTACGAAAGTAAAAATATATAACGTATATGTTTATTAACTACCTCTCGGTTCAAAAGGATTTCCTGTTGTAAAATATAAAAATGCACCATGAGTTTACTCTTGAGCATGCAAATCATATTTTTTATTGTTATGAAAAATGTAATTCTATAATATTGAGACAAATTTAAGTACAATAAAGAGCCCTGAGGAACTAATCTAACGATTAAATAGGGTACTAATGTAATTTAAAGATATGCATTGGAACATAGAGCATAGCTTAGCAAAAACTTGACAGTTGGAATTAAACATATATGGTATTTCACACCCTGAAAGAATTTTAAGTATAAAACTGTAATAAGCATGTTCAATGCGTAATACGAATTAATTCATTGATTTTATTTTTACTTTCATTAGTGTAATCTACGTGTGTCAATAAGTCCGGTAGCGAAAGTTTAAATTGTATAGGCGTAAAGGTTATGTAAACTTCTATTTACGTGTAATTCTATTTGACATGGGCCATCGCTTTCAACATAAAGTAAACTCAAAATTACAGAACTAGGTTTGTGTTTATTGTCCAGTTATGAATAACAACGAAACAAAATTCTCAATTTCACTCACATATGTAAAGATTTCAATCCCATGCATCGTGTAGAAATTATAATAAAATATCTAAACAAATCTATAAAATAAAGCAAGTATGAGTTTACAAGTAATAAAAACTCGAATGAGTATTTAAACGCAATTTTCCAACAAAGAATCTCCGATTTTTTTTTATTCCATGCAAATCAATCTAGATTACATTAAAAGTCATTTCAAATCAATAATTCTGAAGTAAACAAAACAATTGCTCTCTACACATTGCTGCTAAAGTTACGGGAGTCGAACGGAAAGAGATTTTTTCCAAAAACTGCTCTGGAACATTGTTCTAAATATTATTAGCTGTCGTTTTGCATTGTTTTTAAACTAATAGAATTTATGGTTGGAGAGAATTTGACAAAATACTGATATTTTATAATATATTATATAATTGTTTTAAAACGTAAGTGAAATTGACATATATACATACACAAAAATTGATTTTGTACCCCGGACACGTAAGAGTGGACATATTTAGTTCAGTTAGAAGATGAATTTGATATGAGTTATTATGTTTATGTGTAGTAGGTTTGGTCTTAATCTATCCATCAATCAGGTAGTCAATGATTAAATTGCATTAATATATCTTAACTAAGGCAAAGTGATACAGCTATATATTACTTTAATTTTAGTTGTGCTATATTTTGTTTAAAACTTTTTACGGTATGAACATGCAAAAATAAAGCATAATATGAAAATGGGAAGTTGACAATATAGTGATAAGTTAGTGTTGGATTTGGCTTTATTTAGTTAGAAAAAAAAACAATAAACTATATGAATCAAGAATATTTGACACGTACATATTAGGGAGATGTCCATTCATTTATATACATAATATATGATTTATTCATGGTTTCAAATATATATATATATATATATTAATATATATATATATATATATATATATATATATATATTATAAATGAATGTATATAAGAAAAACTCAACACAAAAACACACAAAAACTACAAAAAAAAACAACAACACAACAATAACAACAAATTCATGTTTTTAATATAGTATATAAACATTAATATAGTCTTTAATTTCACTTGATTTTTAACTTAAAGCAGTGGGTTATAAAATTGCCTCACTAATTAAAATATATGTTTAATTAGGAGAATAATTTTGACGACCATACAAATTAATAACAAAATTCACAATTACATTTTCAAATATAATAAATAAACATAAAGAGTTTTTCAAAAGATCTCTCCCACCATAGAAATTAAAAAGCGTATATATTAAAATACACTGCATCGTAACGCAACGTTATGTATCATGGTCTTTATAAAATCGTCTATAGAAAGCGGGACTCTCATGATTAAACCTCGTAATTGAATAAATTACCCAAAATTACTCTACTTTTTAGTTTACTGAAGGTCCTTATTGGTGTTTCAAAAGTCAAAATATAAAGTATATTTACTTTTTTAAAAAAAAATTTTATTATTCACATTTTTTTTTAAAATCCTGTTTCACGATTAGGCATTTTATTTTGTAAATTATATTTCCTCACCTCATACCAGATTTTTCTTCATGAAAAATAAAGAAATTATATGCCCCATTTAAAAAAGGAATATTGAAATGTCTATTAATCAACGCGTGTGAAACAATGGCTAAAATGACTTCAAAAATGGGCTATGTTATTTCGATTAAAAATGAACGAACATAATATGGTCAATTCGCAATTAAAAAATAATTAAGCGTTTTCAGGTTTACCTTATAATATTTATTCAACTTCTGTTAATAAGCCCGATACCAAAGTTTAAATTGCATAAGTGTAAATGTTATTTTTTTAAGTGTAAGTTTATGTGATATGGGGCCATCCTTTTCCACATGAAAAAAGGTAACTAAATACAGAATGTGTTTTTTAAATTTAATGTCGAGTTATGAATCACAACAAAACAAAATTCACAATTATATTCACACGTGTAAAATTACAAATCACATGCATTGTGTAACAAGTGTAATGAAATATTTTTAGCGCATCAATAATATGAAGATGGTACAAGTAAAAAAGCTCCACGGCTTTGAACTGCAAAGCCAAACCAAAAATAAATGTTATAATAATATGACACAGCTCAATTTGAAATACTTAAATGAAAAAGTGCGCACCTTAATCAGGCAATAAAATATCTTTGTGTTTAAATCACAGCGCTTAAAATTAAATAAAGCATGGAAAAGTATGCTGCCGAAGCAATAACTCTTTTCGAACGTTAGTTAATTAGAATATCTATTTCATGCCATCTACATACATGGTAAATTTTTGTTTAAAGAAGTATGCCCCTCTTCCCGATTTCTGTCGTGGATTTATTCTTGTTTAAACAAGTTCACATTTTAAAAAAAAAGATTCCAAAACTATATTTGATTGCACAATGATTAAATCATGTAATATTGGTATGGAAACATCAAGCTAGTTTTATTATTATGCATTATTTAAATTTTTTACATAACTTTTTTTTGAAGATCCTTTGTATTTTTAGCTGTCACGTGTCTACTTTTGGCTTTTTGTCTTATCTTCTAAATTAGTAACATACTGTGTCCTTTACAGAATGTATAACCTAAATTGATGAGCAAATGTCTCTTAAGCGGGATATTCAAGAAATAAAGCTACTTCCTTATTTCCTGAATGCATTGAAATAGCGTGGCTTGGTAATATCTAAGAACAACACAAAAAACTCATGACTTGCACATAACACAACAAGTGTCCTTATATCCCAAACTAAAGCTATTGTACAAAGAAATGACAAACACATCACAATATCGCACTTTCTCTGCGTGAAATTATTTTTAAAAAGCTAAATCAAGTATATATGATGTTTTTACAACAACAATAATTGTCACGTCATTGAGATGATGACAAATAGTGTTATGCACACACTCATCAAATTTCCCTAGCTACGCCACAAACACTGTCATTAAAAGTATTAAAACAAACATCGTTGACAAATACAATAAACATTATTCTTTATTCTTTTGTTTTTAGGGATACTTTTGTGTTATCTGGAAACTGTGATTAGGCGGATATTTTGGGGGAGTCATTGTTTTATAAGATTAAGCTAATTTATTGTAATCTAGAGGAAATTCAGTTATCCTCCTGAAGAGTTTATTTTAAAATAATCCACCGGGGAGACCATGTACAGGGAGGGATTTATTTTAGACACCACACTACATCTAAACCAGTATTTATTAAAAATGTCTTTGCAGTTTAAAAAAGAATATACCTCTTTCATCTACACGTATGTTTCGGATTTCACAATTATTTTTTTTTAAATGACAATTATTAGAACGTCGTAATCACCTGAGGGTTGAATGTTGATTAAAAAAAATATGTGTTAAGTATGTAAGAGTTGGTCTCATTATAAATACATTTTATTCTTTAGTCCTTTTCATACGACTTTTGTTTTGGGTGGACTTTTAAAGTCTTAATAAATAATCATTTCTTCATCTGTCAGCTCGTGATGACTGGGAGCATACCTTTCATCTTNTACACTCTTGCACTTTTTTCTTTTAGCAGCTGTATTGATTTCTGAGCTTCTAAAAAGACAGAGATAGTATCAAAATAAGATTGTAATTTGTATACACATTCGATGAGATATATTTTTAATGCAGTGAAATTATGTAATATGCCAACACATCATTTCATATCACGATTAGTAAGAACTAGTGTATCACCCGTCAAAAATGACGGAAGTCTTCAAAATAAATACACATCAGATTAAAAAAATACAGAACTTCCATGTATTGTATTTATTTTTATTTGATTCATTTATTATCATTTTGAACAAATTTATGCGGAACGTTTGAAAAGTGTTAATTTTGGTGCAGTTATTTGGTGCGCTGCTTTCTAAAATTATTTACATTACATTACAACAATACAGTGGACGGGAATTATGTATATTGATTATTTAGAGAATTTAGACATAACATTGAAGACTTGTAAAACTTAAATGAATAAAAATGTGTACATAATTTTTGGAATCTAAAATTTGGTATATCATCACAAAGGACGATTGTAATAAGAGCGAAGAAACAGTTCAACATATTTAAATTTCACTTAACGTGTATATCTAATCAAACTGCTGTGTGATACATTTGTATTGAAATACGGATTTTTATGATGTAAATGAAAGTTTTAAGAACTTGATTGAAACACAAATACTTACTTTTATATACCCTTAATATTACAATAATAGTAACAGTCAATACCAATATACCAAATCCTAAAACAGCACCAATAATTACTGGAACAATATCGATCTCATGCGTATTCGTTTCAAAATCTGTGAAAATTACATTAGTTTATTGTTATTTGTTTAACAAAATAAATCTAAAATTATTAATTAAAAAAATATATATAATTGTTACCCTTTTCATGATGCCATATTGAATTATATTCTTTTTCGAGCAAATGGAGCTTAAATGATAATTATTTTAATACATTTTTATAAGAACTTTTCAGTTTACTATTATTAAAATATCAACACACGAAGTCCAGTAAAGGTATAAAAGAAGTGCATACATTTTCGTTGATTTATTATTATTATTTTTTAATTTAAGGAAATTTAACTCAATAAAGTATGAAATTTACGAGGTTTACTTTAAGGTCACAATAGCTAATGCTTAGAGAATCATTTAGATTAAACAATTTTACCTTTGAAATTCAGAATGTGTGTGCTGATTACGGAATATTCCCCATTGTCAGCAAGACATGTCACATTCACCACACCAGTTGACGTGTGTGTTGTTTTAAATTCGTATATATTACCAGTTTGATTGACAGTGAGTGGAACATCATTGATGTAGATATACACTGTAGATTTGGGATAACCGTCATCCACATAACAGCTGCCTTCAATTATGTTTTCCAAACATTGATATTTGTCTGTGCTTGGAAGTGACAATGTCACATTGGGAGGGTCTAGAAATAAAGATAAACATAATCAGAAAGAAACTTCATTACAAAGTATACTACAATAAATTTTCTCGCGTATACACTTTTTTAATTGTTATAAATATAATAATTTATATTTTTATCATAAATATGTTTTTAAAATATTTGTATTTACCAATGTACTTACAGGCTACTAGTGGCTTATATATTATTGTATCTGTCCAGTTTAAAGAATTCGATACAATACATTCATACAAGTGTACCACTGAAAAGATATTTTAAAAAATATACCACACCAACATGTTTTATTTGCATTCCTGCAATGAGTTAAGAGTTAGAAAACTCGTAACACTAGATTTATCAAGGTGCAGAACATTGCAATTTGTAACATGTTAGTGCAAAAAAACGAAAAATGTGAAAACTTAGGAGTATAAAAGCAAAGGAATCGATGTCTTGCATAATGCAATGTGGAAAAAAATGTATTATCTTCACCCTAAAATTCCCAGTTTGGAATGCCGAAAGAATATTTAGGCAAGTGATGTTAACAAACACGATGTCATCAAAATAAATGACGACTCTGTCCACACTCTCACTCCCAGCTTCACACACACACATATATACATATATATATTGCACGTCGTGATGTCGTACACGTAGCTACTTACGCAGGCTAGACCAGAAGGGGACCCAACTGCTACGTTAACGTAATGGATGAGGAAACAGTGACACATTTGCTAGCCGAATATTCTATAGAGCATGCAACATTAAATGCAAGGATGGATACTTGCAATATGATGACCTTTTGTTAATGCCTTGCACAGGAATCGTAATCCGGGTCAAACGAGCCGGATAGCTCGACACACCTAGGCAAATGCAACTCGTACAGTTAATTTGTATTCGTTTTCATTAACGTCATCAACAAAAAGTATACTTGTAAAGTTAAAGTAATGTAATTTAAGTGAACTGATTTCACTAAAATATTCCTACATAAATGTTATGTGAATTTCAAGAAAAAAATGGTATTTCTATCTATATAGAAAATTATTTACAACATAGGATATTAGTCATCGACAAAATCATAAAATTATATAGAATCCCATACACCGTTGGATCTCATGGTGTAATGTTGTGTATTTCTTGCTTAATCAATTTCCTCAAATCTCCACCTTTTTTCGCGATATCTTGTTCTCTGGTGAAGTGATGGACAAAGTACTTCCTATCTACAAAATTGTTTGATGCCCTCAAAGACACTCAGAAAACTCGCATTACAACTAAGATTTTTATCAAGATTGTGACTGAAAGTTTGTCTCGTGTTTTCCATTAGACCTGCCTCGTCAATGCGCGTGCGCAGTCAGGGCAAATTATGAAAATTAGATATACAAATATGTTGTCACCAATACTTGTGAGCTTGCCATTTGTTTACTGTGTAACATTAAGTAAATTCTTTAATATATGTGTATTTAAAAATGGTCTTGTTGCGTGAAGATTCAGGAGTAAATAGATACTTTCGACAGGCACAAACTTTCAGGCCCAGTCGAGAATCTCCAGGAGCAACTTCACGACTCTTTTAACAAAAAAACAACAATAAACAACTGTGCTTAAGTAGATTTGTCTCAGAAAACTGACTTTAGAATTAAATGGCTTACTGCTTGAAATCTAGACAGTAGCACAAACACAATATATATATATATATATATATATATATATTTAAATGTATCCAAAAATTACTACTTTTTTCAATTGTATTATGCAAACCTTTTTTTCTGAAATGAAAAGTAATGTAAACTAAAGAATTTGATCAATCATATTCGGTGCGGCTCTTCACTAAAATCAATTTTTCAAAGTTGCCTCCAAGAGCCACAGTATTAACCGACCCTGATATTTATAGCGGGGTCCCAATCTTTGAAACAATTAATATAATTAGATCTTTATCTAGATGAGCTCCTTTTTTTACAGGGATAAAAGTCGGATTTTACTCTTTTTTGCATAGGTGTAACTATGGTCCAGATCGGATCGACACAATAAACTCCTGTTTCAGAAGGAGCGTCTGTGTAGATAAGACATGTGGGGTAAAATATATAATGTAAAACAAAAAAAAGTATTTTAGAAAAAGGTACACAAAATACATGTATTTTTTAACACTTTGCTTTTAACATCTTTTAAGTTCAGTTCTATAGAAAAGACCATATATTTCTTTTTCTAGAAAACTGCAGCTTTCAATTATACTAATAGATTTGCAAACATAAATTGACATTGGTTATAGTTGTTTTTAAAACTGATGTTAAACAATTCTTATATATTGAACCTCTTTGTGATTTGAAGAGAAGTGTCCCATAGATAGTGTTGCTAGGGGTCCACTTTACTCGTGAAGGTAGACTACTCGTGGTGTTATCATAACATGTACATGCTATTTGGTTATTCTCTCGGATGTAATCATCAACATGACAGTCATCACCAAGCACAGCTTTAGGCTTAACTGAAGAATATAGATTTGAAACAAGTAGGTGAAACATTTTAAACATCTACTTAATACATGTAAATACTTTCATTACTTGTGTCTTTAAGCAGTAATATTTCTTAAATATATTGATAATTTCTTTATGCTAGTTTTCAACACAATATGACTTTCGTACAAGGTTTAAGCAACACAAAAATTAAAAGAATTGTTAAAGAATTTTCTTATGTACATCATTTAAATATATCTTATTCAAGTGGTAATATCCTTTATTTTCTTCTTCTATATATTTATATATATACATATTGCAGTACAATGTGTCAAATTAAACTCTGTGCATATTATATGTGTCAAAATCTTGCCTAGACAAAGAATCAAGGACGAGCATATAATAAATAATATATTAGCCCAAGTCAATCACTGGATCATCGGATCCGTAACGGTATTTCGTGATTGTTTGAGCGTATATTTTAATACCATTTTGGCATCAAGAGGAGTGCAAAATAATTATAAATTTAAGATTATCGCTGTAAAAAAGTAGTATATGACGTCATTATTTTAGCAAAGAACGTCAATTACTGAAACAACGCACGAACCTGTGACGTCGGCATTTGTGTTGAAGTAGACAAAATTTTGTGTTTATAAATCCTAATTATAAAATACTTTGTGTACATTAGATTACATAATTACTTTATTCTTGAAGCATCGCATCGATTGGGTGGTTGAATTAGCAGTGTTCAAGTGGGTATTAATCTTATGTTTACCATTTGTAGTTTTGTGTTTATCGTTTCTATTGGGGAGAAAAAATAAACAATTTATGATAAGTTTTTGAGAAATGTATCGTTGATAGATATAACTATGATGCGATTTTTTAAAAACAGATTATGGTGGAAGTTGATGAAGAACATGTCACCGGAAAACGACGTAAAGCTAAGGAAAGTCAAGCTAGATGGCGTGCAAAGCAAACTTATGAATCAGTTGAAGCACTTCGCACACAAAAAAATAATGAGTTGCACAAAAACGCCTGAGAAGCCTGTACTCTGCTCCTTTACAAGCCAATCAAGTGGTAAAATCTGCATCTTAACATTAACACGTTTCACACATGTCTTCAGCTCAGCGTCAAGCCAATTCATCAGCGGCCAACACTGCCTCTCAGTAACAACATAGAGAGCGTCTGAATGAGGATATTCGTCGGGAAGCAATCAACTTCAATGTTTGCAAACTCTTCAACACAATATTGGACAGTTTGGTGGGCAATCTTTTAATTGCAACTATTGTGGGGCGAAGCATTTTGAGGTGAGCGCCCATCAGATGGCATATTTACATCATGAATGTCGAAAAAAGGTTATTGTACCTAAGCTGCAAGACATCAATGGTGATTTGTTGAGTTTCTTCGACAACTTTTATGAGAACATAATCATCCCAATGTCAAAAGTTTTCGTGACAACATCCGATCGCATAACAGCGAAAGTTCTTTTGCATAATTGGGTTCTAATAATGGACTTATCAGGGAGAGGAGGCCCGTACATATTCAAAATTCCCAGACAAATGTACCATCGTACGTCACATCTACAGCAAGCCAATGCCAAAACCCCGCAATGTGCCAATATCTATGTTGTCGACAGTATCCAGGCTACAGACGTAAGAGAAACATTCCGCTAATGAGAACCACAAGCGTGAAATACTTGATCAAATCGATCCTTTTTTTCGTCAACACAATCGTTTCCCTCAGACTTACCAACTTATTAGATATGTCGTAGCGCGAGAACCTGCTAAAAATGCATGACCGCTCTCATACTGGCATGCGTCTACTAATTCACATGCTTAATGAACAACGCACACGTTTTTAAGAATGACGGGAGGAGAAAGCGTTACTTACCGCACAAACTGGCAATACCAAAGTCGAGAGTTTGTTTCAGTTCAACGTCAACAACGCAGTTGCTATCCAGTACATCCCATATCACTTTATTTATGTTTAAGGAGAGTGGACGGAGAGATCAAGAGGAGGCAATAAAATCGTCACACGCATGTATACAGTAGGAATGAAGGATGAGGAACGCTTCTATCTCCGCATTTTTCTGCTTCATGTGCCCGGTGCAACAAGCTTCAAATCAATACGCACAGTAGACGGCATTATATGCTAAACATTCAAGGCAGCTACTGTCGCAGTGGACTGTTAGGAAACGGCGAGGAGTGATATAGATGTCTGACCGATGCTGGAACATACCTTATGCATAAGCAGTTACGAGAAATGTTCGCTTACATTATCGTATTTTGATAACCAGCACAACCAGTCAAACTATGGGATGATCACCTCTCCGATTTAACGCTTGATTACACGAGACAGAACACTGATGAGATTACGTTGAACAAAGCACTTCACGAATTCAATACAATTCTTCTTCAACTCAGTTTGAGATTCCATGCAATTGGTCTTCCTACACCTATTGGAAACTCTACTAGCAATGAGCTCATATTTAATTAGAAGGAAGAGTCCAGAGAGGCAGTGGCACAAATAGCAATGCTAATTGAAGCTCAACTGTCAGCTTTATCAAAGTCAAGGTAGCAGTGGATAATCTACACGCCGATTGCAAACTATATTATGTCGACGGTCCTAGGGACTCTGGAAAGACCTTTCTTTACAACACTTTAACTTCCGAGGAAAGGGTTAAGTGGTGCTGACATTCGCTACAAGTGGTATCGCTGGTATGCTTTTGAAGGGTGGAAGGACTGTCCACAGTGGATTTAAAATACCAGTCCCGTTGCTTGACATCTCCGTTTCGTCAATGTGCTTTAACTCCTTGGAAGCTACTGCCTTACGTAAGGACGCTTTGATTGTCATCGATGAAATCACTATGCTTCCTAAGAACGGTCTAAGATGCATCGACAAGCTACTCCGCGAGATAATTGGCAAGGAACAAAGTTTTGACGGAAAAGTTTTGGTACTTGGCTGTGATTTTTGACAGACTCTTTCTGTTCGTCCACGAGGTTAGAGAACGGAGATTATCGAATGCTGCATTTAGTCGAGTCATCTTTGATGCACAATTCAACATCTTCCACTGTCTGCAAACATGCGAAGTGAGGGTCAAAATTAGCAAAATGCGCGGCTTATAGATTTCAGTTCTGGTAGATTCCCTAAAGTATACGGACTTTACAAAGATTCCCATACCTGCTAGCCTGGTGACAACAATCGACTTTATTTGGACAATCTTTAGCGATATTGATAATGTTTTATTTGAAGAATTATCAAAGAGAGTCATTGTTGCGCCTAATAACGCACATACATTGGAAATGAATGGGAAGATAATTGATGCAATGTACGGCGAGCCAATGATCTATTACAGTGCTGACTCTATCGATTCTGGAGATCCCAACGACTACTTGAAATTCCCGGTCGAGTTCTTGAACGGGAAGAATCCATCAGGGATGCCCCCACATGTTCAAATGCTCAAAATTTGTGTTATTTTGATGCTTCTTCACAATCTAAACACAAAAAGGGGATCTGTAACGCAACTCGACTGATTGTTGAATAGCTCCCATGCAACATTGTCGAAGCGAAAATCATTTCGGAATGCTACAAAGGAGACATCGTGCTTATTCCGGGGATCGATCTCGCGCCAACAGAGACTAGATTGCAAGTTGAAAATTGCCAATCATCCCTGGATTACGCAATTAAAATACAAAGCCAGGGTCGGTCTTACGATAACGTTAGAGTAAGTCTTAGAGCATCGGTGTTTTCTCTTCACCAACTTTATGTGGCCTTATCATGTTGTCGTAAATCTGCTTAAGTAAATATCAACATAGAGCCAAAACCACAGCAAGATCAACTACTCAACGATGATCTTTCTTTACTCAAAATGTTTGGTATAGATAAATTTTGTAAACAATAACTCATTCAAAATAAATACAATTTAATTATTGAGTATCCAGAGTTCTTTTGACTGTTATCAGACTCAAATCATCCCAATTTCAAGCATTTTCGTGACAACATCCGATCGTATAAAAGCGCAATTTCGTTTGCATCATTCGGTGCTAATATCATGGACTTACCAGGGAGAGGCCCGTACATATTCAAGATTCACGGACAATCGTAACCTCTTGAGTCACATCTATATCAAGTCAATGCCCATGCACAGCAATTTGCCCAGCTCTATGTTGTGACAGTACCTAGGCTGCAAGATGTAAGAGAAGGACACTCCTCTAATGAGAACTGCAAGCGTGAAATACTGGATCAAATTGATCGCTTGATACGTCAGCACAATCTTTTCGCTCAGACTTACCAATTTATTTGAGATGTCAAAGCGCGAGAGCCTGCTGGCGCCCCAGAGGCAGGTGATAATGCCCCAAAAATCAAGATGATTTTCAGAAGCAATCGAAGATGAGACCAACGTCGATATAATTCGCCCACCTCAAATGAAATTGCTATTGTGTTTGTTAACGATGATGGTTTGCCGTCTTTCAAACGTGACATCCATGTTTATCCAATCAATTAAGACGATCCCAATAAGCAGTTAGTGAACTTGAGTATTTTAATTCCAAACATTGATCCGATGATATACGCATTATTTCCTTATGGTAGAGCAGGTTGGCAGCCGAATTGGGATTGCGAAGCCTAATCAGGTGTAATTAAGAATTGCTTCCGTCACAAGATCAGCATGATTCAGTTCAAAGCCGCCATGGCAGCCATCAGAGATGACATCAATCCTATCATAAGTGCTGGAAAGCTTTCACAGCAGTGGCTGGTGGATTCGTATATGCAGGAGGAAGCTAACAATCTCAGCTGCATTCGTCAGAATTTTAAAAACTTAAATTCCTTAAATAAAGAATGTGTCCCAGCTATATCGTTTGCCTACAATAATGATGAAAAAATAGTGTGACTTATTCATTGTCAGGAAGCTAATTGATAATGTATTTTTCTCAACATTCAAAATTCAATCTATAGCATCCAAAAATAATACGACACCACTTGAACACTGTGCACTGTAATTGAAAAAATAACACTATATGATTTCTTTCTGTTCATATAGTTATTAGCAAGGCCTAAAATACATTTTAAAAGAAATAGCATTAAAAGGTAAATAATGATAACAAAATCAAATGACTATTCTTGTTTATGAGATAAGGTACTTTTTTTGTTTTTGTTTTGGATAGGACAACCAGTCAATCGAATCGCCGACAAGTGTATACAAGCGAGGTACAACTTTAACAGGTGTAATACAGCTTTAGATTCTAGACTGCAATGCTGGCCGTTTTATTTATTGTTGTTGTTGTTGCCCAGTGATTCTCAATATGTTTATTATGGGGATCCGGCAGGCACCAGGGACTTCCACACTACTTCTCTGTACTGATGTGTCAACGATGTGGTAACAATGCGGTATAATGTGTTAACCATGTGAGCTCCTACATTGCTTAAAGCATTACACAATTGTGCATGTATTCGGTGTGTTATATGCTACATGTCATGGAAGAATTTTGAAAAAAAAATCAAATCGGAAGCCTTTATTGTTCATTATAAATAGTCTTCATTTCGTAATATGTGTTGATGATGGCGGCCATCATTTTAGTTCAACTAGTTTTTTTTCTCTTTTTTTTTCTTTAGTAGTATTGTAATACATTTGTTTTCTGACTATGCTTTAATAAACGAGACGATAAAGTATACTTTTAAAAAGTCATAACAATTTACTTAACAATAAACAGAATAACTAGTGTTAGAACATGTGTAAGTTTATGCTCAACGTTTAACTTTAACTGATTGGTAACTTGCTTATTTTTGTAGTTTTATAAAAATCGTCGCTGAATTGAGCATAATGCTACACACAATGGAGAACAAATATCCATACCCTGCCTGTTCTTTGTCTTAATAGTTTTCCTTGTTGAAAAACAAGTCTCACATATGTAAGATGAAGGAAATGGAAGAAGTGCCTTAAGAGGTATTTCGGCAAGTTCATGATATTATGCACTTACTTAAATCCAAAAGTATGCAGGATAGGTCAAAGTTCATTATAATTTCTTAATATCCATCTAACACGATCAAATTTGTTTAGCCTGTTACAGACAAATCAAACTTACTCGCAATAAACGGATTGCGTATCCATCCAGTACATTTCCTTTGGTTATCGACGGTCAGAAAGCAGAACTGAAAACCATCGATTAATTTTTACAAGTGCTAATTGACGACTATCGATAGTTGTTGCTAAATTGTTAAACATATTGAAAAAGAGTCTTCTGATAATCGGCTATTTCATGTTTCAAGGTTTCCTGTCTGTCAATTGATATGTTCTTCCATTGTAAGGCATGACGCCATTCTTCTTTGCATAGAGATACTTAGCTCATCTCAAATAGCAAAGATATCAGCCGGGTATGTAAACTTGACTGTCCTATTAAAATTTTGAAATAGTTGAGACTCATCCATTTTTTCTCCATTAGATGTTGGTTGAGCTTTCTATGCAAAAACTCATGACAGTAATTAGCCTCAAGTTAACCAACGGATATCAGTTTGCACTAAGAGCTGTTTGTGTTTAGCCCCCATTCTGTCACATAATGCGGTAAATAACTTGGAATTTTAAGCATTCGCCTTGACATGACTCTGAATTTTTACAGCTTCATTGAGAACGATGTTAGGTTCTTTTGACATTTGCTTTGTTGCTAAAGTTTCACGGTAAATAAAATAGTAGTTTAACATTGGTTCTTTCTGTTCCATCTATAAAGAGGGTATAATACATCTTTTCAGTACCAATCATCAACGTAATTCCCTCTATTAATTTTAAAAAAAAATATTTGAAAGAAGATATCATATTTTATAATTTTAGTTTTACACTACACCATGAAGTAGTGCAAATCTATTGTTAGGGGGGACATATCTATAGTTGTGAGCTATCAATGTTTTTTTTCTAATTATCAACATTCGGGGCATATTCTTCATCCCTATCATCTGCGCTTATGACTGTGCATTAACATGAATGTAGACTAATTTTGTTAAAATCAATCTAATGTTTTTTAAAGTGTTTACCCTTTATATTAATATAGATGACAAATTAACATAATTTATAGTTTTTGTATTAATGATTGCAAATGGAGGATTAAAAAAAAATTCTGTTATTTCTTGAAACTTCTGCTAACCAGCGGCTGATGGCCCACGGACCGGCACCGGTCTGCGGACTTCGACTTTGAGAAGCACTGGTCTAGTTCAGTGATGGCGAAGCTGTGACACGCATGCCAAAGTTGGCAAGTAGAGCTTCATCGGCCGTTGCGTGACTAAAATGTTCCTTCCTAAATCAAACCAGCTATGCCAAACCCCCATTTTCGGGTTTGATTGGAGTGTTTGAAATTTCCTGTAAATACATGGATTTTGGTTCAATTTTGGACGCGCGGTCCCAAAACGGTTCGCCACACCTGGTATAGTATTACCAATTTGCATTAGCAAATATAAACATATCGTCCTATCATATATCATAATTTAGAGTGGATTATTATAAATTTATAATTTACTTCATTAATAATCGTATCTTATACACACAGATGCTCCTTCCTTACAAAAGATTATTGCGTCCTACGCTTATCTACCTCTTGCATTTTTATTTCAGTTTTGAATAATAAAAGAGCTTAACGTGTGGGGAAAATCTTTAAAACCAATGAAAATTTTATATTTTAATAAATATATAAATATTTAATTAATCATTGACTTATCACAGTATGCTGGTGTTATCAAGATTAATTTATGATAATGGGATAAGTAATTTCTGGCCTAGAACTGAACCATGTAAAATCTGAACAGCCGTTTCAATTTGACTGTTACACCGATATTTCATTTTCTTTCAAAAATTATATATAATTAGTATTTTCTTAACACAGTTCTAAGCATTATATTTTAAACGTGTCTAATAATATTTACTTATTTCAATTGACTTGGTGTATGGAGAGGTTTCGTTATATTCCGGATCTTCACTCATGATAGCACGGAACTTGTAAGATCCAGGTCCCAAATTGGAAATATTAAAGTAAAAAAAACAATGAAAAGTGCAACCAGGAGAGTTAGGATCCAACTTTGAATTATTGGTAGCGGTTGACACTACTTTAGTTTCTGTCGTGTCCTGTTGGTGTTTAATAGGCATAACATTTAGCTCAATATAACAAAACAATTAAACATTTTAAACTAAATAGGTATTAATATTTTATTACTTTTAATGTTTTAATTCAATGTGTTCTAGCAAATTTATTTTTCTGGAATTTACATAGCAAAGCTTTTTTCTAGATCCATAAGTACGTATCTATATAATAAATGACCAATTTTTAATTTAATGATTAATGTTGTCCCCTTTTTAGATAAAAAGCGTTTTAAGCATATGTTATTTAAGAAAAAATATGTACAGTGGTACCTCAAGACACGAATGTTTCAAGTTACGAACTATAAACGATACGCAAGGCTGATCGAAAAATATTGTGTTCCAAGAGACGAAAAACGAAATCCAAGATACAAAAAATGCAAAGCTGACAACATGGGCATTACATGAATGCACTAAAACCTCACCAACTTTTCTGCTATCCTGTTGGTCAGTTTCAAACTGGTCAGGTTGTTCCGAAATTCAATGACAGTTGCCAGGAACATTGTACAAACCAGGCATAAACACGTTTCTTAGATCTTTATTTTGCAAAGAAAACATTACTAAGGTCAGATTATGGTGCAAGTAAGGCGAAGACAATGAAAGGTAAAACAGAAAATTTTAAATTGCAAAATAAAACGTTGTTTTTTTATTTTTTTTAATGTAAAAAAAAACAACACAACTAATGTTTACGTAATTTTAAATGTTATCTCTCGTGTATTTAGTGTACAGTTGTAATACATATAAGTGTTTATTTAGCATTGCTTCATGCAAAATCTGCAATGTTTTCTCCAATCCGTTCTCCTCCCCTACCACCTCCTACAACACTTCGCCATATCGCCTTGATTGAAAGGTAAGGATTGTAGAAACCTACTTCGTTTTTCAATGTTTTTCAATTTAAAAAAAATAAATGTTGGTGTTGTTTCTGAGTGGCTTGGAATGGATTAGGAATTTAACATGTAAAACTTGGTTGTACATGAAAAATCAAAGATACGAAAGCCACACCTGAACGGAATAATTTCGTTGTCGAGGTACCACTGTATATATATATATATATATAAACATACATATAAGAATATTAGATTATACCATTATAACATGTTAAATATAACTTTAATTAATTAATATAAATACTTAAAGAAAAAGTGTTCATCTAAACTGTAGGAAGAGGAAAACATCCATTAAGCATTATAATTTGAAGTTAACCCAGGAAAATATTTCTTTTATGTATGTTTTTTTTTCTGGGAATACATATGTTCGTTAATTGATTATATTTGCATACAACTTAAAATAGAACCTTGTATTTCAATTAATAGAATGTTGTCATTATCATCTTGAATAATTTGTTTAAAAATTGGTACTTTTCTATTTATTTTTTTTTAATCTTCTGAAAGGTTTTCATATAACTCTAAATTATTTTTTATTCGGCGTGTTGTTTGTGTCACTTTTAAATTAATATTACATTAAAAAATAAACTTACGTTTATTTTCATGTAAAATTCGTATTTTGGGAATGAACAGTTGTTATTCAGCCAACAACCCATCGCAATAAAGTTGTCATCACCTAATTTCACATCACCACATTCTGGCACTTGTGCAACGGCTTAACATGAAATAAGATTATTCATAAAACACATTAGTTTTACTGAATATATATACCGAGGTATTAATTTTATAATAATGATTTATTTTTCTGAGAAATGTGTTTATTTTTCCATTGAAGTTAAACTGTATAAAAAATATTATAATATATAATTGTATAATTTAAAAAAAGAACTTATAGAAATTTAAATGTAGCTTATTCATTTCTAAAATATACTTTTTGTTACTAAAAAGATAAAAAACAAATTTTCGCCTACAAAAAATCGTATGAATATAATAAAAACATACCAGTAATTATGAAAAAATGAAACAGTGTCAGCAAATAGCAGCTAATCATGTCCTAGAAATTAAAAAGATATTTAAAAAATAACTTTAAAATGTTCTAAACGACATTTTAGAAGCATTTAATTTTTCATAGAATGACATTTAAGAAACAAAAAAATTCCTTGTAATTTCTGAGAAATTGTTTCTTTTTTTGAGAAGCCTATTTATTTCTTAAATATTTTTTTTATTTATATACACATTTATAAAAGCACTATATATTGATAAATATAAACATATATATATATGTGTGTGTGTGTGTGTGTGTGTGTTGGAGTGTCTTTGTGTATGGAAGAGAGAGAGAAAGAGTGTGTTGTGTGTGTATATGTGTGATATTTGTAGGGCTGGTAACGATAAATATAGTTTTAATGATTTACTGTATTTACAGATATGGATACATATTTAACAAAATCAATAAAACATATATCAAGCTTTTCCTTGTTCAAATGCCATAAGATTACCAAATAGGAAAGCATACCAGCATATTAACGGCTTTCTGTTCGAGTGATGAACGTGTATTATTAACAATGTACCCAACAGAGTTAAATAAACATTCACACGTAACTGAGGTTTCTGGTCTTCACAGACCAGTCTTAATTTATAATGCCAGGTTCCGATATTTATTTGTATAAAACTTACAGCTGTGTAGTGGATCAACTGATTCAGCAACTTGTTTCGCATATTTTTATAGTTGAGTAGTTCACCAGGAGAACTTTCATGTTCAACAACTTCTTTAGAGTCTGACGAAGTGTCTATTATCTTTATCCGCTTTCAGGTTGTTATATGGTTTCATTGGCGCTAATTAGACTAACAGCTTCCTGTCGCCCAATATGTGACTGAGTTTGTCTTTTTAAAAAATCTGGAAAAGTCTGAAAAGTTATTCAAGTTTAAATAGTGTAGATACATTTCTTTTGCAATCTGTATTATCTCAATAGTGGTCATACTAACTACAACTTCGTGTAAGTATTCAATAGAAGCTGCCTTAAATCTAAATGTATAGCCTGGGTCATCATCGTTTACAATCATGTCCTTTGTCAATGACGATAACAGTGACAATACACAACTGCACGACACATACTGTAGTCAGACATGTAGGACCGTTGCGAAACAGAATAAGTGTAAACGTGGCATATTTTGAATGTTGTTGAAAATCTTGTGTACTTGTATACTCCTTTGCTTCTTGTGACATGTAGACGGTTATTGCTTCTCTGGCATCTATTACTCTCAGTAGCCATCTTCAATTGTTTACTGTCATTATTGTCTCCTGATTTACGATACATTTGTTAGTGATTGGCGTAAATTTGGGAACTTTATTAATCGTTAATTCAACATTAAATCGGTAAAAAAATGTAACAATTAATCGAATACTTAAACGTTAATTACTGCAGATGTAGTAAATGTATATACATTGTAGATACATATGCGGTTTAGGGAAGTCAAAGGTCACACTAATTATGACCTAATTATTAATATTATTATAATAATTTTAGGGAGGGGTTCATTTATATATGGAAAGGCTAAAATCATCCATTGACGTACAGTTGCTCGGAAAAATAATGACCAATTAAAAAATGTGTGTTGTGTCAGTTGCTTATGGTGTTAAAATATTCAATGAAGTAAAATTGCGCAAAAATCAAGCAACAAAGTTGAGTTGGAATGCAATTGCAGACGAAGCTCACGACGAAGTACGAAATACAATATAGCTGATCAGTGCGTCACTAGGGGGCTGCGAAGGGGCGGGCCGCCCCGGTTGACACAATCAATGGGGATGACACAAAAATCTAAAAGTTTACTGTTGTTGAGTACTCAATATGTGTTTGAGAATCGATTTTATTTTAGAACCGTTGGGAGATAGGGGTTCAGACATTGGGTAAGACACAAACCTTGGAGGGGAAAAGACAACGTTTGGAAACGTGGGAGAGGGGACACTAACCTTGGAGGGACAAAGACAACGATTTGGGAATAAGGTGAGAGGCAAACTAAAGTTATCAGGTCGAAATATATAAGTAGAATAGGCCATTTTTGGAGGGATGCTTCAGTTTATTTGGGTCGGGGGTCACCCCAAAGGTTATTGGGACTAAGGGTTTGACGAACCAGGTGAAAGTTTCACCCAATAGAATTGTTAGGAATTTAGGACAGGCGTGGGTGAGCGGTCCTTATATACTGGGACATAAGACACATTCGTCCTCTGCATTCCAAACCCTTGTAAAGATTGACTTGTGAAGGGAGCCTTGCTGGTGTGCAGCAAGTAAATGTAGGGTAGTGTTACCTACAGTGGAGCAAGTAAGCGTAGGGGCTAGCATAGCCAAGCCTACGTAGTATAGAAGTTTGAGCACCGGACGTGCCACTGGCAAAAGTGGGCAAGACAACCCTGAGCCGGACAGAAGACTACTGTTAGTAAACAGTGCAGCCAGCTGTGATGCTGTCAGTCACTGGAGTCGTAGAGGGACGTGGTGTTTCCGGCCTCTCAGACGATGAATGGGTTACGATTTGCTGACCACTGAGGCAGAACACAGACTAACCCAATGACCTGAGACAGTGTGTGAGGTCGGCAGACATTCAATGGGAGCTGAACCAATTATTTTGTGTTCAAGGATTGTCTTAAATATGTTGGAAACATTTCCATACTTTCAATTGTTGCCACATATCATTAAAGAATGCACGATGAAAGAGCGACGACGAATTGGCGCTAATATAAGAGTGCTATACCTCATTGGTAGTCCATCTTGAAACATAAGCATCTATTAGAACAATCGCCTGTAATCTTCATCTGAGCTCTTTTGTTGTGTGCTTTTTTACGGATCACCGTCATGAAGTTAATTATTTACTTTTTCTAAGCAGTGGCGTCATTATGAGGCGCGAGGGGTGCGGATCGCACCGGGTGACACCATCACATGGGGTGGCATCAAAATGTAATATTATGTATGTTCCTGTTATTTGGCACTGGAAGGAGTTATATGGTTTAAGTCGTTACAACGTGACACCATAAGCTACCACCCGGGTGACACCAGCCCTAGTGATGCCACTGTAGCTGATGAGATCAAGTACTATGCAGACAGGCATGATATGGAAAACTTCAATAGTACCCGACATGAATTATAATGACCCAAAAACTTAAATACATCCCTACATCTTAACGAATATGATAAAACTCTAATTACTGACATAGCGAAATTTTTTAACGTCTGAATGCTGTCCTTAACAGCCAATAAACCATTAAAAATCCTTCCATTCGTTCAGTCGCACCAATGAAATAGCAATAATTAGAGATGGATGATTACACAAAACTCCTTGAGAAACATATATATATATTAGGGCTGCGGAAAATAACACTTAATTTCTCAATTAATCGTTAAAAATGTTATCGATTAAATGTCGATTAAAATAATTTGAATCAATAAAAAATTGATTAAGCTTTAAGAAATATTTAAAATATATTTTTTTTAAAATTTATTTAAAATATAATTATTTATAAGAATTTTATATATTTTTTATCGTACAAATTATCCCGCTTATTATTAGAATTTATTAAAGTTTGTAGACGTGGATTTATTAAAATAAAATTTTGTTCAAATAATTTGTTTCTAAATGTCAATTGCCTGTTGTTGTTTTTTTACTTCCCTTGAGCTTTTCAGTTAAATGACGTCATAAAATGTAATTTGTTGCTTTAATCGAAATTAACGATTGATTCATGAAGTTAACACGTTAATTTTCAAGAGTTAACGATTAAATTTAAATTAATCGTTACCAGCCCTAATATATATATATATATATATGTATATATGAAATGAGGAAAAGATGACGCACCTGCCTGCGCTTCAAGGACGCCTGTAGGAATGACATGTCACTGGCGTGGCTTACAATTTCAGTAGACTTAGTTGTTTTTTTTAAAAATGTATTCGATTTTTAAGTCTGGAAAATGGATTTGGTGAGACCCTATTTAGTAAAAGCAGGGGATTACAACTAAACCTGGGTATGCAAATTTCAAGTCCCTACCACAGGTACTACACACACATGTAAAGAGTGAATTAAATCATCCAAGTCATCGGTGTCAAGTTCTCGTATTACTTGATCATCTCTGCTTTTTGTGTTGTATCTTAATTAACTCTGGGCAATTAGCTATCACTAAACCATTAATTCGTTATTACCCATTTCATGTTACTCGTTTAGACAACTGAAAAATATTACAAAATGATGTAGACTGAAATCAATAGGTGTTTTGTACTTCACATCTAACAGCAATTGGGCCCGGGGAACCCTTAATAATATTTTTTTTTCTTATGAAAGCTCTGTAAATATTATTACTCCTATTCGAACGCCTTGAAACTAAAACATTTTTTGATTACTTTCCCACAAAAGTTTTTGGTACAAAATATTTTAAATTAATACTTATTAGGAGCCGGGGGGCCCACAATCTCATTTTTATTACATGATCTACATAAAAGGTACTTTTAGTGGTTACTATTGGGTGAATAGATAATCTTTAACAAACTTGATACATACAAATTTGATGTCCATATCAAAATTTTGTAGCGTACTAAACTCCTAATGTCACCTCATTCGGGGCCATGACCTTTCTTTTTTTCCCAAAACATTTAAAACTTTATTTCCCATTAAATTATTCAAACTTTGATTGACAAATATAAGCACACATCTCCATAATGATCTCAATTGAAATTTTCAGGTTTATAAACTTGACATTTTTAACCAATTTGGCAAGGGGGCCCATTACGTCATTTTACTCACGATTTCATTTTACACCATGTTAAAAGTTTGACTTAACTATATACAACATGATTTGGATTTGAATTAACTTGTGTTTTTAAATTAAATATTGCACTAAATGGGCCAGGCGGCCCATTAATGTCTATTTATATGTAAGCTGTATAAGTATTATTGAAACACTGATTGACATAAACGTTAGTTTGGTAGGCGGCTTCCCTGCTCTAACCGACACCGATGAACGTACTTATTTCGTTGGTATGACGTCAATAAACCAATATTGAACCAATCCAACGGTATTTATACTTATGATTCCAACTTTCCGAAATGTATTACGCGGGTTCTCAACACTAACTGAAATTCTACTTTGCCGGTGCTGTTTGCGGGTATTTTGCTAGTTTATGTATACATGTTATCGCCATCTGATGGCACAAACTGTATGGTTATAAAATTACTACAGATATCGTTCTAAATTCAGACCAGAAGGTAAACCAAAATAAGCTTGAAACGATGTATGCGCCAAAAATCTGGTGAACAATCTGTCATGCACTAATTGGCGCTCTAGAGATTTTCGTCTCAAGGATCTTTACCTAACTGGTTTAGAAAGTGGTTATTGACTAAAAACATAGAATGTGTGCCGACCAATCAAGTTAAGTATCTTCGCCTTTAATGCAACCATATTATACCGTTAAAAATAATGTTTTAAATTTGTTAATTATTTAAATAACCCCGTAAAAACAAAGTTTTTGACTATAAATCCATCATATATGAGACAGGCCTTAAAGTATTGATTATGTTCCAACGCGACAAAAATTTACAGCCTGAAACTCGAGAAGTGAACTTCCCCACGTGTTAAACACGAGATGTGGTAATCGATGGCTGGCGTGAAATCAAGTGACCCGTACATGTAAACAATAGTGACCGCTACTATAGATTTATATAGATAAACTAAAAATGGAATAATTTAATTGCGGTACATTCGATCGATCTGAAATTTTAATGCGATGCATTGTTAGGTGACACGAGTCTAAACTTCAGCTCGATAGTATCACGGAAAGTGTGTCATCTTTAAATCTCTTATATTAACTTCGCGGCCGTCTCGTCATCTCTGTCTGTCTTGGGCGGGCGGGCGGCGGAAAAAACAAAAGTAAAAAATGACCCACTTACCGTGATCCGATCGAGCCTAAATTTGGCACACTGGCCCGTCTCACCTAACAATGCATCGTATCAAAATGTCAGATCGATCGATTGTATCGTAATTAAATTAATGCATTTTTAGTTTATCCTTATATGAGGTATGTAATTCAAATTCACTGTTTATCCACGTGAAAGTTTGAGTTGACGCGTCGAGGCGACCCATCGAAGTACCGCGTGCTTTTGTTTACATTTTACGTGTCACGCTGAGCTCGGTCAAGCGGATCGGTGACCAGACTTTTCCACCTCTCCCACTCTAGGGTTATAAAGCAAAGTTGAGTTAGACAGATTCAGTCTTTAAATGTTTGTAGCGTTTGAAAATAATCAATACTGTTAGTTATGTCTCATATATAAGGGATTTATAGTCAAAAACTTTGTTTTTACGGGTTTGTTTTATTTACTTTTGTTTTTCCGCCTGCCCGACGAAAGACAAGATTTTGAATTTAATATAAGGGATTTAAAAATTAACTTTATTTACAAATGTATATTACAAAATAATTTTTTTTAATGAAAATAATAAAAAAATAATTAAAAAAAATAATCCCTACTTATTTGCAAGTTACCTTTTCCCAGTTAAATGGACATAATCTTTTATAAAGTATTTTATAAAATAATTCTTTTTGTGTGTTATACTTAGTATTTACCGATATCCTTTTTATAAGAATTAAATGTGTAATAAAAATTAAGTGATAATTTGAACCTTACAAGAACTTAATTTATTAACATGCTCCCTTTTCCTAAAATTTGAAGATGAGTTTTAATAATGATAACTTTTTTAAAAATTAAGAAAAACAGTGTTTAAAGTTAATTTTATTTCTTTGTTACATTAAAATAATTTTTTAGGTAAACTTAGTTTTTTTTTGGCAGTCTATTACATATAAGAAAACCGCTAATATGGACTTTTTACCCACATTAACTATCTGGTCTGGGTGTGTTCGTGTGTTTGTGTTTAACCACCTGCCTTCCATGCTGTTTGAGAAGAAAGCAACGGATGTAATCTATGAATGAATGTAACCTTGAGATTTATTGAAGCGTGCAAGGTTGTGTCCTATAAACCGAATATTTCCCTGAATGATAAAGTAGTTTTTATATGTGCCTCATCTAATCATTATATGATACCTTTCATAAACATATGATTGTTTGAAGGAGTAATGTACAAAATAAATTATGAAATTATTATTATTATTATGATTTTACATTTAACACGTAAAATTTATGAATATGTCCTGAAATGCTGTAAATAAGAGGGAGTAAAAACTGATTTCGCTGTTTATGTATGAAAATAATATATAAAGAACTTATTCAAAGACTATAAACGTGTATGTTTTATTACAAGCAAACATTTTTTCTAACATGTTGTAACCATGTGTTATTATTTTTTAAATGTAATATGTTTTGATGTAGGAAATAAAATAGAGTAGTTGTAAGTCAAAAAGTACTGGCCATACCATACATTTAGCGTGATTGACATCAGACAAATATTCATAATAATAACATTTGGATAAAAAATGTCGTCTGATATATATACAGTTACCAATGGCACACAAATTAGTGCTATACAAATACAAGTCTCAGTTTACGTAAATGTAATCTACACTGTTGAATATTGTACTATTTGTAAAAACAAATAATAATAATTTAATGAAGCTATGCATGCTTTTAAACAGCTTATATTGTAAAATACATACAATTTATGAAATGTTATAAATATGCTAAAAACAAAATATGAAATCACATTCGCTTCAATTCTTTTTCATTCAATTATGGTAGTTATCGATTCGTGATATGCATCTCTTTCGATATCTTTTTATTCAATTTATCTTCAAGCAGGATTGTTAAATTATTGTAAGGTCTGTATATTGTTTAATACATTACCTCATAGAGGTTGGTATTTATCTAATAGACTCACCGATTATATACGATTGTTCATCTATTCTAGTTGGATAGTAATGTTTGAAGTATTATATACGAACACGAATTATCTTAAATATAATTTGAACTTTGTAAAGGAAATATGGTGAATTAATTTACAGACTTTTTCAATAGTTTCACAACAAGGAATCAGTCGGAGCTCATTTATTTATTTATTTTAACTACAACCTACATCTACTGCTAAAACTATAAATGAAACTAATTATTGCAGATATATAAATATTATATAATATCTATAGAATAAGCTATAGTAGGTGCGTCCAAACTTTTTGCATGGTGGGACATTTTCCTTGAAGTAAAGGTATTTGGCTGCCATATTAAAATAATATTATAAAAGTGACATAGGTTGAGAAGTTGTTATATCAAAATTTTAGTATGAAGGGTGAAACTGAGATCTTGAATGCAATAATTAGTCGAGGTCAGGCTCAATGGCACTGGTTTTGATACTTATACTAATACGTATGTGAGAGTTATGTTAGTAACATATACATATTAGTTTTTATGCTTTAATTGTCAATTTGGAGAATTGTTTATGTATTGATTAGAGAGACGTAAATGTCCTTAAAAATATATTTTTATGAATTTTTATAATTAAAACATACAAAATAAGAACTTCCATACATTAAATTGCAAGTTATTGAAATTGACAATTTATTTTAATAAAATGTTTAGAAAATGTATACATTTATGAAACCGATGTATATTAAAAAAATATATCGCATGGTTACTAAAAGCTTCAAAAAGACCAAAATTATGAGACAAGGCACTGACTGCCTTCCAGCAATCTACAATTAGGGAAACACCTTCGATTTCGTCGAGGAGTTCACCTACCTTGGCAGTAACATCGCAAACGCAGTCTCTCCGGATAAGGAAATAAGAACCAGAATCGGCAATACCGCATCATTAATGACTAGGCTGAATCAAAGAGTGTGAAAAATGCAGCTCACAGATAAGACGAAAATCAATGTTTACCAGGCTTGCGTGCTCACATACTTCTCTATAGCAGCGAGTGCTGGTCGACCTATGGCAAGCAAACAAAGCAGCTAAAAGCTTCCACTTACGATGTTTGCGTAGGATTCTACACATCAAGCGGCTGGACAAGATCACCAATGTCGAGATACTCAGAAGAAGCCTTATGCTGAGTATGTACACAATTCTGAGTGAGAGGCACCTGCGGAGGTTGGGTCATGTCCGCAGGAGGAGCTGGGAGCGCATTCCTAGAGCCTTGCTTTACGATGAGCTCGCAGCTGGTGTGAGAAAAGGGTTTGACCTTGCTTGCGCTTCAAAGATGTCTGCAAGAAAGACCTGTCATTGGCACATATAGACCTTAAAACGTGGGAGACCATTGCCGAGGAAAGCACATTCTGGTGGGCAAAAGTGCGTAATGGCATTCATGTCGCGGAAGCATCCCTAATAGCTTTGAGTGAAGGGAGAAGGGCTAGGAGAAAGAAGAGGGGGCTGAGGAGCAGGAGTACACGTCATCGTCTAATGAAGACAGACGGTCGTCATACATACAGTTACTAAAATTATCATTATAATTAACACAAGAAGTGATTGAATTTTCGTTTTTTAAACTATAAAATTGATCTATGAAAATTTACATAAACTTACTGTTTGAGTCCTGTCTCAACACAAAAGTAAAACTAAGTTAACAATATCTAATAAGACACAAGAAGTGTGTGATTTTTTCAAATCGGTAACATGCAACGCGCTTTCAAAATTCAAACCTTTTTTTATATAGCTAGTAAAAATATCATATTTTGTGATGCCAGAAATAAACCACAAATTTCCCAGGATGGAAAAAATAATACATTGCGCCGTGACAGTTCTGACCTTTTGGCAGTGATGTTATTGTAACAACGATGTACTGGCTTCCTGTTATTTATTCGTGGAACAGATCTCAAACAGCAGTGTGGGACTGACCTTGTCTTGTATAATACTAAGCACCAAATCGTGACCGACAGAACAAAGAGAAATAGACATCATGCTGCGATAACATTGACATAGTTTCAAGCTGTGAATTCAAAACAAGAAAATGGCATGGGAAATGTTTGAAAAATTCAGGTTTTACACAAAATTTTTTAAACATTTTATATTTGTGTGTAAATGAGAAGATTTTTTTTTAAATTTAAACGTATGAAAAGTTTTTTTTTAAAATGATTTTTATGCGTCTCGCTACCTTTGACGACACTATCTTCGTTTATTAAAAAAAATATTCTTCAATTAATGCAGTGTTGTCCAACCGGTGTGCCGCGGCACACTAGTGTGCCGCGAGAAAATTTTAGTGTGCCGCGAAAGATTTCAAAAATACCATAAATTGCTAGGCTTTTGGAACCTTCAAGTTTGAAGAAAAAAAATATCCTTAATTAACCGAAAAAGAATTGATTAAAAACGTTTCATGTTTGTATTGTTCTGGTTGTGAGAATCTCTTGAAAGCTACACAATTTCTCTCCTCCATTGGGAATAAATATATGTTGAAAGTAAATAAAACCCTTTCCTGCTGTTCACTTTTTTAAAAACGTTTAATTACAGACGGCTATAGATACTTTTTTGAAGAGAAGCCAGAAGGATTCCAGCGAGCATCAAAATGGAGAGAGAGCTGCGAAATCCAAGAAGAGTGTTACCAAACGGAAATATCACGAGGAATATCACGAGGAGTATGGTTTCATACAATGTGCAAATGATCCTTCTCTTCCGTTTTGTCTTAATTGTAACATGGCATTGTCCAACGAGTCCATGAACCCCAGTAAACTGAAGCGGCATCTGAACTCAAATCATCCAGGATTAAAAGAAAAGCTGAAAAGGCATTTCGCATCCATTCGGTCCAACTTAGAGCAGCAATAAAAATAATGAAGAACTTTTCCTCAATTCCTGTCAAAGCTCAATTAGCAAGCTATAAAATTGCAAATCTTTTGGTCAAACAAAAGAAATCGCATTTGGACGCTGAGACAATCATACTGCCGTCTTTACGAATCGCAGTTGAGACTATGGAGTTGGGACCCGACGCTGTTGAAAAAATAAATAAGATTCCACTGTCGCACCAGACGATGGGACGTCGGATTGCTGACATTTCGACAAATTTGGACAATCAAATTAAAGAGCATTTTGCGGAAGCCGACGACATCCAAAAGCTCTTGGCAATGCAAATCGATGACAGTACTGACATCAGCGGAAAGGCGCAACTGCTCGCATACGTCAAACGTGAAAGACTACAGATGATAGACAGAGAAATGAGAGTTTGCTTATCCAGCAATGAGCCGCGTTTTTTGAGCTCATATGCTCCAAAGAAAACGCTCAAGTATCTCATTTATTATGAACCATATTTTGAATAACACTGATTTCTTGTTTTTTTTGTGAGGTTTGTCGCGCAAATTTTTTACCATGTTTAGTGTGCCGTGAACAATTTTCGGTTGGACAACAGTGAGTTAATGTATTGAATATTGTTTTCAATTGTTTTGTTGTTGTAAAGAATGCGCGCCCGGCTAGCATCCCCAGGGACGCATGTTCGAATCTCAATGAAGGCAGATACTCGTTTCCGGGGCCTATGGTTCCCTGAGTCTACCAAGCTCCGAATACCCATTATTAGTTAGTTAGGGAAAATAGTAGGCTCTACAATTGTGTGGTCCCTCACAACCGTGTCCTTTGAACACTGCATCATTCACCAATACTTATCTTATCTTATCGTATCTTATCTATCTTATCGTATCTGTTTCAGACGCTCCTTATATAAAAAAGATTATTGCGTCCTACGGTTATCTATGGTTTGTGTTTAGTCCTGCATTCTTATTAGAGTTTTAAATGTTGATAAAGTGTTGGCTTTTCTGTTTTCTTCAGGCAACCTATCCACGCCTGAATTCCCGACGGGAAGAACGAAAATTTGTATAAGTTTGTTCTTGCCTACGGAATAAGAAATATGTTTTTATCCTTATGTCTATCTGAGGGTTGTATTAAGTTATATTTGTAGTGTATTTCTAAATTAGAATTAATTGCTGCTTGTATAATTACTACTTTGCTCTTGGTTCTTCTATACTCTAGTGTTTCAAGGTTTAATGCTTTAACTAATGGTGTTATTCTAGTCAGTTTTGAATACTCTCCAGTAATGAATCTGGCAGCTCTTTTTTGGATTTCTTCTAGTTTATCAATGTTTTCTTTGGTGGATATTCTAGTATAGGTCTCACCAAAGTGAGACAGCATTTTAGTTTTATATCTTTATTACAATTGTAAAGGTTTATTTTTATAAAGCCTAAGGTTTTGTTTGATTTTTTAATAACTTCATATACGCATTTATTATAAAGTAGAATGCAATAATCTTCTGTATAAAAGCAGCGTATGTAACAGATAAGCAATACAATAATTCTTAAATCGATATATATCAATTCTCGCTATGGATAACTCAACGAGAGTCAATGTATTACTCTATGAAATGCTCGACAGTGTGATCTAATCACTATCGTCATCACATCCTGACAGGCCTTTTTTATACTACATTTTGTATCAATATTTTAATGTTGAAAATCAATTTAATTTTTACACTTGTACAGCGGCGTAAAAACTGGTTGGCATCGGGGTAGTTGCCAAGGGTGCCAGCTCAAAAAGGCACAACCAAATCTCTAATTTTTAAATTTGTATTTAAATAAATACAATCGGACCTCTCTAAGTCTAACTCAAAATGACCGGGAAAAAAAGCGATTTACGGAGTTTTTGAGTTTGGGAAAATGGCGTAATAAGCGCCGATTAATCAATGACAATGTAGATATTGAGATTTTGGGGGAACAGCCATACCGGCTAGTAGGCTTGACAGGAAATAGAGGCGGCGTCTATGTTTCATATGAAAGAAGCCAACTTGCTTTGACATGCTGATACAATCCCATGAGAGGAGCCACCCCTTTCCCTCACTTTACTCTTTCCACAGTGGGATGGGAGGAGTAAGATTTTTCTTTTTTAAAAAGAGCCACAGCATGCAGCAAAGGGGCGCTAATTAGTTACCTCTCGGTTTTCTAGTCTTTGTCATTATTTGTACTTGCAAGGGTCGCTTTATCCCTAGTGGAATGCACTAAGATACGATTTTACGTCCATATACGTGGCTCCACGGAACACGTTTTCTGAAATGTCACTCAAGAATAATAACCAAAACGCCTTGGAAAATTTGACTAAGAGAGGTTGAAAGCCAAACATCTTGGAGTTAAGGTAATCTAACATACATTACTCTTAAGCAATTTAGCAAGGACCTAACAATGAATTCGATATAGAGAGGTTTTGGACTTAGGGAAGTTCGACTTCGCTAGGTCCGACTGCATTTCACTTTTATCCTCGATAACAAAAAAGTGAATAATTAATTATATTTAAATATATTTAATTAAACCATTATAATATTTTGTTATTATATTTGGGAATTCTTATCATATAAATGTCTATGGGGGGTGTCTCCTGTCACGGGCTTGTGTCGGTATGTCAAAGCAAGTTAACTCCTTTCATATGAAACATCACTGCCCCTCTTTCCTGTCAAGACTTCTAGCCGATATGGCTGTTCCTCCCCCCCCTCAATATCAACATTGGCCTTGATTAATCTGCGCCTATTACGCCAGTTTCCCTAACTCGAAAGCTCTGTAAGTCGAATTTTTCCCCCCTTGAGTTCGAGTTAGAAAGGTCCGACGGTATTTAATAGCAACACGCCAAAAATCCAGCTAACAGATGTGCTGAGCTGTAGTCGGTGGAGTGTTATTTAAATTTACTTTTAATTGTCAGTTTATATCGTTATGTATTAAGAGATAATGAGTATGACACATTGACAAAATTGTTTTTATTTATAATACACGTTACTTCAAGTGTTGCAGTATTTTTTATTAACGCAAAAATATCCCGTTTTATCCACCAATTTCGTTGATATTATTTAGTAAATAATAACCTGCAAGTTAGTATTGTTACTGTATTATGCATTTATTTTCACTTTTTATGACTGGTACTATCAGACTACGTAATTATTGTCATAAATAAAATAAGAGAAAATCAATTATTTTTTCTTAATAAATAGAAGTAAAAAAAAAGATTCTTAAAAACCACGATTTTATAAGCGGACTAAAAAGAAGAACATAAGTTAAAACTTATTAGTTCAAGTACTTCGATTTAATATGACTAAAAACATGGGCCGGGCGATTATGAGGTTTAACTAATGCTGTTCACGCTTTCTCTCGCTTATATATCTCTCTTTTGCCTTCTAAATTAGAAATCTTTAAGTTTTATACCAAACACCCGCCCCACGTTTTTAGTCATATTAAATGAAAGTACTTGAACTAATAAGTTTTAACTTATGTTCTTCTTTTTAGTCCGCTTATAAAAACGTGGTTTTTAAAAATCTTTTTTTTTACTTCTATTTATTTTATTCTGTTTAGTCCACTTATAACAACCTGGTTTTTAAAAATATTTTTTTTTAAAATATTTTTTTACCTCTATTTATTTTACCAAACACCTCACAAGCGCCCGCCCAGTGTTTTAAAAACATTGTGATGTGGTCACGGGATGAACTCACGGATGTCAACAAAAGCACACGGTACAGATGCTTATATATAGACTGTATATAAACTAAAAGTTCAATAATTTAATAACGGTACATTAGATCGCTTTGAAATTTTGATACAATGCATTGTGATCCAAGATCTATCTGTGGTAAAATTTTAAGATCTCTAGGACCATCAGAAGTGGTTCAATTTTAAGTTGGCAGATTTGATACAATCTTTGAAAACCAAACAAACAAACAGGAACGAAAGCGATTTAATAAAAACGTGGTAAAAATGAAAAAAAAAGCAAAGCTGAAACTCTGTCAATCTAGGGCGTCAAAAATAAATTAGCCAAGGGCGCAAAAAACCTAGTTACTCCTCTGCACTTGTATATTAGTGTCATTCAAATGTGTTGTATTTTGTTTTGTCTAAGTAACTAGAATTTAAAACAAATATATATATAAATGTTTCAGAATGGTTATTGAAATGTAAAGGAAAATTATAATCTAACGTTTCCAATGTTAAGTTTCAGGACATTGTTTTAATAGTCTAATAGCATCTTGCTTTTTAAACTTTTTGAATACGTTATATATTATACATATTCATTTGGTTTCGTTTACATGTCATTAGGGGCTAACGATTTGATCATTTTGGTTTCTTTTTAAAGCATATGTGGTTTTGTTAATACATTAACAAGATTATACCTCGTATTGTTATTCCAGACTGGAGTTTTGAGAGCAGGAAACACTAGACACGATTGTTTCTATGCTTGTTGCACCTGGCAATCACTTTAAAGATCATTCCAGCCATGTACTGTTGTTTGCAAACAATACGTTTTTCTTTGTTGATTTTTTTTTAGAATAATTATGTAAAATTATATAAAGGAATGTATCAAACAAAGTATTATATATTATTTTATGTAGAGAACATGGATGGTACCGTTTATTCGTAACCTTGGTACTCGTAGGACTATAATCTGCTTTCACTCATTTCGTAGAACCTAGCCACACTTGGCTCTCTTAGTCAAACACCAAACTCCAAGACTGCATGCACACTATTTAAATCACTTTATTGATTTACTTGTTTAGACTCCAACATACACTCTGATCTAAATTCCTTTCTCTTACTTCAAACTGTCCTAAGTACACTCACAATCTTCAATCTACCATCCAATATCTACTGTATACTGTAACATCTTTGTTCTGTTTTTACTTATTAATATATATTGTAGGCGTTCTCTCAATACATAACCTTGTATACAATAATCCTCTAAAGAACTGGTTTCAATCAAACAACTTTAATATCTACACTATGCACATAACATATAATTTGAGTTTATACAATGTGGAATACTCAGGCACACATCCGCCATGACACCAGAATTCTTCAAAACTGATTGAATCTACATTATCTTTTGGGTCGAGCCATTAAGGTCTTAGGACTCGGTTCATTTTATCGCATGCGAGCCTCATCAAGCGGGCATCGCATTAGAGGTATTCCTCAGCAGGCACCGTGACTTCTTCTTCAAAATTCCCGCACAGCTCGGGGCAGTCTTCGAGTACGTGGGCCACTGTCTCCTCCGGGTTGCCACACAGCCGACAGGCCAGTTCCCTTCTAGTGTTGAATTTGTACAAGTAGCTTCGTATGGGACAATGTTCAGTTATCATTCTAGTTATGAGTGTCTGATTGCTACGTCCAATTTCCTACCAGGAGTCGCTTTTGCTCGGTTGCGGCATGTACTGGAATACTTTTCTGGTCGTGCTTCCAGACGCCCAGCCCTGAAGTCATTTCTCTCGGAAATGTTCTTTAAGCCACGATCTGACCCCCAGCTGGGCCATCGGGCGATCGGGTTGGGGCTGAGCTGAACATTCTCTCGCCAACTTATCGACCCTGTCTGAATGAGGCTTTCCACTGTGCCCAGTGATGTACTGAAGGACTACTTTTCCGCCTCGTGCTAGGATTTTATCTACTGTTTCCAAAATGACACTGACCGCTTTCGTCCCCAGAGAGGATCGACCCACAGTCTCCAGCGAAAACCGTGAGTCGGTGAAGACTACGACGGTCGGGAAAACCTTTCTTCTTGCTAGACATCGGCGCACTTCCTTCAAACCCCTGCAGACATTGGAAATGAACCGGAATATCATCGATGCAATGTACGGTGAGCATATGATATACGATATAGCTGCCTCTATCGATTCTGAAGATCCCAACGACTACATAAATTTCCCAGTCAAGTTCTTGAACGAGCAGAATCTATCAGTGAGGCCACCACATGTTCTAATGCTAAAAATGCTTATTTCTGAAGCCTCTTCGCAATCTTAGACCCAAAGTAGGTATGTGTAACGGAACTCGACTGATTGTTAAATAGCACCCACACAACTTTGGCAAGGCAAAAATCATTTCAAAACGCTGCAAAGGAGACATCGTGCTTATTCCAAGGATTGATCTCGCGCCAACTGAGACTACATTGCGTCGTCGACAATTGCCAATCATTCAAGCATATGCAATTACAATCAACAAAAGCCTGGGTAAGCCTTACGATCACGTTGGAATAAGTCTTCGAACATCGGTGTTCCCCCGTGGCCAACTTTATGTCGCCTAATCCCATTCTCAAAATTCTACTCAAGTAAAGATCAACATAGAATCCCACAGCAAGATCAACTAATCAACGATGATCGTTTCTTTACACGAAATGTTGCGTATAGAGAAATTTTGTAAACGTTAACTCATTCAATTTAAATAAAATTTAATTATTGAGTATCTGTCGTTACTTAGACTTTTATCAGAACTGTATCATCCCATTGTCAAACATTTTTGTGACAAAATCCGATCATAAAACAGCAAAATTTTCTTTGCATCATTGGGTGCTAATATCATGGACTTACCAGGGAGAGACCCGTAAAAATTAAAGATCCACTGACAAACGTACCATCGTACGTCACATCTACAGCTAGTCAATGCCCAAGCACCGCAATTTGCCCAGCTCTATGTTGTCGACAATACCCCAGCTACAGACGTAAGAGAAGGACACTCCGCTAATGACAACTGCAAGCGTGAAATACTGGATCAAATCGATCGCTATTTTCGTAAACACAATCTTTCGCTCAAACTTATCAACGTATCAACTCACCCACCTACGAACGAAATTGCTATGGTGTTTGTTAACGACGATGGTGAGACCCCTATAAACGCGATCTCCAGGTATATCCAATCAATCCAGGGGATCCCAATTAGCAGTTCGTGAACTTGAGTATTTTAAGTCCCAAAATGAATCCGATGACCTACGCATTATGATTTCATTATCGCGAACCAGGTTGGCAGCCGAAATTTGGAGTGCGAAGCCTACCCAGGTGCAAGTAAGAATCGCATCCGTAACAAGATCATCATGCTTTAGTTCAAAGTCGCAATGACAGACATCCGAGATGACTTCAAACCTGTCATGAGTGCCTAAAAGCTTACGCAGCAGTGGCTGGTGGATTCATATCTGCAGGTGGAAGCCAACAATCTCAACTACATTCTTTAGACTTGATTCACTCAATAATGACATCAATGCTTCGGTAATTTTTGGTGAACTAAAGGCCTTTGTCTACAATATTGAGTTTCAGAAGCGAGGGCTCCCCAAAGCGCACATCTTGGTTGCATGGAAATAATAGTTGAATTTAACAACTGCAGACATAGTCGATCAATTTGTCTGTGCTGAGATTCCATCAGAGGAGTGTCAAGAACTGCGAGATGGTGTGTTAAAGTGAAACATGCATGGTCCATGCGGCGAATGTCACCAGAATGCATCCTGCATGGAGGATGGGCATTGCTCAAAGCAGTTTCCGTAAGCGTTCAATGAGCAGATGATTACAACTGTAAGTGGCTACCACGTATATTGAGGACGTCGTGACACGCAAGTTATGGTGCGGGAAGCTCTAATGGACAATCGCTTTGTGGTGCCGAACAATCCATATCTTGCATACAAATACAAAGCCCATATCAATGTGGAAGCATGCCGGTCATTTTTTTGTGAAGTACATACATAAACAATATAAAAGCTCTAGTCACTCAAGCACTGTCTCCGTAACGCTGAGGAACATAGTACAACAGTCCCTAGCAGTTAAAAAAAGCGTGTGGTCTGTCTCGCCGTAAAAAAAAATGTTATATAACGTCATTGTTTAAGCTTATATTTTAATTTTAGAAAAAGGGAACGATTTAAAAAGAGAATTTGAGGATTTATAATTATAAAATAATTTCAGTACATTTCCAGAAATTTAATATTTCGTATTTATCAAACAATGATAATTTATTTGGGCTTTTAAATAAAAAAGAGTGGGCGCCGTTGGCGCCCTACAACTCTAGTCCTTAGATAAAGAATGTGTGCCAACTATATCGTTTGCCTACAATAATGACGTAAAAATTTTTTTTTCATTGTGAGGAACCTAATTGATAAAGTGTTTTTCTTAACATTCAAAATTTATCTATAGCATCCAAAAAATAAAACGAAACCTTTTGAAAACTGTGATTGAAAAAAACACAAAAAACCCAACAATTTTTTTTTATTTCTGTTCATATAGTAATTAGTAAGGCCTAAAAATACAATAAACTATTTAAAAATAAATAGCTGTAAAAGGTAAATACTGATGACAAAATCAAATGACCATTCTGGTTTATTAGATAATGTTACTTATTTGTTTTTGGTTGTGGATAGGTCAACCAGTCAATCGAATCACTGATATGTGTATACAAGCAGATTACGAATGTAACAGGTGTAATACAATTTTAGAGACTAGACTGCAATCCTGGCCGTTTTAGTCATTGTTGTGGTCTAGCCCAGTGATTCTCAATATGTTTAGTAAGGCGAACCGGCATGTATTTTTTTACATGGCACCATGGACTTGTCCACTACTTCCTTGTACTGATGTGGTAACGATGTGGTAACAATGCGGTAACGATGTGTTAATGATTTGGTAACAATATGATAATGATGAGGTAACCATGTGAACTCTTACATGGCGTACAACCTCACAACATTTGGCATGAATTCGGTTTGTTACATGCTACATGTCATAGAAGAATTTTAAAAAGAATAATCTTAAGCATTGATTGCTAATTTTTAATTTACTATAGTCTTCATTTCGTATCAATATGTGTTGATGATTTCGGCCATCGTTTTAGTTCAACTAGTTTTTAAGCTTTGTAGTATTGTAATAATTTTGTTTTCTGACTTAGGCCTAAGCTTTAATAAACGAGAAGATAAAATATACTTTTAAACGTCATGAAAATTTTATAAACAATAAACAAAGTAACTAGGGTTGTAACATTTGTAAATTTATACACAATGTTTAACTTTAAATAATTGGTCATATGCTTATATTTTACAATTTTATAGAATCGTCTATGGATTGAGAATAATGTTACACAGAATGAAGAACGAATATCAATACTCTTCCTGTACTTTGTGTTAATATCGTTCCTTGTTGAAAAAAACAGAGTCACATAGGTAAGATGAAGGAAATTGAAGAAGAGCCTTGAGAGGTATTTCGGAAAGTTCAGGATATTATGCCCTCACTTGAAACCAAAAGGATGTACGATAGGTCAAAGTTCTGAAATTCATTTTAAATTCTTCATCTCCAGTTAACCCGACCAAATTATCTTAGCCAGTTACAGAAAAAACAAACGTCCATGCAATAAATGGATTGCGTATCCACCCAGTACCTTTCCTTTGGTTATCGTCGGTTGGAAAGTAGAACTGAAAAACATCGATTAATTTTGGCAAGTGCACATTGACGACTATCGATAGATGTTGCCAAATTGTGAAACATATTGAAAAAAATCTGCTGATACACGACTCTTCAATGCTTCAAGCTTTCATTTCTGTCCATTAGGGCTGCAGAAATTAACGATTAATTTTGCGATTAATCGTTAAAGATTTTAACGATTAACATTTTTTAACGATTAATCACCCCACCACTTATTATATGTACAGGAAGTTGAAAATTAAAATATTTCGGCCAATAAATATAAACTATTTTCCGGACGATTACACGAACATTTTGGTTTTAAGCTATTGACTGACGTGAATGTTCAAATGTTGATAAAGGTTATTGATGTCTTTGAGAGAAATTCGTTTGCCTACCATGCAATGTTCCCTAAAAGTCTAAGCTTCGTTGGTCTGTGTGCAAATTTAAAAAAAAACAACTCTAGTGCAAAGTTTCTTTGTGTGCAATATTTTACAAAATTTGCTGCGTGGTGATTCTAAACTCCTGCTTGGCGTCAGTCAAATATCTGCGCAGCCACGCTGCTTCAAGGGAATATTGCTACCATGGTTCTAACACTTCGCTTACATATCAGCTGCAAATCAAACATCCACTGCACTATCAGAAATTTCAGCTGAGACAATCTAAAGCTATGTGAACAATTGTTCAGCTCGGCTGTTTATATTGTCAATAAGACTCGACTCATCACTCGAACCAAATAATGTCAATACACTTGTCTGTTTGCGTTGTTGGTTAAAATATGTCATAAAAAGAAGACATTCCAGTGGTATTTCGATTTTCGACAAGTATTATAATAAATGTTACTTATGACACCATACATTTCAATTTTTGGCTTTAATCGAAATTAACAATTAGTTAATCTTTAATTTTTCAAAAATTAACGATTAAATTTAAAATATTCGTTAACAGCCCTACTGTCCATTTATATTTTCTTCCATTGTAAATCATGAAGTCATCCTTCTTTCCATATCAATATGGTGCTCACTAAAAATAAAATAGCCAAGCTATCAGACAAGTAAGTAAACTTGGCTGGCATATTAAAATTTCAAAATAGTTGAGACCCCATCCAGCATTTTTCTCTCATAGACGTTGGTTTAGCTTTCTTTTCAATTCAAAAACTCTTGACAGTACTTTGCCTCAAGTCAATCAACGCTTATCAGTATGCACTATGAGCTGTTTGTGTTCCGCACCCATTCTGTCACACAATGCAGTAAATAATATGGAATTTAAAGCATTCTCCCTGACATGGTTCACAATTTTTACAACTTAGCTGAGCACGATGTTAGTGTCTTTTGACATTTTCTTTGTGGCTAAACTGTCACGATAAATAAGACAGTAGGTTAACATTGGTCCTTGCAGTTCCCTCTATAAAGAGGGTTTAATAAATCTTTTCAGTATCAAACTTCAACTAAATTATCTCTATTGTTATTATTTTTTTTAAAATTTTGTAAAGAATATATCAAAATTTGATCATTTTAGTTTTTTTTAATTACAACATGCAGGGGTGCAAATCTATTGTTAGGGGGGGGGGCCTATAGTTGTGAGCTATCAATGTTTTTTTTCTTGCTTTTTTAGTAGATTGAAATAAATTAATCATCAAAATTTGGTCATCTCCTTCATCCCCATCATTTGCGCTTATGACTGTGCATTAAAATTAGTGTAGACTAATTTGGTTAAAATCAATCTAATTTATTTTAAATCGTTACGTTTTATGTGGTTATTGTCGACTAATTGACATATTTCATAGTTTTTGTATTAATGATTGCAAGTGGAGCATTATAATTTTATTTTTCTTTAATTTATTGACAACTTCTGCTAACCGGCGGCTGATGACCCACGGACCGGCACCGGTCTGCGGACTACCACTTTTAGAAGCACTGGTCTAGCTCAGTGTATTAAGACGAATAAACTTCACCCCTATTTCATATCCTCAGTTGATTCAAACAGGGCTGTGTCCTCGCCCCGACACTCTTTGGCATCATTTTTGCCTGCCTGTAGAGACATGCCTTTGGAACCTCAACAAAGCGGATCTACCTACATACCCGTTCTGAAGGTAAACTATTCAATCTGGCCAGGCTGAAATCAAAGAGGAAGATACGAGAAACAGTCATTAGGGACATGCTATTTGCAGACGATGCTGCAATAGCTACTCACAATGAAGCAGATATTCAAACCCTAATGGACCACTTAGCCAAGGCCGTCAGCGACTTCGGCCTAACCATCAGCCTCAAAAAGACTAACGTAATGGCCCAGGATGCTGATCCCCCCAACATCACCATCAATGGCTGACAACTTGAGGCAGTGGAACACTTTACATACCTTTGCTCCAATATTACCAACAACCTGTCTCTCGATTATGAACTAGACATAATGATTGGCTAGGCCTCCACAACACAGGCCAGGCTCACAAAAGAGTCTGGGACAACAAAAAGCTGACCATCAAAACCGAAATTGCAGTGTAACGTGCATGTGTGCTAAGCATCCTCGGTTATGCCAGTGAACCCTGGACCCTATACTCCAGACAAGAAAGGAGATTGAGTGCTTTCCACATGCGCTGTCTCCGGCGCATTCTGGGAAGCGAATCGCAGGACCATGTCACAAACAATGAGGGGCTGAAAAAGGCCAAAATACAAAGAATGACAACTCTTCTCCGCCAGCTTTGGCGCAGATGGTTGGGACATGTGCACATGCTGGAGGATTGCAGAATCCCAAAGGACATCCTCTATTCTGAGCTAGCCAAAAGAAAGAGGACTACAGGCCGGCCTCACCTCCGTTAAAAAGATGTCTGCAAGAGAGACTTCAAAGGTATTGACATTGATATAAATAGTTGGGAGGAATTCGCTGGGGACAGGTACAGCTGGAGACAGGCGTTGACTGCCGGGCCAGAAGCAGGAGAAAGAAACCTGCAAAAGGTCACATGTGAAAATCTCTTTCAGAAGAAAAGGAGAGCAAATCAGCCAACCACAAATACTACCTTTCAGTGTCAGAAGTGCAGCAAAGGCTTGTACAGCCACATCAAAAGCTGCAAAGCCACGCACCCAAATTCCACAGGAGCACATAATATTCCGTCGTCTTACGAGACATAAGGAAGCCAACAAAGTTCTAGCTCAGTGATGGCTAAGCTGTGGCACGCATGCCCCAGTCGGCAAGCAGAGCTTCATCGGCCGTCAATTGAATAAAATGTTCCTACCTAGATCGAAACAGCTATGCCAAACCCCCATTTTCGGGTTTGATCGGAGTGTTTGCACTTTGCTGTAAATGAAGTGAGTTTTGATTGAATTTTTGGCACGCGACCCCAAAATGGTTCGGCAAAACTGGTATAGTATAACCAATTTGCATTAGCAAATATAAACTGATCGTCCTATCAGATATCATAATTTAGATTATATTATTATACATATATAACTTACTTCATTAATAATTATTAAAATATAATCTTATCTTATACATGCACTTGCTTCTTCCTTACAAACGATTATTGCGTCCAACACGCATCTACCTCTTGCATTTTTATTTACGTTTTAAATGATAAAAGGGCTTAACTTATGAGGAAAGGCTTTAAAACAGACATAAAACATATATGTTACTAAATAAGTAAGTTCTTGCCTAGAACGGAACCAGGTAAAATGTGAGCAGTGGTTTTATTTTCACTTGTACAACGAAATTTTATTTTTTTCAAAAAAAAATTAATTTCTATTTTCTTAACACAGTTATGAGCATTATATTTTTAACTTGTCTAATACTATTTTCTTATTTCTATTGACTTGGTGTAAGGAGTTGATATTTCGTTATATTCCGGATCTTGACTCATGATAGCACGGAACTTGTAAGATCCAGGTCCCAAATTGGAAATATTAAAGTAAAAATAACAATGAAAAATGCAACCAGGAAAGCGCAAATCCAACTTTGAAGGAATGGTAGCGGTTGACACTACTTTCGTTTCTGTCGTGCCCTGTTGGTGTTTAAAAGGCATAACATTTAGCTCAATATAACAAAACAATTAAACATTTTAAACTAAATAAGTATTAATATTTTTATTACTTTTAATTTTTTAATACAATGTATTCAAGCAAATACATTTTTTATGGAATTTACATAGCAAAGCTTTTTTCTGGATCCATAAGTACGTTTCTATACTATAAATTACAAATATTTTCATTTAATGATTAATGTTATCCCATTTTTTTAGAGAATATGTGTTTTTAAAGCATGTGTTATTTATAAACACGCGGTGGTCGAGTGACAGCGCGCTCGACTAGCGTTCCGATTGGTCACGGGTTCGAATCCATGTGAAGGCATGGATTTGTTCCCGGTACCTAGGGCGTCCCTGAGTCCACTCAGCTCTTAGTGGGTACCCGACATCAGTTGGGGTAGTAAAGGCGGCTGGGTATTGTGCTAGCCACACAATCCCCTCGTATGCCGTGGATATTGAAACTTGTGAACGCTGTTTCACTTGCCCCATAGGCCATTCATGGTCTGAGAGGGAACTTACTACTACTACTACTACTACTATTTATAAATAAAAAAATATGTACAGTGGTACTTCAAGGTACGAATGTTTCAATTTTAAAAAAAATCCAAGATACGCAAGGCCGATCAAAGAATATTTTGTTCCAAGAGAAGAAAAAAGAAATCCAAGATACAAAAACGCAACGCTGACAACATTGACTTTACATGACTGCTTTCAACTCTCCACGAACAGTTCTGCTCTCCTTTTGGTCAGTTTCAAACTGGTGGAGTTGTTCCGCAATTCAATGAAATTTGCCAGGAACATTGTAAAAACCAGGCATAAACAAGTTCCTTAGATCATTATTTTGCAAATAAAATATTACTAAGGTCAGATTTTGGTGCAAGTGGGGCGAAGAAAATGAAAGGTAAAACAGAAAATTGTAAAGTGCAAAATAAAACGTTGTTATTTTTTTTAATGTAAAAAGCAACCAAAAATATTACATAAGTTTAAATGGTATGTCTTGTGTGTTTATTTACAGTTTTAATAAATTTACGTGTTTATTTAGCATTGATTCATGCAAAATTTGTAATATTTTCTCCAATCCGCTCTCCTCCCCTACCACCTCCTACGACACTTCGCTACATCGCATTGCTTGAAAGGTAAGGATTGAAGAAACCTACTTTGTTTTTCAATGGTTTTCAATTTATTAAAAATGTTTAGTGCTGTTTCTGCGTGGCATGGAACGTATTTTGAATTTAACATGTAAAACTTGGTTGGACACGAAAAATCCAAGATTCGAAAGCAACCCCTGAACGGAATAATTTCGTTAGTCGAGGTACCACTGTATATATATCTATATCTATATATATATATATGTGTGTATATATTTAAATACATATTATAATATTACATTACATGATTTTATATATAACTTTATGTAAATAATATAAATACTTAAATAAAAAGCTTTTATCTAAACTTTAGGAAGAGGAAAACATTTAATTGAACATTATAATTTGAAGTTAACCCAGGAAATTATTACTTTTTTGTGTGTTTTATTTTCCTGGAAATAAATATTTGTATTAATTGAGTATATTTACATACAACTTAAAATAAAACCATTTACTGCCATGAATAAAATGCCATCATTATCATCTTGAATCATGTGTTTATAAATGGGGACTTTTCAATTATTTTTTTTTAAGATCCATGCTTCATAAGTAACACATTATCCCAGTAACATTGTTTTTTGGTCAATCGTTGTTTCTTAACGTTTTCTTCTGAAAGGTTTTGATAGAACTTTAAATTAATTTTATTCGGTGCGTTGTTTGTATCACTTTTAATTTATTATTTCGTTAAAAAATAAACTTACGTTTATTTTCATGTAAAAGTCGCAATTTGGGAATAAACAGTTGTTTTGCATCCAACAATTCATCGCAATAAAGTTGTCATCACCTAACTTCACATCACCACATTCTGGCACTTGTGCAACGGCTGAACAGAAATAAAATTACTCATAAAACACAATGGTATTACTGAATATATATACCCATGTATTAGTTTTATAATAATGATTTGTTTTTCTGAGAAATGTGTTTATTTTTTCCTTTGAAGTTTAACTTTTAAAAAAAAATATTTAAAATTATTATAATAAATAATTGTATATTTTTTTTTAAAAACAACCTTTTAGAAGTTTAAATGTATTCTGATTCATTTCTAAAAATTTTTTTGTTGATTAAAAGATTTTTAAAAAAAATTTCGCCTACAAAATATAGTTTTTATATAATAAAACATACCAGTAATTATGAAAAATTGAAACAGTGTCAGCAAATAGCCGCTAATCATGTCCTAGATATTAAAAAAGAAATTGAAAAATAACTTTTAAAGCTCTAAACAACATTTTAGAAGCATTTAATTTGTCATAGACTGAAATTTTATTTTCTCAGATATTATAAGGAATGGTTTGTTTCTTTTTCTCAAAGCATATTTATTTTTTAAAGAATTTAAAAAAAACAATTATAGACAAGTTTATAAAAGCAATATATGTGTGTGTGTGTGTGAGTCTCTTTGTGTGGGGGAGAGAGAGAAATATTGTTTTGTGTGTGTGTATGTGTGTGTAAGTAAAATTTGTAGGGCTGGTAATGATAAATATAGTTTTAATGATTCACATTTATAACATACAAATACAAATAATAGATAATTACGATCAATCCGAAAAGTCTGTAGTTACAGATATGGATACATATTTAACAAAATCAATAAAAAATCGCTCACACTTTTCCTTGTTCAAATGCCATCAGATTACCAAATAGGAAAGCACACCAGCATATTAACGTTTTTTGTTTTTGTTTGAATGATGAACGTGTCTTATTGACAATGTACCCAACAGAGTTAAATAAACATTCACACGTAACTGAGGTGTCTGGTCTGCACAGAAAAGTCCTAATTTAAAATGTAAGCTTCCGATATCTATGTTTATAAAGCTTACAACTTTGTAGTGGATCAACTGAATCAGCAACTTGTTTCTCATATTCTTATAGTGGAGTAGTTCACCAGTAGCACTTTCATGTTCAACAACTTCTTTAGAGTCTGAGTGAGTCTCTATTATCTTTATCCGCTTTGAGGTTTGGTTAAGGTTTCATTGGCGCTAATTAATCTGCAACTTATCATCTACCAGACTAACAGCTTCCTGTCATTCAATAAGTTAAGAGGTTGTCTTTTTTAAAATTCTTCAAAGTTCTTTAAGTTTAAACATTGTAGATACATTTCTTTTGCAATCTGTATTATCTCAATAGTGGTCATAAATAATTTGTAATAACCCAACAACTAAAATGCATCTCGACATCTTAGCGTATATGCTAAAACCCTATTTACTTACAGAGCGAAGTTTTTTAGGCTTCGGAATAAACATTTTCATGCTGTCCTAAACAGCCAATTAACGATTAACAGTGCGTCCATTATTTCAATCACACCAATACTAAATACAGGTAAAAAAGATTGTTAAAAATTTCGTTTTTGTAAGTGGACTAAAAAGAAGAAAATAATTTAAAGCGTATAAATACTATGATTTAATATGACTAAAACCGTGGGGAGGGCGCTTGTGGGGTTTAACATATGCAGTTCACTCATTTTATCACTTATAGATCTCTCTTTTGCCTTCTAAATTATAACTTTTTAATTTTTATACCAAACACCAGATTGATCGAATGTACCGTAATTAAATTAATGCAATTTGGTTTATCTCTATATAGCATCTGTATTATCCGTCTGCCATTGTTTACATCTACGTCCTAGCGGAGTGCAACTCATCCTCGTGTTTTACTGCAAGGGGAGTTCAGCCAGTGAAGAAAATTGGATAAGAAAGCCGTCATAATATGAATTTTAGACTAAACAAAATAAAATAAATAGAGATAAAATGGGATTTTAAAAAGAAAAACGATTTTATAAGTGGACTAAAAAGAATAAAATAGTTTAAAACTTATAAGTCCACGTACTTTCATTTAATATGACTTGTTATTTCTTAACCAACTTTTGGCAAATAGCTGCCCCTAAACAATTGACTCGTTGTAGTTATTTAACTGTGGTTACTTCGACAATTGTTGAAAAATAGCTATTCATCATGCTCCAGACTGAAATCGATAGGTGTTTTAAGCTTTACATTTAACACCAATTTGGCCCGGGCACCCATAATAATTTTTTTTTGTTATGAAAGCTCTATAAAAATTATTACACTCATTCGATCGCCTTGAAACTTGAGGAAGTTTTTTATTACTTTCCCACAAAGGTTTTTGGCATAAAATCTCTGAAATTACATCTTATTAGGAGCCGGGGGCCAAAAATCTAATGTTTTACATGCGTTATATTACAATTATATTGGGTACTAAACTGCTAATATCATGTCCTTCGGGGCCGGGACCTTACTTTTTTTCCGTAAACTTTTAAAATCTTTATTTCCCATTAAAATGTTTTTTTTTAATTTAAAAACTTGTAAAATATTAAATCATATCTCCATAATAATCAAGATTGAAATGTTCAGGTCTATAAACCTTACATTTTCAAACGTTTTCCCCCGGGGCCATTAATATCATTTTATTTCCGATTTGATATTGCACAATCTTCAAAATTGTGGACAAACAATTATATCCATCATTATTTAGATTGAAATTAACTGGTGTTTTTTAATTGAAATATTGCACTTATTGGGCCAGGGGGCCCATTAAGTCTATTTTATTTTAATTGTGTAAGTATTATTAAACACTTATTGACATAAACGTCACTTTGGTAGGCGGCTTCGTGCTCTAACCGACACTGATGAACGTAATTATTTTGATTCGCCATATCAAAACAATCCAAAGGTCTCTATAATGATTGTACCATATTTCAGAAATTAGTTACGATGGATTTTCAAAACAAACTGGAATTATTATTTACCGCTGTATTTCGCGGGTATTTTCATAGCTGATTTATTCATTTTTTCGCAATCTGAAAGCACAAACTGTATAGTTTCAAAACTACTTTTGGCCTCGTTCTAAATTTAGACCGAAAACAAACATGAAACGATGCAGGCGCCAAATTCAAGGGCAAAATACCTTGTTAACAATTTGTCATGCACCAATTGACGCACTGGCGCTTGTCGTGTCAAGGATCTTTACCTAACTGTGTGAACGAGGTTCTTGACTGTAAACATGATATGTATGTCAAACAATAAAAATAAGCTTCTTCGCCTTGAATGCAATAATACTTTGCCATTAAATATAGTGTTTTACATTTTTTGTTTACAAATTAAGTTTATTTTTAACTGTATATTATCAGAAAAAAAGAAGAATAAAAACCAAGAATCCCAACTTAATTGCAAGATACTTGTTTTTTTCCAAATTAAATTGACATTGGAGCCGTCCTTACAGTATGTAACGCTGCAGGTGGGGAACGAGGGGGTGTAAGAAAGTGTGACAGTTTATGACAGAAGGGAGGGGGGTCAAACCATGTGTGACGTCATTTTGTTTTCATACTTTGAATAGGCATTCTATGCTGTGTGAGAAGAAAGAAGCGGATGCAATCTATGAATGAATGTCACCTTGAAATTTCTTGAAGCTTGCAAAGTTGTGTTCTTTAAACGAAACATTTATCATACTGATAAAGTAGCCTATGTGCCCTATTAACTCAGTATGTGACTTGTTTAATGATGAAATGATTGTTTTAAATTAAATGCATTTATAAATAGGTGCCTTAATATTTTAATATCAAGATCTGTGAGCAAAGCGTTTTGAAGGAGTAATGTGTAGTTAAAGTTCTTAAATAATAATAATTATTATTATAATTTAAATTTAACATGTAAACGTTTTGACGTATATGCACTGTAATGCTTGCGACAAGAGGGTTGATGTATGAACAGTAATATTTAACGAATTTAATCAAAGACCATCAATATACATAATTGGCTACGTATGTCCGCCAGTTCGTACCGCTGCTATTTTTAGAGATCAGAGCATCGCTAAAAAAAAGGCCGTGAAAAAAAAATACTGAACTAAAATTAACTCTTTTCGAACGCCCGATTAAAATGGTTCAATATGGAGGTAAATGAATAAAATAAAAATAAATTAAATTTCTGTATTACATTATTTTTTATTCTGATGTGTATTTTTTTCAAAATTAATAGATTTCAATTGGAATATTTATTATTTCTTATTATACATTTTTAAATGAATAATTTCAAAGACGTGGATATTTATTTTCTCTAATACATTCCCCGATGATATAAGAGTTAATATAAGTTCTTGTTTGATAATACTTTTTAAATATTAAATCAGAACAACAGAATATCTTAAATTTAAAAAAAAACGCTGTTGGTAAAGGGAATACGGTGATATAATATACAGACTACAGACCTTACAATAATTTAACAACCCTGCTTGGAGATTATTTGAAGAAAAAGATGTTGAAAAAAATACATATCACGTATCGATACTTACTTATTTTTTAAAGGAAAAAGAAAGGTTAACTCAGATTAGTATACACACAAATGATTATAAGTGTTGAAACTTGACGGACACCACTTAAGACTCAACAAATTTTTAAAGTCTTAACGTAATTAGAAAAATATAGATAAGCAAATATGAAGAAATTTAAGGTTTTAATTTTTTTTCATACGCTTTGCACATCATTTTAATATTTTCGTTTTGTATTATTAACTGGGTGGAAATTAAAAACGATTTCCATTTAGCTTTGGATTAAGGTTTAGGTCCTATCTATAAACGTGAAAATGTCAAACTTTTTAAAACTGTTTGGTTACCGAGTAACTAACAAGGAGTGTTAAATGTTTGTAGGAAACACATCGAGAATCACCTAATATCAACTGAAGTTAAATAAAATGGTCCATAAAATATTGAATCCTTGTTCCATAACAAGTAAATTCGAGACTTATTTAGAGTTTTATTTTCATCTAGAACCTACAAGTACTTATGAACTGTATAATGAGCTATAGAAAACAAAAAGTATTAAAGCATAATTTAAGTCGCCTTTTGACAATTGTCTGCGTCCTCCTTTCCTCTTTCTTAATTTCATTTTATTTGCAACATATCTCTTTCATAAAACCTAAAGTTATGAGCATACTTGGGTGGATTACACAGTTATGAAGAGCGATCAAGAGAATTAGAGCAGTTTAAGAAAACATGTAATTCACGTTAAGGCCCTCAAAATAAGGGGTTTTAGATGACTTTAACGAAATTAAATATAAAAACAAAACATAACTTCAATACATTTTATTGTAATTTATTGAAAATAAAAATTTAATTTTTAATTGTATGTTTAGGAAATGTATACATTTTTGAGTCCAGTGTATATAACAAAATACTTCACATGGTTACTCAAATTATAATTATACTGAGCAGTATCAGTGATGTAATGTTTTTTTAATTATAAAATTGATATATGAATATCTACATAAACTTACTATTTGATTTCTGTGATTTCTGTTGTCTTACAACAATCGTTGAACTCAGTTAAAAATAACTAATAGGACACATGAAGTATGTGAATGTTTACTTTGGGAACATGCAACGCGCTTTCAAAAGTAACACCTTATTTATATTGCAGCTAATGATACTAACTTTTGTGTTGCCATAAATAAATCACAAATTTCCCGTTACGAAAGCGTATTCATTGCACCTTAAGCTTTTGTGCAATTTTGGGCAGTGATGCGATTGTAGCATGTATGTACTGGCTTCCTGTTTGGGAATACGCGTGTCTTGAATAATACTAGTTTCCCATCGTGACCGAGAGAACAAAGACGGACGGGCATCATGCTGTTACAACATTGACAAAGTTTGAAGATATGAATTCAAAGCAGGCGTGTAAAATAATATTAAAAAAGATCAGGTTTTCCCCACACGATTATATTAAAATTTTATATTTTTGTGTAAATAATTTTAAAAAAATAATATTTTGTATGGTTTTTAAAAAAAAATAATAAAATAGCATGTGTCTAGCTTCCTTTTACTGCACTGTCTTAATTAATTGAGAGTCTAAAACATTTATTGTAAATCAACCTATGGAACATTCAACGAGATTTGATTGATTGCGACAAGATATGTTTCTCGAGATGGCCAATTATGTGAACTAACAACTTCGAAATCTTAAATGGAATTTTTAAGACAAACTTTTCAAACTTACTTTTATCTGGAAAAAAAAACCAACATGTGTGTGTGCACATTTTTATAAGCATCATTAAAACGTATTGTGTTTTGTTTTCTATTAAAATCTTGTACTGAATTTATAAAAGTTCGTAATGTAACAGTTTGACTCATCAGATTTTATGCAAACTAATACACATTTCAAATTTTAAAATGGTTGACAGTGTTTTAATTTTTTTTTAATTGAATCTTCCCTTTAAAATTTGTTTTAAAAAATGGTACGTTATATAGTTTAGAAAGTCATTATTCTGCGTCTACTGTTCCTTAAGCGCTAACAATCTGATAATTATGGCTCCTGGAAAAAAAAATATTTGAGGTTTGGTTTATACATTGCTGGATTTACTAATGTGCTGCACAAGCTAAAGTTTTTATGGGGCCATGCAAATTGTTTTAGTGAGCAGCTTTCATATACACTGAAATATTTTGTGATTGGCGCAAAACGTATTTAGTTCAAAGTCATATAAACTCTTAATACAGTTTCGATAAAATATCTTACAAGCAAACTTAGTTAAGAAATTGACTGCATCTTAAAAGCCTATCAGAACAGGTAAAGAATAAACGGCAGTATGGAAAAATGTTTTTGAACGAATTGTGGCAGTAATAATTACTATTGCAGAACGTTGCTTACCTTTCAAAGAATTGTTTTTTAAAAATCTATTCTCACAATGGATATTTCCCTGAATTCCTCGAACTTGTAGCGAAATGTTATTCTTTGACTAGCAAGACATAGTATAAAGGGGAATATTTATATTACAATATATGATGAATGTAGCCACATTTCGTTCAAAAACATATATTAAGTGACACAATCGTGGATGATTTAAGAAATTCAGAGTATTTCAGTTTATCTGAAGATTCAACGCAAGACCGGTTCCAAAGATCAGCTAACTGTTATTTTAAGGTAAGTTTTATCAGATATTCGGCTACCTATTAAGTACATTACTTGATAGTTATAATGAAATAATTTATGCATTACTTCAGCTACATATTGAAACTACAGAAAAACAAGAAATCAAGCCATGAACATTTTGAATAAAATGGAAACGTTTGGATTTACGGTTATTTTCATTTGTGGAGATAATTTCTGGATGAATTTAAAAAAGAGTATTTACTACTAGACCTCCAAATACATCTAGACAATATAATGCATGTAGTTTATTGTATGCTTAACTTAAAGATTTTTTAAAAATTATCCAGGGTTATGTTAATTTTTTTTTGGAAGAAAAAAAGAGGGAAAATAACCAGATGTCGATTACGAGAAAAAAGATATAGAAGAAGGCATATCAATTACGACGAAGAATATGTTGATTGCAAGAAAAGCAGATATAGAAAACATAATAAAAATGATGCTTTAGAGACCCTTGAGCCAAGTTCAGAATTTAAAAAAATATATACATGTGTTTGATGCATTAGAGATCATGGCGCAGATACAATGAGACAGCAAACACTTTTTAATTCTTTACAAATGTAAACGCTACACAAAAGAATATTTGTAAAGGAAATAGTTTTGTATGAATAACATATCCTGAAGATGTGACATGAATCCTGTATGGGAATACATGTAGTTTCATCAAACTCACATACGTAGGCAAGCTCACGGTTCAGCGGAGAAGGATAATCTGAAACATCGTGATTTGTATAAGGTTATATTTAACTAGAAAAATACCCGCTCCGAGCTACGGAAATTAGGATTTCAGTTACAGTTGAGAACCTGCATAACACAAATTCAAAACAAAAATTGATTTCAATTTCGATCATGATGGATATATCCTACATACATTAACTTCCTCGTCTTATCTCTTCGTCTGTAGTAGTCCCGCAGAAAACAAAAACAAATGAAAAGTGAAAAATGACACACTTCCCGTGATCCTATCGAGCTGATAATTTTTTTTTCGTATGTTATCATTGCGGGAGAGTCTCAACAACTTCCCAAAGTTTCATGCCCGTGCATTCACGGGATTTGGATATTTAATTATGAGTCTGTTATATATAGCTCATATTAGGAACAAAAACTACATTTGGACCCAAGGCCCGATAGTGAGTGATATTTTTTTTCGCATGTTAACATCGCAAGAGGGTAATCAAAAACTTCCCTAAGTCTCATGCTTCTACTTACACGGTAAGTTGGAGAATTAGTGATGAGTCAGTTTTATATTTGAAAAAAAAATACATTCAGGCCCCCAAGTGAGTGATAATTTAAATATTTTTTCGCCAGTTACCATTTTTGGAGGGTGCATAACAACTTCCCAAAGTTTCATGCACATACGAAATAGGAGCTTAAACGATGAGCCTGATTTATATAGCTCGTATAAGAAAAAACATAATATATATTGAGGAATTGTTATTCTTAATTTATCCTCAGCTGAGGAAGAGTACTTTTGTAAGATCATACCAAGAAAGAAACGCAAATTTATTGATTATCTTATATATATTTTTTAAATTCTTTGGTACACGTACACAAAATTACACGGGAAGGGTCTTAAACAGGTTTTTTTCCATCCCAACCTCAATCTGGCCTCCTCCAGCCAAAGGTAGTACTTCATGTGCCTGTTCTGAGCCGTTAGTACATTTTAGAGAAAACTTTACTAAACAAAAAGTTCTCAGTGCCCCCAAAATGGGGTTCTGGATCAAGTTCCAAGGTGCTTCGACGCCCCCTTGGCCTCCGCTAGCATGGGGTCCAAGGTGTCCCTCTGCATCCACGTGACTGTATTTTGGTGAAACGTTTGATAAACAAAAATGTTTGCAAGCTCAGAAGGCGTTCGTTCCTTTATAACTGAAACTGTGCTTAGCCATGACAATCGACAAGTCACAGGGCCAATCTCTTGGGATTGCTGGTATAGAATTGCAGACACCATGATATTCTCATGGACAGTTGTATGTGGCCTGCTCCAGAGTGGGCAAAGAGCAAAATCTTTTTGTACACACTCTATATTGAACTGCCAAAATGTTGTATATCACAATGCTTTAAGATAAATGTACCTTTTTATTGCATGCAAATAAACAGTTTTGTACGCTTCTACAGAAAACCTTATTTTAAACCCTATAAAAAGCCGGATACTTGACGCTAGTATATATACATATAATACGTATTTGTTGTCTGTCTGACTGTTTGTCTGTTCTCTTATAACTCAAGATCCAGACAACCAAATAACTTTACTATTTTGGTAAAAAGTACACAAAATTACATGGCAAATGTTTTAATTAGGTTTCATTATATATATATATATATAAGATAACGGGTGCGGTGGCCCAAAATTTAGTTTTTTCCTTATTTGAGATTTATAAAAACTAAAAATGATATAAGAAATTATCATATTTACCGTGTAGGTAGAAGCATGAACCTTTCGATGATTTTTAAGTAACATTTGGCGATAGTAACAGGTAAAAAAAATATAAATTACACTTACTTGGGACCGGGGGCCAAAATGTAGTCTTTTTATATTTAAAACTTACTCAACACTAATTCTCCAACTTCCTGTGAAGGTAGAAGCATGAAACTTTAAGAAATTACTGAATACACTCTTATGAAGATAGTTGATTAAAAATAATTTAAAAACTCCACTCGTGGGTGGCCGGGGGCCCAAAACCTTTTTTTTTCCTTAAAAGGGCTATATAAAACTTAATCAACACTAATTCCTCTACTTCCCGTGTAGGTAGAAGCATGAAACTTTGAAAAGTTGATGAGTACCCTCCCGCATGGCCGTCTTAATGCATAGGCCCATTGGGCATTTGCCCGGGGGCCCACGAGCATAGGGGCCCCATGGGAATATGTTTATTTTTATATATTATGTATATATTTTTTTATTCCTGCTCACTATTTCTTTGCCCGCGCCCAAAATAGTGTAAAGACGGCTCTGCCCTCCCGCAATGGTAAGAGTCGAAAAACAAGTATCAATAACGTTTAGTTCATTACGAGTAGACTTTGGAAATGAAACCTGCTAACATTTTTACAAACCTTTAGCCATAAAGTTTCTCAACATGTGTTATCAAAATCGTTTCTACCAAGTGTGATCGAGAAACATACATAGTAGTAAGAACTCTTTGCTAGAGTGTGCTCAAAAACTTTATAATTTTTCTTTGCGATCCGTGACTGATATATTATTTATACATTTTGTATACGAAAAAGGGACATTAAGGGGGCCCGGAACAAATTCATGCAACATGTACATTTCAAAAGACCTGTTGATTTAAATCTTGATCACGTTGGATTGACGTGCGTGTTAATATTTGTCAAGGTTTTGAAAAATCAAATTTGGAATGAAATGACATTAAGGGGTTCGGGCAAAGACGGTGCAAGAAATAAGTTCAAAGTCTTGACAATTTTAGTCAGGATCATGATGGAGATATGTGTCAATATTTGTAAAGATGATTTAAACTTAAATGAGGAATACAGTTTTTTTTTAAATAGCGATAAAACATGTGGGGCTCCCGGCTTCGAAGCAGTGGACATTAGGAGTTTTATACCCTATAGAATATAAAAACTGGCCATCATAATTTTACATACCAAGTTTGGTCAAGATCCATCCATTTATCAAGTAGCATCAGCTTAAAATACCTTTTATATAACTCGAGTTAACATTTGACACTTTGTCCCACGGCCCTATATACGTTATATATTAAAAATTTCATTTCAGAATCGTTTTGTGGTAACGTACTCAACACCTTTTTAAGGTTTCATTGCGATTGGTTGAATAAAATAATATTTATAAAGTTTATTTAAGAAGAAAATAACGTCAAGGTTACCCCAGGGGTTAACTGGTTTAATATGGATATTTTAAAACACATGTTATTTTCTATCTGAATCATGATCGATATAATACTTGTTTGTCAAAATTTGTTAAAGTTTCGTGATATCAAATTGCTAATAAAATGACATTAAGGACAAAGCGGTGAAAGATGTGAATATTAAAGACCTGAAAATTTAAATCTGGATCGTGGTAAAGATATGTGTTTAAATTTTTAAAGTTAAAAAAAAAGAATTTGGGAATAAAGCTTTAAAAAAACAAAAAAAACAAAAAAAAACCACAAAAATAAAAAAAATAAAAAAATTAATAAAATTGGGCCACCGGCCTCAAAGGAGTGGGCATTAGGAGTTTAGTAGGGGCCAATTAAATATTGATTTACCTCGTTTGATCATAATCCATCAATTTACTCAGTAGCCCCTGTGTAAAACACCTTTTATATATCTCATGTTAAGAAATTGACTTTTGGCCCAAGGCCCTTAATAAAAGGTATTTAAACCAAACCATTCCAAAAAATTGTGTGGGAATGTACTCAAACACTACCTATTCAAGGCGATCTTAGGAATACAATATTTGTACAGCTTTTTAAAACAAAAATTATACTAAGGTTGTAAGGTGTAAGATTTAAATTGCCATTACTATTCAATCTCAAACATGCTGGTTATATTTTTCATGTCTTGTAAAATTTGAATGGGTTAAACTAATTAAATGTTTACGAAATAAAAGTTGTGGGTCCTCGGCCAAAAAGAAATGGGCATTAGGAGTTTTTTGTCTACAGTATTTTAATATGAATGTTCAAAGTTTTTATTTACCAAGGTTGGTAAAGATTCATCCATTTAAACAGTAGGCAAGGGTTAAACAATGTTTATATTGCTTACATTATGAAACAATTACATTTTTTGCGGGCCATGCCCCCCTCCCCCCCCATGCATGGATGGCAATTTAAAAAAAAATGTTTCGTAAATTATCGTCATGAGTGTCCTCAACAACTTCTTATATTGTTGTGCTTCTACCTACACGGGAAACTCGGAGATTTGTATGATGAGTTAGTCAGTCAGTCAGTCAGGACTTTGACTTTTCTTGGGATATGTCTACGGCTTGGAAGAAAGCAAATGTCGTATTTTTTTAAAGTGATGTAAAAGCATTTAGCTGTAAAGGTTGGCTAAAGGGTGGACTATAAATCTAGATGAACGTTTTAATATATATTTTTTCGTATTAAAATATTATGAACAAATGTATTCCTAAAATGAAAGTTTTCAGACCCGTTGCTACATAATAAATCTTCTACCATACAGTCACACCCCACCCAATCCCGGGTGATGATCTTAAAATAAATCCACCAGGGGAGAACATATTTTCCTCCATATTAAAATAATTTCTACCCTACCTTGTGAAATAATGTATTCCCAAAAAATAAATCAGCCACTGTCACACTTTTATTCCAACATAAATTGATCACTAAAACACAAGAATAATAATAGTCACACATTTTAAAACTGTTTATAGTAGAGGCCATGCTAGAGAGATATGAGGAGGGTAAGGACTGCACGTTTGATTACATCTCAAGAGCGTGACAAATGTTTTAAAATTCTGCACATTTACTTAATGTTGAATTTTTAACTGTGTGCTTACCCAAAATTAAAGTGAATCATTGAATTGGGCTTCTCATCAATTTTGCACTTGTTTGGTGTATTAAGGCAATCGTTTGTTTGTTTTTTGTGGTTTTTTTTTGGGGGGGGTGAGAAATGCATGGTTTCTATTCTTTGATAAGTAAAGCCATTCAAGCTCAATGTATTCAGCACAAATCAGTAGTGGCAGTTGGAAATTTGGCGGGGAGCTATACCATAGCTCTAGCCATTCTAGATATAATGATAAATCATTTAAATGTGATCAAATCGGATAATCACAAATTTACGTTAAAAAAACTAATTGACATTATTAATTTAAGATAACTTAATATCATTAATAATTATTATAAAACACAGATCGTTTTTCTCTAAATCTCTTAACAATTCAGTTCTCTGAGAAATAATGTTGCTTTATTTTTTTCCACAGTTACATCGAAATTGGGGCATTTTGATGTCTGAACAAGTTGGATGCTGTCTTCAGGGTCAAATCAATTTCGCAGCTTTGTTTGTTATGTTCTCTAGAGATGAAGATACTTTTAAACTTCAGTACATTGTTGCTGAACGCGAAACAGTTTTTACAGTCTCCTAATGTGCAATGTTTAAAGCCTTTAAAAAGGCAACGATCTTGTTTCAATCTGATGTTTCGTTTCGTATATGAAAGCTTTGATACAGTTGTTGTATTTCTTTCACTGGCTGAAATTATATTGATATTTTTTTCACTTTAGTTCTTTGTGCTGCGCAATCACAAGCTAAATAAATATCAGCTATATACGCAAGATTTGCAACCCAAAAATAGTTAGTAAACTTCTCTGTCAGAGCATGCTTTTGACCAGCAAGAAAATTTTGAAGTTCCGCTTTCAGAGCCACCACTCTCATCAGATCACTCCAACCTCAGTGCGATAAAGTAGGTCTAAATATCTCGCCAACAAGAGACACAAAAATGCAGAATTCACATTTTAAATTAACTCTATCAAAGTATTCATTAACTTTATTGAATACATCATTCCTTGACATCGCAATTCTAGAGGAGCATAAAACAGTTCCTCTTAAATTGTTTGAAAAATGTTGTAATATAAAATTGTACCAAATAATATGCACATTTAATGAAAAAGTATACTTCATTTATATGGTGGGCTATTAACAGGAATACGCAAGTTGCCTCAGATTTTAAGACATTATTTTAAATGTCACAAGGAGGTTATTGGATACAATGAAATCACGTGGATTAGCATTATCAAAATTCAATTTAAAATACGTTTACTAGAAGGAACTGTTTCAGTAGCAGAACTATAGTCACAGCGTAAACGTACACCCGACGGATTTCAAATGTATCTAGCGAATTCTAGCGGATTTTATATGTCCCAAATGAGTCTGCATTCCCCCCCCCCAAAAAAAAACAACAATTTAAAAAACAAATTTAATCCCAAATAGGGTGAATTCATTGATAAAAGATGCATTGAATTTGTAAAAACGTAATAATTCAATGAAATTTAAGACATACAAAATATTAATAAATAAAATGTACAAAATGTGTGTTGCTGGTGTTTTTTTTGTTGTTTGTTTGTTGTTGCTGTTTTTTTATATTATTTTTTGTTAATTTTAAAATTTCAAACATAAAATCAAATTAATCGCATATTAAAATGTGTCCTCCTCTTTGGATGGTCAAGTCTTCGGCTCTTATGACTCAGTCCTATAATTTCTAGCGCTGCCTGTCCTTACCGCATCCTCAAACACCACAGAGCCTTCGACCATTATTGAGTCACTGTCTCCTCAGCCATGCCAAATAATTGTCAGCCGGTGTCGTATTTGGGGTTAACCTGTACAGGTAGATGTTTGTCGTGCAGTGTCCAGATTTTGTTTGCGTTAAAAGTAACCGCCAGCTACGAGGTTATTCCCAATAAGAATCCTTCTTGATCGGTCAGTAAAGCGTCTTGCCGTCGTACTATCTGCCCATCATTTCAAGTAAAATTTCTTTAAACCATAATTTGAACACCAATCAGGTAATTGGGAGCTATATTTTGGGCTGAGCTTCCCCTTGGTGTTCCAGCAGGTTAGCCCGTTCCTGTTGCGGTACCTTGCTTCCCCGTTATGTACAGTATAATTCAGTACTCGTTCTACGACGGTTCCCACTATTTCCAAAGCATTATTGATAACTTTCGTCATTTTTTAGCTACGACAGAGATATTCTAGTGGGTATCTTGAGACGATGAAGACGACGATTGTTGAAAACTCTTTCTTTTACACAGACGTAGGTGCACATCTTTCTCATATTAAATAGCATTCAACATTTGTAGATTTAGTATAAAACGTTTCTTTTGAGACATTCCTTGATCGTGCCAAAGTGGTATGATAAACAATAAAAATATATTTTTAAAAAATTAATTGAGAAACAATAACAATAATTTCAATTACCATATTTAACAAAATTTATGTGGAAGCTCATTAATTTATATTTTAGATTGAACGCAACGTGCATTAGTAAATCTTAGCTGTTATTGTCATCTAAAGATTTCATTACAAAACATCTAAACTGTATACTACTAGACACGTGATTTTCATTTTGTGGGGTAAATGTTACTAGCTTTTGACCCGTCGCAATCTTTGACGTCTTATAAAGAGGATATAATTTAGTTTTATCTGTCAAGGTCTAGTTATGAATATTTAAAAAGCAAGGACCAGCTGGTGGTTTTAAAGCATATCAAATATCCTGAGGATGTTTTAAAGTGTAACATGATATAATTGAAGGGAAAAAAATTCTGACATAAGGTAATAACTTTAAAGTCGTTTGACATAATATCATCTTTCTTTCACAACATTAAACGTGACATAACATTATTTACAAGAATTACCTTATATAGGTCAGGAAGCATACATTCCATCCACTTAACTAAATAAGTTGTTAAAATTATTACTATCGCTGATTAGGACATTAAAACAAGCAAACATAAACTTGTATCACGTTTATATATTAGGATGGTATGAATATTTCAATGTAGATTAAAACGAGTTACATTGATACGCAAAATGGTACGGTTTGAAATATGTTATCTACTTATTTTAGAAATTTGTTGGTATTATATGTCGATATACCATATTAATCCAAAGAGAAAAGTCATTATGGAACCTTTTTATCCATCAGTCAATCATCTGATAAAGGAATTTTAGTACGTTTCGTTTTTCTTTTCAAAGATTTATGTATATATATTAGGGCTGTTATCGATTAATTTAAAATTAATCGTTAACTTTTGAAAAATTATCGATTAATTAATCGATAATGTCGATTAAAGCCAAAAATAGAAATTTATGACGTCATTCAACTGAACATTTCAAGGGAAGTAACAAAAACAGGTAATTGACTTTTTAAAAAATGTATTGAGTCGTTTCCACTGTTTCCCTGCGCTAATATTACTTGGGAGATGTTTGTACGTAAAAAAAAATATAAATTATTATTAATTATTAATAATTAATTATTTATTACTAAAATTTTTACAAAATATTGTAAATATTTTCTCAAATTTTAATCGAATTTTTATCGATTAAAATTATTTTAATCGATATTTAATCGATACAATTTTTAACGATTAATCGAGAAATTAATCGAGAATTTCCGCAGCCCTAATATATATTATTTCTTCTCAACAAACAACTATGGCTCGGTATCATATCGAGTAAATGCTTTTAAATGATTTCTTGTGATGTCATTATTATTGTTTCTTGTGAACTAAACTTGACCCTGAATCAGTGAATAAAATTACTAATATAATAGTTGATTGTATTTTGGACTATTAGTCCAGGGCCGTTTAGACGGGGGCCATGATCTCGGAGCCCGTTCGTCGGGGTCGTTTTGTCGGTTAACTGATGTTTAGACATATATCCTATTGTTTCAATTATCAATCAAGGGGGTGGAATGTTAAAAGGTAAATAGCCTTGATTTGTTGTCGTTTTTAAAGAAAAGTTTTTCCGTGTAAACGACCAAAATGGCCCCCATGCTCCCGAAACTTTAAAGAACAAATTTTTTTTAAAATTGCTGTGAAGTACTGTACGTAACAGTCAATAACATAAAAAGTATTTTAAAAATAAAACACAATTTCTTAAATGATGAAACAAAGTTTAAAAAACACATTTAATATAAAAAAAACTAAAAGAACTACAAGTTTTTTACTATAAATACTTTATGTATATAGAAGACATAACTAAAAGAATGTTCATTATAATACGCAGTTCAAGACAATCCAAAAATACAACATTTTAGGTATTTCTCGTAAAACATGTTTAATATAATACGCAGCGATCGGGAATATATATATTTTTAAAAAATATTTAAGCTGAAATGAATTTGCAGTGCGTTGTGTCAAATTCACTTAATTTTACTGATGCAATTGTTTATCTGCCAAAATTAGCTTGTAAGTAAGTTAAGCTCAAACAGCTTTATGCATTAATATTCAAATGTTTTTTCTACACCTAAATAAGTGAGATTAAATTAAGAGCGTATTTTTATTTTAAAAATTCAAATCAATTTGAAAAGGAATGAATATAATAAAATGATAATTAAAATATATATTTTTCTTATCAATATTTCATCCCAGATCCCCCATTTATGAGCATGAAACTTACTAACACAAACCATGATATGTGTTCGGAAAAGAATCTTACTATCACTGGAAGCGGTTTTGTCAGTGACAGTTACCCAGAATCTACAGTATCGATCAACATCGATAATATTCTAAGCGATGCAAATCATACTTCTATTTATCTATTACAAACCAATATGAATTCACTAGCAAAATACCGCGCTCCGCTGCAGAAGTTAGAATTTTTGTAAGCGTTGAAAACCCGTTTCACACCAATTCAAAACACCAATAGATTTCAGTTGGAATCATGATTGATATACTTGTTTGTCAATATTTGTCAAGGTCGTATAAAATGAAATGTGTACTAAAATGACATTACGGCCCCGTGCAAAATGGATGCAGGATGTGCATATATCATAACGTCTGAGGATTTCAATCTAGGTCATTATAGAGAAATGTGACTATATTTATTTAAATTATTTTTAGGTAAAAAAGCTTTAAATGTTTACGAAAAAAAATGTTTTTGGTACCGGCCCCAAAGAAACAGACGTTAGAAGTTCATTACCCTATATACTTTGATTTGATTTTTTAAATCAAATTTGGCCATAGTTCATCCATTTACCTAGTAGCCACATTTTAAATTACCTTTTATATAACTAATGTTAAAATAGGGCATACGGGCCCGCAGCCCGGAATATTTGGTGTTTTAAAAAAAATTATTTTAAATGCCAGAAACCTTCGATGGAGCGTACCCAAAAACTTCCTAAAGTTTAATGGCCGTGGGATGAATAAAATACATGTACAATTAATACGTCTTTAAAAAAAAAGCTGAAATAAGGGCCGGGGGTCCCATCGGGGAAATATGTATATTTCAAAACAACAGGTTATTTCAATTTGGATTATGATGAATATATTTGTTAGTAAACATTTTTTTAAAAAATTAAGTGAAATCGAATGGTTAAAATGTATTAAACGTTTACAAAAAGGAGATTAGGGGCCCTCGGCTACAAAATATTGAAAAAATATAGTTGTAATGCCCTAGCGAATTTTAATATAGGTCATCAAGTTTTTATCTTCCAAGTTTTGTAAAAATACATTTACACAGTATCCAAAGTAGGGTGTTTTTTGTTTTGTTTTTTTTTGTTGTTTTGTTGTTTTTTTTTGTTGTTGTTGTAATTTAGCTCATATAAGCTAAACATATAAAAAATATTACATTTGCGTCCCGGGCCCCCAGTGAGTGACAATTAAACAAAACGAAATTCCCCTGTTAACATTCCGGGAGTGTACTCAACAACTTCCAAAATTGCATGCTTCTAAGTACACGGGAAAACGGATAATATGTGATGATTAACTTTTTACATAAGAAAAAAAATTGGGTCCCCGGTCCCAAGTGAGTGAAAATTTAAATAGTTGTTGGCATGTTACCATCGCGGGATTGTACTCAATAATTTCCAAAAGGTTCATGCTTTTACCTACACGGGTAATCAGAGAATTAGATTTGAGTCAGATTTTCTATAAGAAAAAGTACATTTGGGTCCCCGATCCCCAGTGAGTGATAATTTAAATATATATTTTTTAAGCATGCTCCCATCGAGAGAGTGGACTCAACCAATTCCCGAAGTTTCATGTTTCTGCCTATACGGGAAATTGGAAAATAAGGTATATAAGAAAAAGTACATTTGGGCCCCCGGCACCCAGTAAGTGATAATTTAAATATTAATTTCGCTTGTTATCATCGCGTAAGTGTACTTATCAACTCCCTAGATTTTCATGCTTCTACCTATACAGGAAATAGGAGAATTAGTGATTTTTAGTTCTTATATAGCTCATATAGGGAAAAAACTTCATGTGGGCCCCTGGCCCACAGGAAGTGATAATTTAAATATTTTTTCTCCCGTTACCATCGCGAGATTTTACTCAAAAACTTCCGAAAGTTTCATGCTTCTGCCTACTCGGGAAATAGGAGCATAATGATATTCAAATTTTATATAGGCAATATAATTTTAAAAAACGTTTTTGGGCCCCCGGCCCCCACGAGTGTTAATGTTAATATTCTTTTACTCCAATTTTCGTCGCGAGAGGCTACTCAACAACTTCCCAAAGGTTCATGCTTCTACCTACACGGGAAGTTGGAGAATTAGTGATGAATGTGTGAGTCAGTGAGGGCTTTGCCTTTTATTAGTATAGATTATGACTTACAAAACTTTCGGTGTTATCAACGTAACATGTGTTGCTGACAATGGTGCATTCTATGTACACAGGACACAGTATATCGCTTTCACAGTTATTACTTCTTACACTCTTTAAAATATATTATATAAACACCCTCAATTATCACTCATGCCGTAACGCTCATGGACATCACTCTGCTTTTTTTGTAAAATTGAAAATATAGACTTAAAAGCATAATCATTTTGGTTTCCAGATTAACATTAGCAATTAAAAACTCGTTTGGTGATTAGAACTGTAAAAAAATATTATATGACGTCATTGTTTTAGCTCATTTTGAAATTTTGGAAAAGGAACGATGTAAAAAGAGGATTTGAGGATTTTTAATTATAAAATACTTTGTGTACATGTCATTAATATTTCGTATTTACCATACAAGGATAAGTTACTTGGGCTTTTGACAAAATAAAAAAAAAGAGAAACAGGTTTTTAACTGTGGTCGTCGGTTCGGTTCCTTAAATCTATTGTTTTTTTGTTGTTTTTTTTGCAATAAAATTAACATTAGCAGTTAAAAAATAGTGTGGTGATTGGCACTGTAAAAAGATATTATATGACGTCATTGTTTTAGCTCATATTGTAATTTTGGAAAAGGGAACGATGTAAAAAGAGAATTTGAGGATTTTTAATTATAAAATACTTTGTGTACATTTCAGAATGTTTAATATTACATATTTATCATACAAGGACAAGTTAGTTGGGCTTTCGAAAAACCCAGCACAACCTAGACACCTAAACACCCTCAATTATCACTCATTCCGTAACGCTCAAAGAACACTATATTATATATATATGTTTAAATCATTAAAAATGCTTTTCTATGACTTTAGAATTATTAGAAAATTGCAAGATGTATACAAAAATCAAATCAATGGACACAAATTGTTAACTTTGATCGAAAATGAAACAAACTAGTTTGAAACAATAACTATAGGAACGAAAATAAAATTTACAAAAATGAAAATGAAATAATGAAACAATGTAAAATCGTGTAATTTTTTGTAATCGTAATTTCCAAAAGTACATCAAAAATACTTAAAACATATATCCTCTTCCAGGACCACCAGAACCTCCATCATTCTACATTCTTGTTTGACAAGACAGAGTTTCATGTCTCCACTGACCACAACAAGCGATAATCATGTGTAGATCTCAAGGAGGTTTTCCTTCATCTTAACAACTGAACCTGACATGTGAAAATATGGTGGCACATGCAAGAGGTGAGCGCAAGTTTTCCTAATGGCAACTACTTTTTAATGGTTTTCAATAGTGTCCAGGTCTCACATCCATATAGGACACTGGTTTTAACGAGAGCTCTGTATAGCGTGCTAAAAATTACTCAAATAATGTTAAAGCAATAATATGAAGAACTACTAATTATAAAGTTGAGCTAAATAATTAATATATAAATAAATTAGTTAAACAAATTACTAGGTTGTAAGAACGTATGAATCATTGAAATTCAGTTAGCTATTAGGTACATGGGTAGATGGCAATAGGGAAATAGGTGACATAGATACCCCCTCCCCCACACAAAAACATAAATAAAAAGTAATAATGAAAAAAAAATATATAACAATTTTAAAAAATAATTAAAAAACCAGAAACAAACTAAAATACTCTTTTATCTCCAAAAAGTGATACAGTCAGTTTGGAAGTAAATATGGCTAAAATTTCCATGGACATCAATTGCACATGTGATGTTTTGCACGAATCCAAATGTCGCCAAAACAAAACTACTGAGATTCTAACAGTATGTAAGTGAAATTGTATAGTAGATAATAAACATAATATATATATATATATATATATATATATGTATATATATATATATATATATATATATTATATATATATATATATATATATATATATATATATATTAGATACGTCTGTTTCAAAGATAAAAAATACACTTTTAGTTTATTTAGTAAATATGTGTATTGTAATTTATTTTATTATCATCATGTTTAGTTTTTTAAAATTTTATTTGTGTTCTTGCTGTTTTTACTAAATTAAATTTTCTCCCTGTTTGCAATCGAATTGCATCAGGCTAAATTTTATGTACAACTTGGTTGCATGAAGAAATTTTAATATAAAAACAATGTAATTCATTGCCCTCTACTATACAAAATTAATAATTAACAATTGTTTTACTTTAAACATATTAATTTGTTCTATTTAAAAACTGGCTAGTCTTTCATATAAATAAAATTTGACGATTCATGTTAATTTATCATTATTAAATCCCTTATATTAACTTCACCGCCGTCTCATGGGCGGGCGGAAAAACAGAAGTCAAAAATGACCCACTTCCAATGATCCGATCGAACTGAAATTTGGCACACGGACCCGTCTTACCTAACAATGCATCGTATCAAAATTTCAGATCGATCGAACGTACCGTAATTAAATTAATGCATTTTTAGTTTATCCTTATATGAGGTATGTAATTTAAATTCACGATTTGTTATTGTTTTTTTGCCACGTGAAAGTTTGAGCATTGAGGCGACCCAACGAAACGACGGTGCGCTTTTGTTTACATTTTACGTGTCACTCTGAGCTCGGTCAAGCGAATCGGTGACCAGACTTTTCCCCTCTCCCCCTCCCCACCCACCCCTCCCCCCCTAGGGTTATGAAGCAAACTTGTGTTAAGACAGATTCAGTCTGTAAATGTTTGAAAATAATCAATACTGTTAGTTATGTCTCATATATAAGGGATTTATAGTCAAAAACTTTGTTTTTACGGGTTTTTTTTTCTTTACATTTTGTGTTCTTTAAGTTGGTACATCCATCCGAGTAGTCAGTGCTTTAAGTAAAGATTGATCATCATAAATAAGGTATTTTCCAATATAGCTGATCTAATTATGACTAAATAAAAGTTTATTTAAAAAGAAAAGGAGTATTAGAATAAAACACACATTCCACAGACGTCAGTGACGGTCAAAGGGAGATCAACTAGGCTGCCATCGCCGTTGGTGTTATTCTCGGACTGTGTTTGGTAGGGTTGACTTTAATGATTATTTCCATAGCAAGACGAAAAAACGATAGGTCAATTTATTTTATATCGTTTTCATTTCTAGCTATTTATAATTTAAAAAATTCAGTTTTATAATGTCATTAAATAAAGCATTAACATCTTTATTTATTAGAAAATAATACATTTATATCGTAATGTGTATGGTATGATAATGTAGTCGTTGCATATGATATAATAAGAGCAATCTCAATATAAATCGATGTCTAATGCACTATTTGATTAAGATTTTTAGTTCTTAAAAATGTGTATGGTTTTCTTTCGTTTATTTTTGTTTAGATATTTCATGAAATCTTTGTCTTCCTTTGGTAAAGGAACCTAATCTGGAATTCGAAATTAATTAATAAATTAAAATTTTCAACATCTTACTTACAATATGAAACTAGTTTTTAAAAAATATTTTATTGTAAATATAAAGTGTTTAACGTTATCAGCATATTTAATAAGATATTATTATCATTTTTTATATATATTTATTACATTTTTAAAAGATAACAATACAAATTGCAAATTTAGGAAAAGTGATAATAAACCGTACGTTTATTATATTTTTGTAATATATTTTTAATAGATTAATGTATGATTATTAAATCGAATGAAGCTAGAATTTTAACATTGAATAATAAGACAATTTACCATATAAATGTATTATTCTTTAAAGATTCAATGAACAAAAAATCCTTTAGAATTCAAAACGATTTTGAAACTTTTTTTTCCCTCTATCTCCAGAAAGACAAAAAAATCCAAAGAATATAACGCATGTTACAGGTATTTATTTATTTACTTATTTTAAATAGACCTTTATTACTAAATAACATATACATATATAAACAAAACACTCGAATTTTAAATGCATTAATAATGTGCTTTTTAATAACTTGTTTCAGTCCAACCATATGTTAACTCAGATCAGCATCAATATGAATCAATTATCAATAATCACGATTATGTAAACGTCACCTTCTGCAACCCAAGCTTTGCACAAACGTAAACATATCAATTGACAGGGTAATGTTTCTTACCATCTGGAGTGTTTTCATCTTCACTTCTTTTAAAAAATAAGTTCATTGAAATGCAAAAAAACAAAGACAATGTATTATATTTATGTATAATCTATACTTATATATTATTTGGGTATACGTTCCTACAACCTGACGGACTGATTTGCTAGGAGCTGCACTGTCAGTTGTTTGCTTGGGGCTGCACTGTCAGTTGTTTGCT
>CALYLW010000859.1:278532-288532 GCA_944989445.1 Ampullaceana balthica
ACGATACTAAGGCGTGACCTTAATATTATTGTGTTCTTATTTATTTTTATTTTGAAAATAAACTTACAAGGTGTATTTTCTCTGCGACTTTACCTTATGCTGTCCTGAAAAATTAAATAAATGTTATTAGTTTATGAAATGCAAACAGTAGATGTAACAATTTTAATCCAGCAATGTCCTCAAACATTTACATTATAAACATTATTTGTTTCACGATGAAAAATCAAGAAGTTTGTAATCGATAAATACGTTAATAATGTGTGATTGACAAATGAAAACAAAAATATATTTATATACACAAAATTGCAAGCCAATGGTCTCTGTATTTTAAAATAAAAACCCAAACTAAATTTAGTTCAGTAACTAATAAACAATCGAATTAAATGACAAGCTATCCCTAAAAATTCGTTAGAAGTTTAAAAAAATAAAATAATTATTTAGCACCCACTTTTGCAGATGATCACTTGCAATGCAATGCAAACAAAAGATGCTATCAGAATAACTCCTGCGATAACTATGGCCGCGATAACTCCATCACTCAACACAGTGCACGTGTCTGTAACAACTGTAACATTGAATTCAATTACAGAAAATTCAAGATCGTATCTGACAAAAAATCCAAACTTGTGTTCTTTAAATAATACTAAAACTATTGATTGATGGAATTATTATTATTTTTTTTAAATTACATAAAAACTAGCATTTAATGATCGGTATAATATTTACATATCATTAACTATTATGAAGTTACAATTTAAGTTGATAAAAATACAAATACACTCGACTTACTTGACATAACATTAGGCTGGAAATAAATGGTATCCGTCCAGTTCAAACATTTTGCTATCGTACATTTAAAGGACACATTTCCTGAAATTTCAAAAGATATTTTTTCTTAAGGCATTGATAATCTTAACGGTCAGCTTTCACTTGAAGAAATTAAATATTTCGCTTTAAACAAAGTAATATTATTTTTAAATATATTTTAGTATGTACCTATCTATTTGAAATTTATTTTTTTACCAATTATTTAACAAGATATTACTACAACAAAAGTATATTTAAAAAAAAATTATTGCACTTAAAATTTAGTTTTTTTGTATGGCGACGAACTATCCTCAGAAATAGCTTTCGTATTTTATTTCCTTACAACGAGACTCTCCCTGCAATGGCTTCAAAAAATTGCTCTGAGTAATTAGCTTTGCAATTTATCTTGACATACAGCATGTTTTCAATGTTTGTTTTTTAAAATTTAATTTGATTATATTTTAAAATATTTTTAAAGTTATGAATGTTGCAATTTAAAAATCTATATTCAACACAAGTAAAACCAGCTTGTAAAACTATAAAGCGTTTCAACACAAAGTTAGGAAAGTATACATTTCATTTATTGTTAATTTTCATTGGGCTTGGAGTCAAACTATGTTTTAAAATAAAAGTGAATACATATATATTTACATATATTTTTAAAAAAAAATTCTAGGGATAAATGTGAAACAATTTGTCATTGTTATATAAATACATGTTTTATTAAACATATTTGCAATTCTTTGAAAGAGTGGATTTAAACATTTTAAAGTGCAGTTTATAATTATTGTTCATATAATGCAATTAATTGTAATCAGTCTGATATTTTAATACTTACTGATAGCAAAACGATGCTGTATTATATTTGAAGCTATTGCCGAATGTTCCTGTGACCAAGTCACAGTAGTAGGTAAAAAAACCTGTGTTATTATTATTACAAGTACATCTACTCCACGTGTTTTCTTCATAAGAACCAGGCAATAGGCAGTCGTCTGATAGTACAGCCTTAGGATGAGCTGAATTATAAAATATAAAATAAACATAATTGCATTTCAAAAAGTTTTTTTAAAATTTACATTAAAAATAATAAAAAATCATTAGATTTAACATATTTAGGTAGCTTTTGAGATTATGAAATGTTGATAATTGCAGTCCTTCTTTTGAAAACTGTACATGCATAAACATTGCAGAATATTATATATATATATATATATATATATATATATATATATATATATATATATATATATATATATATATATTATAACTTATTTTGCTAGACTAACCTATCCTTAAGTAGACTTATCCAGCTTATTTATTTATTATAGATACTTCTGCTATACATAATATTATTGCATACTACTCTTATCAGAGGCGTCAGTAGTTGTTGTAGACCACACCTGTCGACACCATCACAAGGGGCGACACCAAAACTTAAAATTAACTATGTTATCGTTTTTATTCACTGGCTGTTGAGGAGAAAGTCCATGGGTCAAGTCGTGTATTGGCTACACCATGACCTACCATACTGGGTGACACCAACCCTAGTGACGCTAATCAAATGTTTTGTGAGTATTCTTCCGTTTTTATTATAGTTTACTTATTGATAAACATGTGTGATTTTACACCTAAGTTAACCATAGCTTTTGTTGAAAGTACGATTACAAAATTCGCTGTTTCAAGTATAACATAACACATTTTTAAAAAAAAACATTTTCTTTTTTAAAAACGTAAATTTATATTCTATATTAGTCCACCTCGCCAATGACTACCTCACTTGAAGAGATATGTGATATCATTTTGGAATTGTTTCTTTTGTTTGTTGCTATCTTGTAAATTTATTCAGTCACCTATGAATAAATGTACATGGAAACTAAAAAAAAACCACTACAATGTTGTCCTTGATAAAATCATGGAAATTAACGGATACACATGTCATAACTGGTGTAATTAAATAAACCCGATACATTGAAAAGCAAGGGAATTGTGATTTATAGTTTTTATTATTATCATTTTTTTTCAAAATATTTTTTAATGATCAACAGTAATGTGTGCACAAGTATTTGGCTTACCTGTATAATGATGTATCCCTTCATGAGGTAGCCAATTTATTGTCTAAAAAATAACTAAATATTATTTACATTTAAACAACTGATTTAAAACGTGTAAGATTAGACATATTTACTTATTTCAATTGGACTTGTGTAGCTACTCTTGTTCCCATAAACCATATTGGTAGCATTCTCGTTATGAAAGACAGCTCTAAATCGATGAGATCCACATTTTAAGTAAGGAGCCGATATTTTGAAATTGCATGTGATAACATTTAACAATGGATTATTATAGTTCGAATCACATATGACATCGCCAAGGTAAAAGGCTTGATCTGTGGTTTTCTATAAAAAATACAGATGAACAAATTAAACATAAAATCATTTAGATAACATAAATATATACAATTTTAGTTTTCTCAGGTCAACAATGAAATGTTAATGTTGAAAAGAGACTTTGGTGAGAAGCATGGTTAGAGAAACATGCAAAAAAAAGTATTGAAGATAACCAGCTTAAGGGGCATGTTCATTTTAGGAAACTATATATAGCGAATAAATCATTTTAAAAAGCGAATAAACTATGTCAACAGAATTGACATAAGGTAAAATCAGCATTTTCCTCGATTATATTTAAGTAATAATAAACTTTGAAAATTAGACTTTAAACTAAACCCACTACTGCAAAAATAATACACTTAACTTACTCGAACATTACACATTTAACACAAAAAAACTTTGTTGAAAAAGTTCAAATTAGTACGTAAGAAATTTAATAGCTTAAATAAAATGCAATAATATATGTATGTATGTATTTATGTATGCATTTATACATGCATGTATGTATGTATACATGTGTATTAGTATGCATGTATACATTTATATATGCATGAATAATATATATGTGTATGTATGTATGTTTATGAGTATGCATTTAGGTGTGTATGTAAACATGTATGTATGTACATGTGTGCATGTATGTATTTACATATTCGTGGTTTTGTGTGTGTATGTATGAGTGCATGTATGTATCTAAGTATTTATGTATGTATTTATGTTTTTATGTAGAATTGTATGTATGTGTGTAAGTATGTAAGAAGGTATATATGTATTTACGTATGCATTTATGTATGCATGTATGCATAAATGCATGTATACATTTAAGTATGTAGGATTTACGTATGAATTTATATATGTATGTGTTTGTAAGTATGTGTAAATGTATGTATTTTTATATAAATATATGTATTTTTGTATGTAGTTATGCATGTATGTATGTCTATATTTATGTATGTATGTATGAATGTATGTATGCATGTATGTATGCATGTATATGTGTGGATATATGTGTGTTGGTATTTATGTAAGTAAATTTATATGTATGTATGTATGTAAGTAAGTACGTATGTATGCATGTAATTAGAAAACATGCATGAATCCATGCGTCTTAAAAAAATATTTATGTATGCTTCAGAAACGATATACAGGTTTGATGATTTTTGTTTTGAGCTCAAAATCACATAGACAAGTAATTTTATTTTTTTTAAATTAAAGTCAACAAAACCATCTTTAGCCACATTTTCAAAGGCGAGCAAGTCTCAACAGAAAAAGATAACGACATCTCTTGTCAGTTCATGACTTGATGTTGCCTAACATTGACTGTTGCCTTCTCTATACTTACTGAAATATCCCAAAATTTTCTTGACTTTGTACTGACACATTGTGCTTGACACTTAAGTGAATATTTATATTGTCACTTGATGTAATTGCGGAAAAATTGTTTACTTTTGAAATGTGACCCTTGTCACCCAATGACAACTGAGCAGTGAGACACAGCTGACAATAAACTCGATCTTCGTCTACATTTCTCCCATCAGCAGAGAACAGGCCACCAAAATAGCATTTTGCTTTAGAATGTCCAAGTAGGCTAGGCGATTTAGGTTTTACTTGTAGGTTTTTAATGAACTGCCTCTCTTCCCGGTTTAGATGACATTTGCTGACATTTGAGTTCACATAAAATCATCATATAGTCATACATAAGTGTTACATTAGAAATTGTGTACATTAAAAAAGGCAATCCTGAAGTCTTAGTACGTATATTAGTTCACTGCGAATTTTAATTTTTTCGTGAGAACTTTTGTTTTTAATTTTTATAATGCATTTATATATGTTACATTTTAGCTATTATAGCGCTAATTTATAAGGCGTTTTAATCTTCGGCCCTTGACGCTACATAATCAGAGTAGAGTAGGATATGTTAAGCAATAATTGAGTAATAATAAATCGCCTATTTAAGACAAAGCTTAACGATAACTTACATTAATTAATTTATTAATTTGTATTTTAATTCGTATTTTATAATTTAAGATTTTAAGAAAAAGATATCTTGCAAGAACTGTATCAATTATTATTTAGGTTTTAAGAAAACCAAATTAAAATAACTCATTTTTGTAACACTTCCGTCGAGGGTTATTCTAAAAATGCAATCGATCTTAAAACAGAAGGAAATGAAACTTAAGAAAACAAAAATATTACGTTACGGCGGCTCGTAAATTTTTCAGAGGATTTACGGCAAACAAAATACAGCGGCTAAGGGCCGTCCATAAATGACATCACGCACCTAGGGGGAGGAGAAGGGTCACACTTTTGTGACAATGCGTGACGAGGGGAGGGATGGGATTGAAGAAATGTGACGTCACATCAAAAGGGTAAATTAAAATAAAACTTCCACTGAAATATTTAGTCACTTACAATTTATTTAATGATTTTTAATATTTTTTTTTAAAATCAGTGCTTCTTAAAGTACTGGTCGAAAGGGCATCAGAAGCCGGTCGGCTTAAGTTATTAAGCAACAAAAATTAAATCTAATTATAATCCTTAAGTCTGAGAACTCATTAAATGTATGAAATTGTTACCCTGCGTCAATTGATGTTGACATCAAAGCATTTGTGATGTCACCGCCGCTCCGTTTGGTTCTCTAACGCCAGTAGTCGACGAACTTTTTTTCCCGTTACTCCAAAATATACAATTTTCTGTGTGCGCCCCCCCCCCAGACTCGAGGTCCTGCTCACATGACTCGGGGATTTGGGGAAGCGTCGTTAGAACAACCCCCCCCCCAAATGCAACTGGTGAGTTTTACAAGCATGACAAGTGTCTAAAAATGATCTGCATAGGATTATGTAAAGATATTTTAAGTCAAAACGACACGGTTTATCAATTTTATAAAATTATTATTTTTTGGGGTGGAGGGGTATATATTTGATGCAATTATAACCGTTTTAAGTTTGATATAATTGTTTGATTGGTTATTGGTCAAACGCCAAGAGTTCCCTTTTACCCCAAATGAGATAATTTACCTCTGTTTACAGACCCCTCGGTTAAACCGCCCGATAGCGGTAGCCCTGTACTTTTCATTAGTTTATAAATTCCACAAGAGAATTCAACAATTTAAACATGCCTCATCGTCAATACAACCAAAAAAAAGAGAAAAACTAAAAAAAAATAAAAAAAAATGATTGTACGGAGTAAAAAGTTATGAAAATATGAATATTTTATTAATGTCAAAGTATTTATCAGTCTTCAACTTGCAGTATTACTGTATTTTTCGATGCACAAGATGACACCCTACTCTACTGCATAAATTCGGGGTTCGTACAGTACTCGCCATATTCCTCTTCCAGCGCATACCAAATATTTTTTTAGAAAACATGAGATTTGATATCAATGTGGTAATTTTAGATCAAATTCCTTTGATGTGCATATACATAGCAGGAAAACTGTCATTATAAGATCGAAATCAATTTGAGGAATCGTCTTGTATCTATATATTCTTGGTATATCAACAATGAAATTATCCTTGTAATATCAATAGTCAAAAGAGTCAGTTCCTTACTGGGATTTAGCGCTATATAAATTATCAATTTATTATAAGTATTATTATTCGCGAGCTTAATCGCAAAGAATAATCACATCAGATGGTTTTTGAAATTACCGCTGCATTGTTCGTTACTCTCTTGCTATGCCTTGGCAACTAGACAAATTTAACCAAAAAATATTATATAAAACAAGCCAAAATCATACTTAATTGTATAGGGCTTTAACCCATGTAGGAGATCAATTTGCTATCACGTCAATACAGGGGAAACGGGAAAAGAATGCACCGGTACCTTGTGAAATGCATTAAAAAAATACCTGCCGTTCGTCTAATACAAACAAGTTTGAGAAGCAATGGCTTACAATTTATCTAATGTTGTTTTACATAGCTTCATGCGTATTACGATATTACAATGTAAACATACACTAAATAAATAATTAAATGACAAAAAAAAATGACTTGAAACATACTTATTTTCAAATAGAAAATAATGTGGGTTTTTTTTTCTCATTGTTTTTCGTGGTTTTTTATTGTGTTTATTTGGGTGGGGGTCAAAGCTTTGTGACGTATTTTTGGAGGGGGGTCTAACTTTTTGTGACGATGCGCGACAAGGGGTTGGGTCAAAATTGCGTGACGTCATTTATGGACGGCCCCTAATACCGCGCGCCGCATATTCAGTGGCGGATTGTTGGCGGACGATAATTTGGCGGCGTATTCGGCGCTTGGCGTCGGCTGAGGGGTCTACTCAAAGCACTTTTTCTGAAGCCGTTCCAGAGAGAAAATATAAACAAAAAGCTTTTTCTTAGGATCCTCCCCATAACAACTACTAAATAATTCTGGATAATCAATTTTTTTAGAACAAAATGTAATTACGTTGTATTAATTTCATTTCAACTACATTTTTAAGCCGATCAATTAAAAAAAAATATATATATTAAAATATATTTTTACAAAATATATTTGTTTTAGATTAAAATGTTTGTATTCAAGTGAATGCTAACAGTTAAGATTATCAATTCCCTAAGAAAAATTATCTTGTAAAATTCCAGGAAACGTGACCTTTAGTGTACGTTAAGAAATTGTTTGAACTTGACGGATACAATTTATTTCAAGCCTAATGTTGTGTCAAGTAAGTGGAGTATTCTTAATAATTATTGTTTAATTTATTAACATTTTTTAAAAATCGTTTAGAATAATTATTAAAAAATATAAACTTATATGAATTATAAAAATGCAAGAATAATTTATGGTCTTTGAATATTACAGAAATAAACAAGCAAATAAAAAAATGATTTAAAAAAATTAATTAAGAAAATTAAAACATAACAAACTTTAACAAGTTGACGCTAAAAATTACAGCTACATTTAACATATAATTCTACATATCCCACATCGGCTGGGTACTTTCCTGTAAAACAAGGAGAAACTCAATCGTTGTCGTGTGAGGGTTATATCACTTCAGTACAGTGGGTACTTCAAAATCAAGGAAAAAATATACCACTGTTTGAATGTACTACATCAAATAATACATGCATTTCCAGAGATGATGTTTCTACGCAGTGGCGTCACTAGGGGGGGGCGGGGGGGGGGCGGGCCGCCCCGGGTGACACCCATCAGGGGGTGACACCCGAGCTAAAATTTTACTGTGTACGATTTTATGTCAGAAAACAAAAGATGACAATTTTGAAAATGTTTGAACTGGACGGATACCATTTATTTCCAGCCTAATGTTATGTCAAGTAAGTCGAGTGTATTTGTATTTTTATCAACTTAAATTGTAACTTCATAATAGTTAATGATATGTAAATATTATACCGATCATTAAATGCTAGTTTTTATGTAATTTAAAAAAAATAATAATAATTCCATCAATCAATAGTTTTAGTATTATTTAAAGAACACAAGTTTGGATTTTTTGTCAGATACGATCTTGAATTTTCTGTAATTGAATTCAATGTTACAGTTGTTACAGACACGTGCACTGTGTTGAGTGATGGAGTTATCGCGGCCATAGTTATCGCAGGAGTTATTCTGATAGCATCTTTTGTTTGCATTGCATTGCAAGTGATCATCTGCAAAAGTGGGTGCTAAATAATTATTTTATTTTTTTAAACTTCTAACGAATTTTTAGGGATAGCTTGTCATTTAATTCGATTGTTTATTAGTTACTGAACTAAATTTAGTTTGGGTTTTTATTTTAAAATACAGAGACCATTGGCTTGCAATTTTTTGTATATAAATATATTTTTGTTTTCATTTGTCAATCACACATTATTAACGTATTTATCGATTACAAACTTATTGATTTTTCATCGTGAAACAAATAATGTTTATAATGTAAATGTTTGAGGACATTGCTGGATTAAAATTGTTACATCTACTGTTTGCATTTCATAAACTAATAACATTTATTTAATTTTTCAGGACAGCATAAGGTAAAGTCGCAGAGAAAATACACCTTGTAAGTTTATTTTCAAAATAAAAATAAATAAGAACACAATAATATTAAGGTCACGCCTTAGTATCGTCTTCGCCTATTTCTTTAGAAATATCAGTTTCTTAGGGACCTCAAATTCTTCTTCAAGCTAATTGATCTATTTGCATAAACTATTGAAATTGTTATTAGTATTTAATCAAATTCACCTGTTTTAATTTACAAAGTCTCACAATGATCTGTTTCAAAAAACAACTTTTTAAAAAAAAATTGATTTACTAAGTGATAGTTCATAAATTAACATAAAATACATTTATTAGTTTATAAATAATTTAAATTTTAAAACTAGCTTTGAGATCTCGATATCATAAACAAAAAAATAAATAAATACAGAAATTAGCATGTATCAATTGTATTTGCAAAGCAATATGCCCCATTGATTAACGTTAGCGATTTTCATCGAGATAATTAAGGGGAAATGCATTTTCGCTCTATTGAAAGTTTTTTGTTAGAATGCAAAGGTATTTTAACAATTAATTATATTTTGATAAATAAAACCTATAAACTTTCAGTTTATGTTTATTGCTTATCATTTTTTTACCTTTCAGTAAAAATAACGATTATAACCACGCCGGTAAGAAATAAATGTATCTGATCATTAGTCCATACCTTATAATATTTTTTGTCTATGTGGATAGTTAAGGTTTAAATATAGACTAGCAAAATACCCACGCGTTCAAAATATGAACATTTCAGTTAGCGTTGAGAACCCGCGTAACACCAATTCAAAACTTCAATTGATTTCAATCTGGATCATAAGGGATATATTTTTGTCAA
>CALYLW010000859.1:291032-468910 GCA_944989445.1 Ampullaceana balthica
GGTTTAAACCTGTTCATTTTAATCAACTTCATAATGTATATATCTACCTATATTTTTCAAGATAGTGTACAAACGAATGAAGTATGAAATATTAAACTTTTATTGAAAAGACATTGTGGGGCCCGGCCCCGAATAAATGCACAATTGAGTCAGTGTCCTACGATATTTTAATATTGGCTCTCAAATTTGTATACACCAAGTTTAGACCAGATCATTCTCTTTACCCAGTAGCTAATGCTCAAATTTATTATTATACCTCATATAGGCAAAAAAGGCATTCGATGCAAGAGGAAACATTAAAAACACCTGTTAATTTAATCAATGTCATAATGTATATGTTTTTCTACATTTCTCAATATCATGTAAGATTGATTGGGAAATAAAATATTTAACGTACACGAAAAACGATATTTGGGCCCGCTGGCAACAAATGAATAGACATTATGAGTTGAGTGCTCTAAAGTATTTTAATTTAGGACCTCAAATTTGTTTATACCAAGTTTTTTAAGATCCGTTATTTTACAAAGAAGCTAACGCTTAAATTAATTTGTATATAGCTCATTTACGCAAATACAGCATTAAGGGCCCCCGGGCAAATTGTTTGCATGATGTAAAGTTCTAGACACATAGACACATGTTTATTTCAATCAGTTACATAATGGATCTATTTATCTATATTTCCAAGGATCTCGTTATGTTCGATGTGATATAAATCTTAAACGTTAACGAAAAAAGACATTTAAGGCCCCCATCCCCGAAGGAATGAGTATTAGGAGTCAAGTAACCTAGAATGTTTTAATATGTGCTATACCGTTTTTATATACAAACATAAATTTATTTACACAGTAGCTAACGCTTAAGCTACTTTTATATAGCCAATATTAGCAAGGACAAAAAAAAACATTATGGGCCACGGAGCCCCATGAGTGTTACATTATAAAATAAATTAGCCAGTTACTATTCCAGGAGCGTACACTAATATCTTCCAAGTTTTATGGCGATCGGATGAATTGTGTAGTAGGCTATAAAGGACATAGAGACAGACAGAGGACATAGTTTCATTTTTATATAAAAGGATTACCACCTCGCCTAAGAACACATGCTAAACATCCGAATCAAAACAATGTCAAATGTAGTAACAAGATAATTGACTCATATCTGACGATATCATCAACAAATGGCAAATAATCACACGATACAGATAAAATGATCTCCAGTTATCAAAAAGCAATTTATGAACACATTAAACTAGTATACTTGTTAGGCCTAAATTTGGGATGTTTAGTTTAATGAAATTGCTCAAAGTAAATGGCAGGTCAGTCTATAATGTTGTCCTCGTATTTATTTATATATATATATATATATAATATATATATATATATATATATATATATATATATATATATATATACATATATATTAGGGCTGCGGAAATTATCGATTAATCTCTCGATTAATCGTTAAATTTTTATCGATTAAATATCGATTAAAATAATTTTAATCGCTAAAAATTCGATTAAAATTTAAGAAAATAATTATAATATTTTTTTTAAAATTTTAGTAATAAATAATAACTTATAAATGATTAATAATAGTTTATATATATTTTTTACGCACAAACATCTCCCGCTTAATATTAAAATTGTTTTATTAATTTTTGTTGACCGGCAGACGTCAATTATAAAATGTCTGACAGCCAGAGCAGTCTTTACACCATTTTGGGTCACCGGACAAAAATATAGTGTTGGGCCCTTCCTCCGCAGGAATAAAAAATGAATATACATAATATATATAAATAAACATATTCCCATGGGGCCCATATGCTCGTGGGCCCCCGGCAAATGCCCAACGGGCCTATGCGTTAAGACCGCCCTGCTGACAGCATCAGTGCAGTTAAATTTAAACATATAACTATAAAGTTAAGCAAATATGTTGTTTTTAAACTAACTGCGGGTGGCAAAGTCGAAGATGGTGAAAAAATTGTCTGTGTCCACTGCCATAAACAATTCTCTTTTAAAGGATCAAATACATCGCTGACGTACCACCTTCAGCACAAATCGAGTATCAACACATTGTCATGAAATTTAGTTCAAAATATTCTTAATTTTCAATGTCCGTGAGAAATGTTCAGTTTAATGACGTCAGAAATTTCTATTTTTGGTTTTAATCGCAATTATCGATTAATTAATCGATACTTTTTCAAAAGTTAACGATTAAATTTAAATTAATCGATAACAGCCTTAAAATATATATATATATATATATATATATAAATTAAGTGCATCAAGAAAACATTAGAATACATTTGAACCATGGCCTGCAATATTCGTTTGTGCTCTAATTTTGAGCTATATTTTAGTTAATAATTACATCAGGAAAAAATAAAACACGTGTATTTATTTATTTATGCAAGGGAAACGCTCTAATAATGAAAGTGATCTGTATGAAATACCAGTGATAAAACACACCTATGCTAATCAAGAGCCGAGTGTCAATGGAATTGATAACACATACAATACCATCGCACATTAAGGTAAACAAATAAACAACACCTGTTCTAAATAGATGTATTAAACTAAATTCAAATTTAACTTTTATTTAATTATCTTATTTTAAACTTCTCTGTTTAAAAAAAATATTTTTACTAAATAAAATTATTGAATTATATTTTATAGAAATTTATTATGGTTTATATCAATCCGCGAAACATGTAGGGCTTCCTGTGTACTTATTTCAAATTTTCAATACAATAGTTACTTTTTATCTACAGATGTTCTCAGGTTTTTCAAGAATTTTTATAAATCATTTTAAAAATTTTTTCACTGTTTTAACGGTAAACAGTTACAATATAACTGTACATATATATATTTTGTAAGATAAATAAATATGGAAATAATAATACTATTGTATTTTAGTTGTTATTTTTCTTAACACAGATCTTGTATCATAAAGATTTGTTTTATCATCAAATAATTACCTTGTATAAGGCCATTATTATTAAGTATTTCATTTATCTCCTATTAAGCATTGTTTTCCTTTGCCAATGTGCTATTAACTTTCTTATTTTGCAATGATTTTTACTTTGCAAACTATATTTTACCATATGTTACATTTTTCAACGCTATTTCAAAATAAATATTACAATCAATATATAATGTATGTAATAGCTTATTGTGGCTGGTCAAGTGACAAGTCTTTAACACACTGTGGTCTGGTAACAACTGTGTTTAATTACTATATACAATTCACTGTGATCAACTATACAATCAACTGCCTAAGCAGCTCCTATGCAATCAACTACCATCCAACTCGGTTGCTTCTTGAACCGTACATTTAAAGCCAACTATTATCTCAGTCATTGACCAGGCACGCCTACAGTTCACCTCTCAAACCACGTGTTTTATACCAGGTCAAGTCATTGCATTCTCATACAATGTAAACACAACAACACGTATCTCACAATGTATTATGATCATTCATTGAGAGCTAATTACATAACAATTTGATTTGAGCTCTCCTCTCGATTTCGAATGTAAATGTTCATTATTAAATGGTTACTCTAATATGCAATGATTAACAATTATGCATTTTTATTAATAAACACCAAACTGTCACTAGATTAGTGGTGGCGAACATTTTCTGGGTCGTATGACTGAAATTCAACCTGAAATAGGTTCTGGCTAAGCAAAACAACACACATTTGTATTAAGACTTAAACGAGTAGCAACAAGAAAAACTTTTCAACGATACAAAAACAATTTATGACATGAAATAGCTTTGTATTTGCTGTTGTATACATTATGATAATTCGTCACACCTTGGCTCATACTTCCTTAATTTGAGCGCAACACATTCACCAATCAGGTTATCTGTCAGTCTGTTTATTGTTTTATATTTGATATAATTCAATGCTGAAAAATGTTGTTCACAAAATAAGATGATCCATAGAATGTAAGAAAAGCAACCCCCAAGTGATTTGATTGATTTAAAATTATTAGGTGGCGAATCATAATGCTTTAAGGATTTAATTTTGATAACTATAAATTGTGCTGTCCTGTGTTATCACTTAACACTTCAACTTCTCAAGTGATGCACGCATATCAGATAATTGTCTTTTGCTCTTAGAGCTTTATTGAAATTTCAATAGCTTTATTTCCAAACATTCAAGATCTAACCATTGTAAGCAAGAAAGATCACCTTATTCAAATTAAGATTTATCTGGAGAAAAAAGAAAACACACGATTTTTTCAAACTGATGAAACTGCAGAAATATAATTTGCAATAGCTGCGATGCTCGAAAAGTCCTTGTAGATTTCTTAACGACTTGGAGGAGTATGTGCAAATTGTGAAGCATTTTCTAGATGCATATTTAGATTTGGAAAATGTTGCAGCTGTCCACTTGCATGATCTCTTTTAAGAACATGCAGTTTTCTTTCCAAAGTTTTAATATCGCAAAACATCCTTTCTGCCGTTTTTCTCAAGCCTTGCAGTTTCATGTTCAGTGCAGTGAAATGATCAAACATTCTAAGTTTAGATTTTAAATGCTCCTATTCGGATTCATTGAGTTGTTGGGTTTTGTGACTGAGTGCTTGTAAATAAGCTTGGTTTGCTTACAACGCTTGTGTGCCTTGCTATGTTATCAAATTGTATTTTTTACGACAACTGTGTTCATTCCGTTTAAGATATTCACTTAGAGTTATTTATAGATTACTATAAATGCTGAGATCTGAAAATTATATTTTATTTAACAATGAAAGTATTAAACATCACCAGCAATGTGAAATAAATTTAAATTCGTTTATGAAACATTACCTGCTTCAACTTTGGCGTATTCTTTTCCATGTAACAATTAATATAATTGGTCAAGCTAATGAAACGTCATAAATTGGGTTAATAAATAAGTATGTAATTTCTATAGCGATATATAAAAATCTGAATTCTAGGCTTAGGCCCTATTGATAAATAAGTAAGTGAGTGAAACGTTAAGGAGCAGACTAAAACGCTCATTAAAATTACATAGTATCATTTTATTGTGATTATTGATTAAGGAAGTCATATTTTTGCCGGCTGATGAGGCACTTAATTGTGAATTCATTGATAAAAGATGCATTGAATTTGTAAAAACGTAATAATTCAATGAAATTTAAGACATACAAAATATTAATAAATAAAATGTACAAAATGTGTGTTGCTGGTGTTTTTTTTTGTTTGTTTGTTGTTGCTGTTTTTTTATATTATTTTTTGTTAATTTTAAAATTTCAAACATAAAATCAAATTAATCGCATATTAAAATGTGTCCTCTTTGGATGGTCAAGTCTTCGGCTCTTATGACTCAGTCCTATAATTTCTAGCGCTGCCTGTCCTTACCGCATCCTCAAACACCACAGAGCCTTCGACCATTATTGAGTCACTGTCTCCTCAGCCATGCCAAATAATTGTCAGCCGGTGTCTTATTTGGGGTTAACCTGTACAGGTAGATGTTTGTCGTGCAGTGTCCAGATTTTGTTTGCGTTAAAAGTAACCGCCAGCTACGAGGTTATTCCCAATAAGAATCCTTCTTGATAGGTCAGTAAAGCGTCTTGCCGTCGTACTATCTGCCCATCATTTCAAGTAAAATTTCTTTAAACCATAATTTGAACACCAATCAGGTAATTGGGAGCTATATTTTGGGCTGAGCTTCCCCTTGGTGTTCCAGCAGGTTAGCCCGTTCCTGTTGCGGTACCTTGCTTACCCCGTTATGTACAGTATAATTCAGTACTCGTTCTACGACGGTTCCCACTATTTCCAAAGCATTATTGATAACTTTCGTCATTTTTTAGCTACGACAGAGATATTCTAGTGGGTATCTTGAGACGATGAAGACGACGATTGTTGGAAACTCTTTCTTTTACACAGACGTAGGTGCACATCTTTCTCATATTAAATAGCATTCAACATTTGTAGATTTAGTATAAAACGTTTCTTTTGAGACATTCCTTGATCGTGCCAAAGTGGTATGATAAACAATAAAAATATATTTTTAAAAAATTAATTGAGAAACAATAACAATAATTTCAATTACCATATTTAACAAAATTTATGTGGAAGCTCATTAATTTATATTTTAGATTGAACGCAACGTGCATTAGTAAATCTTAGCTGTTATTGTCATCTAAAGATTTCATTACAAAACATCTAAACTGTATACTACTAGACACGTGATTTTCATTTTGTGGGGTAAATGTTACTAGCTTTTGACCCGTCGCAATCTTTGACGTCTTATAAAGAGGATATAATTTAGTTTTATCTGTCAAGGTCTAGTTATGAATATTTAAAAAGCAAGGACCAGCTGGTGGTTTTAAAGCATATCAAATATCCTGAGGATGTTTTAAAGTGTAACATGATATAATTGAAGGGAAAAAAATTCTTACATAAGGTAATAACTTTAAAGTCGTTTGACATAATATCATCTTTCTTTCACAACATTAAACGTGACATAACATTATTTACAAGAATTACCTTATATAGGTCAGGAAGCATACATTCCATCCACTTAACTAAATTTTTGTTAAATTTATTACTATCGCTGATTAGGACATTAAAACAAGCAAACATAAACTTGTATCACGTTTATATATTAGGATGGTATGAATATTTCAATGTAGATTAAAACGAGTTACATTGATACGCAAAATGGTACGTTTTGAAATATGTTATCTACTTATTTTAGAAATTTGTTGGTATTATATGTCGATATACCATATTAATCCAAAGAGAAAAGTCATTATGGAACCTTTTTATCCATCAGTCAATCATCTGATAAAGGAATTTTAGCACGTTTCGTTTTTCTTTTCAAAGTTTTATGTATATATATTAGGGCTGTTATCGATTAATTTAAAATTAATCGTTAACTTTTGAAAAATTATCGATTAATTAATCGATAATGTCGATTAAAGCCAAAAATAGAAATTTATGACGTCATTCAACTGAACATTTCAAGGGAAGTAACAAAAACAGGTAATTGACTTTTTTTAAAAATGTATTGAGTCGTTTCCACTGTTTCCCTGCGCTAATATTACTTGGGAGATGTTTGTACGTAAAAAAAAATATAAATTATTATTAATTATTAATAATTAATTATTTATTACTAAAATTTTTACAAAATATTGTAAATATTTTCTCAAATTTTAATCGAATTTTTATCGATTAAAATTATTTTAATCGATATTTAATCGATACAATTTTTAACGATTAATCGAGAAATTAATCGATAATTTCCGCAGCCCTAATATATATTATTTCTTCTCAACAAACAACTATGGCTCGGTATCATATCGAGTAAATGCTTTTAAATTATTTCTTGTGATGTCATTATTATTGTTTCTTGTGAACTAAACTTGACCCTGAATAAGTGAATAAAATTACTAATATAATAGTTGATTGTATTTTGGACTATTAGTCCAGGGCCGTTTAGACGGGGGCCATGATCTCGGAGCCCGTTCGTCGGGGTCGTTTTGTCGGTTAACTGATGTTTAGACATATATCCTATTGTTTCAATTATCAATCAAGGGGGTGGAATGTTAAAAGGTAAATAGCCTTGATTTGTTGTCGTTTTTAAAGAAAAGTTTTTCCGTGTAAACGACCAAAATGGCCCCCATGCTCCCGAAACTTTAAAGAACACATTTTTTTAAAAATTGCTGTGAAGTACTGTACGTAACAGTCAATAACATAAAAAGTATTTTAAAAATAAAACACAATTTCTTAAATGATGAAACAAAGTTTAAAAAACACATTTAATAAAAAAAAACTAAAAGAACTACAAGTTTTTTACTATAAATACTTTATGTATATAGAAGACATAACTAAAAGAATGTTCATTATAATACGCAGTTCAAGACAATCCAAAAATACAACATTTTAGGTATTTCTCGTAAAACATGTTTAATATAATACGCAGCGATCGGGAATATATATATTTTTAAAAAATATTTCAGCTGAAATGAATTTGCAGTGCGTTGTGTCAAATTCACTTAATTTTACTGATGCAATTGTTTATCTGCCAAAATTAGCTTGTAAGTAAGTTAAGCTCAAACAGCTTTATGCATTAATATTCAAATGTTTTTTCTACACCTAAATAAGTGAGATTAAATTAAGAGCGTATTTTTATTTTAAAAATTCAAATCAATTTGAAAAGGAATGAATATAATAAAATGATAATTAAAATATATATTTTTCTTATCAATATTTCATCCCAGATCCCCCATTTATGAGCATGAAACTTACTAACACAAACCATGATATGTGTTCGGAAAAGAATCTTACTATCACTGGAAGCGGTTTTGTCAGTGACAGTTACCCAGAATCTACAGTATCGATCAACATCGATAATATTCTAAGCGATGCAAATCATACTTCTATTTATCTATTACAAACCAATATGAATTCACTAGCAAAATACCGCGCTCCGCTGCAGAAGTTAGAATTTTTGTAAGCGTTGAAAACCCGTTTCACACCAATTCAAAACACCAATAGATTTCAGTTGGAATCATGATTGATATACTTGTTTGTCAATATTTGTCAAGGTCGTATAAAATGAAATGTGTACTAAAATGACATTACGGCCCCGTGCAAAATGGATGCAGGATGTGCATATATCATAACGTCTGAGGATTTCAATCTAGGTCATTATAGAGAAATGTGACTATATTTATTTAAATTATTTTTAGGTAAAAAAGCTTTAAATGTTTACGAAAAAAAATGTTTTTGGTACCGGCCCCAAAGAAACAGACGTTAGAAGTTCATTACCCTATATACTTTGATTTGATTTTTTAAATCAAATTTGGCCATAGTTCATCCATTTACCTAGTAGCCACATTTTAAATTACCTTTTATATAACTAATGTTAAAATAGGGCATACGGGCCCGCAGCCCGGAATATTTGGTGTTTTAAAAAAAATTATTTTAAATGACAGAAACCTTCGATGGAGCGTACCCAAAAACTTCCTAAAGGTTAATGGCCGTGGGATGAATAAAATACATGTACAATTAATACGTCTTTAAAAAAAAACTGAAATAAGGGCCGGGGGTCCCATCGGGGAAATATGTATATTTCAAAACAACAGGTTATTTCAATTTGGATTATGATGAATATATTTGTTAGTAAACATTTTTTAAAAAAATTAAGTGAAATCGAATGGTTAAAATGTATTAAACGTTTACAAAAAGGAGATTAGGGGCCCTCGGCTACAAAATATTGAAAAAATATAGTTGTAATCCCTAGCGAATTTTAATATAGGTCATCAAGTTTTTATCTTCCAAGTTTTGTAAAAATACATTTACACAGTATCCAAAGTAGGGTGTTTTTTGTTGTTTTTTTTTGTTGGTTTTTTTGTTGTTTTTTTTTGTTTTTTTTTGTTGTTGTTGTAATTTAGCTCATATAAGCTAAACATATAAAAAATATTACATTTGCGTCCCGGGCCCCCAGTGAGTGACAATTAAACAAAACGAAATTCCCCTGTTAACATTCCGGGAGTGTACTCAACAACTTCCAAAATTGCATGCTTCTAAGTACACGGGAAAACGGATAATATGTGATGATTAACTTTTTACATAAGAAAAAAAATTGGGTCCCCGGTCCCAAGTGAGTGAAAATTTAAATAGTTGTTGGCATGTTACCATCGCGGGATTGTACTCAATAATTTCCAAAAGGTTCATGCTTTTACCTACACGGGTAATCAGAGAATTAGATTTGAGTCAGATTTTATATAAGAAAAAGTACATTTGGGTCCCCGATCCCCAGTGAGTGATAATTTAAATATATATTTTTTAAGCATGCTCCCATCGAGAGAGTGGACTCAACCAATTCCCAAAGTTTCATGTTTCTGCCTATACGGGAAATTGGAAAATAAGGTATATAAGAAAAAGTACATTTGGGCCCCCGGCTAGGGCTGTCAATTTTGTTGAAAAAAGCTGCCCGGGTACCCGTGAAAATTTCGGACGGGTACCCGGGTTACCCGTTCTAAACTTAAACGTCGCATAATTTTCCCCGTCATGATCGCTATACAATACAATGCAACCTAGCCACCATTCATGCACCTCATTTCACACAGTAGTAGTAGCCAACGGCTTGCTTCCAGTTACAGTAACATACTATTACTAATGCACTATAATTAACTATAATGCACTAAAAACTTTTATTCAATTGCTGCTGTAAATGCATTCGTCATACTCTTAAATAACAATAAACTGAACATGCAAACAAAATGTCTACGGCAATGACGTAACATTCAGTTTCATACCTTTAATGTTAATATCCACTTAGCGTCGGTAGTCGATGCTAATGGCGATGAAGGACGCAATACTGCGGTAAATCTCAAGTGATCGTGCTTTGGTCAGTGGTACTGCTTTTGTTGACACCAAAATATTTCTGATATTGGGTGGATCGGCGGTTTGTTTATCAATATCAATTATATGAATAACGTTCACATGTCGTTTTATCGCGTTGGGTTGCCACCCTTCACAGACACAATTTAATTACAATGGTTGCATTTTGCCGTGTCGCTGTCAACTTGATTAGCCTGATTCCATACGACGTCTAACCCATCTTGTTAACTTTGGGTGTATTATTAATATCAATTTTTAGGCTAGGCAAACACGTGTCAATGAACACAAGAAATACAAGCGAATGCAAGGGTGTGGGTTATAGCAGTGCTTCTCAAAGTGGGGGTCCGCGGAAGTTATGAAGAAAGGAGATAAAAATATAATTATAATCCTCCAATTGCTATCAATAATACCAACCCTATAGAATTTGTCATTTTTGACAATAAGCAAATAAATGAAAGAAATAAAAGGAAATAAAATAAAAGGAAATATAATTCATTTCGCTACCATGTAAGTACAGGGAAAATAGTGCACCGGTTCCAGATGCAATGAAAAACATGCCTGCCGGTCCGCAATACAAAAAAATTTTGAGAAGCACTGGGTTATAGGAGGGAAGAGAGGAGAGGGGGGGAGAGTAGAAAAAAACGCAATTAGATAGATAGTATCAATCGGTGACCCACGGTCGGCTATTTCAAAGCAAAGTTAGTTCTAAAGCAAGGGTGTTTGAATGAACAAAAAACAAACACGGCATCTTTCATCTCTGTGCAGTTCATCATCACAGCCGACGTCTGCCAATCCTACACTGTTAGTAGCTATTCAATTTATTAAATTTAAATACTTACGACCTTGTACGAATTATTAGCATCAGTTTTTCTAGGTCACCACGTGTTAATGAACACAAGAAGTAAGGCGGATGTAAGGGGTGTGGGTTATAGGAGTGAAGGGAGGAGAGGGGGTAAATAAACAATATTAGCTAGTATCAATCGGCGTATTTCAAAGCAAAGTTAGTCAAAGCAAGAGTGTTTTTTTTATTAACAAACACAGCGTCTTTCATCTCTAAGCAGTCCATCATTTTTTTTTGGCAGATGACTTTTGTTTTCGTTATACGATTCTTTTAAAGAACTATTTTTTTTTAGTGTGTTGTGCGATTTCTGTTTCAGGTTGAGAGAAAAAAAATATATATCAAAATACATTGTATTTATTGGGACCGTATTTTATTTCCCGTTGACAGATATTTCCCGTTGACAGATATTTCTCCTTAGAAGCACTTCACAGCATATATTTGAAACAAAAATTTTCATTTGATAAATTGTTTCGCAAGCCAACAATGTAAACACAAAAAGCCGCATGGGAGCCGAAGTTTGGCCTACTGTTAATATAGACATAGAAGCCACATTTTCACGGGTACCCGGGCGGAATTTTATTACCCGGGTAATCACACGGCAACGGGTACCCGGGTCCCGGGTACCCGTTGACAGGCCTACCCCCGGCACCCAGTAAGTGATAATTTAAATATTATTTTCGCTTGTTATCATCGCGTAAGTGTACTTATCAACTCCCTAGAGTTTCATGCTTCTACCTACACAGGAAATAGGAGAATTAGTGATTTTTAGTTCTTATATAGCTCATATAGGGAAAAAAATTATTTGGGCCCCTGGCCCACAGGAAGTGATAATTTAAATAGTATTTCTCCCGTTACCATCGCGAGATTTTACTCAAAAACTTCCGAAAGTTTCATGCTTCTGCCTACTCGGGAAATAGGAGCATTAGTGATATTCAAATTTTATATAGGCAATATAATTTAAAAAAACGTTTTTGGGTCCCGGCCCCCACGAGTGTTAATGTTAAAATTCTTTTACTCCAATTTTCGTCGCGAGAGGCTACTCAACAACTTCCCAAAGGTTCATGCTTCTACCTACACGGGAAGTTGGAGAATTAGTGATGAATGTGTGAGTCAGTCAGGGCTTTGCCTTTTATTAGTATAGATTATAACTTACAAAACTTTCGGTGTTATCAACGTAACATGTGTTGCTGACAATGGTGCATTCTATGTACACATGACACAGTATATCGCTTTCAAAGTTATTACTTCTTACACTCTTTAATATATATTATATAAACACCCTCAATTATCACTCATGCCGTAACGCTCATGGACATCACTCTGCTTTTTTTGTAAAATTAAAAATATAGACTTAAAAAGCATAATCTATTTGGTATCCAGATAAACATTAGCAATTAAAAACTCGTTTGGTGATTAGAACTGTAAAAAAATATTATATGACGTCATTGTTTTAGCTCATTTTGAAATTTTGGAAAAGGAACGATGTAAAAAGAGGATTTGAGGATTTTTAATTATAAAATACTTTGTGTACATGTCATTAATATTTCGTATTTACCATACAAGGATAAGTTACTTGGGCTTTTGACAAAATAAAAAAAAAGAGAAACAGGTTTTTAACTGTGGTCGTCGGTTCGGTTCCTTAAATCTATTGTTTTTTTGTTGTTTTTTTTGCAATAAAATTAACATTAGCAGTTAAAAAATAGTGTGGTGATTGGCACTGTAAAAAGATATTATATGACGTCATTGTTTTAGCTCATATTGTAATTTTGGAAAAGGGAACGATGTAAAAAGAGAATTTGAGGATTTTTAATTATAAAATACTTTGTGTACATTTCAGAATGTTTAATATTACATATTTATCATACAAGGACAAGTTAGTTGGGCTTTCGAAAAACCCAGCACAACCTAGACACCTAAACACCCTCAATTATCACTCATTCCGTAACGCTCAAAGAACACTATATTATATATATATGTTTAAATCATTAAAAATGCTTTTCTATGACTTTAGAATTATTAGAAAATTGCAAGATGTATACAAAAATCAAATCAATGGACACAAATTGTTAACTTTGATCGAAAATGAAACAAACTAGTTTGAAACAATAACTATAGGAACGAAAATAAAATTTACAAAAATGAAAATGAAATAATGAAACAATGTAAAATCGTGTAATTTTTTGTAATCGTAATTTCCAAAAGTACATCAAAAATACTTAAAACATATATCCTCTTCCAGGACCACCAGAACCTCCATCATTCTACATTCTTGTTTGACAAGACAGAGTTTCATGTCTCCACTGACCACAACAAGCGATAATCATGTGTAGATCTCAAGGAGGTTTTCCTTCATCTTAACAACTGAACCTGACATGTGAAAATATGGTGGCACATGCAAGAGGTGAGCGCAAGTTTTCCTAATGGCAACTACTTTTTAATGGTTTTCAATAGTGTCCAGGTCTCACATCCATATAGGACACTGGTTTTAACGAGAGCTCTGTATAGCGTGCTAAAAATTACTCAAATAATGTTAAAGCAATAATATGAAGAACTACTAATTATAAAGTTGAGCTAAATAATTAATATATAAATAAATTAGTTAAACAAATTACTAGGTTGTAAGAACGTATGAATCATTGAAATTCAGTTAGCTATTAGGTACATGGGTAGATGGCAATAGGGAAATAGGTGACATAGATACCCCCTCCCCCACACAAAAACATAAATAAAAAGTAATAATGAAAAAAAAATATATAACAATTTTAAAAAATAATTAAAAAACCAGAAACAAACTAAAATACTCTTTTATCTCCAAAAAGTGATACAGTCAGTTTGGAAGTAAATATGGCTAAAATTTCCATGGACATCAATTGCACATGTGATGTTTTGCACGAATCCAAATGTCGCCAAAACAAAACTACTGAGATTCTAACAGTATGTAAGTGAAATTGTATAGTAGATAATAAACATAATATATATATATATATATATATATATGTATATATATATATATATATATATATATATATATATATATATATATATATATATATATATATTAGATACGTCTGTTTCAAAGATAAAAAATACACTTTTAGTTTATTTAGTAAATATGTGTATTGTAATTTATTTTATTATCATCATGTTTAGTTTTTTAAAATTTTATTTGTGTTCTTGCTGTTTTTACTAAATTAAATTAAAATTTAAATTAAAAACTGGCTAGTCTTTCATCTAAATAAAAGTTGACAATTCATGTTAATTTATCATTATTTTTCTTTAAATTTTGTGTTCTTTAAGTGGGTACATCCATCCGAGTAGTCAGTGCTTTAAGTAAAGATTGATCATCATAAAGAAGCTCTTTTCCAATATAGCTGATCTAATTACGACTAAATAAAAGTTTATTTAAAAGAAAAGGAGTATTAGAATAAAACACACATTCCACAGACGTCAGTGACGGTCAAAGGGAGATCAACTAGGCTGCCATCGCCGTTGGTGTTATTCTCGGACTGTGTTTGGTAGGGTCGAGTTTAACGATTATTTTCATAGCAAGACGAAAAAAACGGTAGGTCAATTTATTTTATATCGTATTCATTTCTAGCTATTTATAATTATAAAAAATTCAGTTTTATAATGAAATTAAATAACGCATTAACATCTTTATTTATTAGAAAATAATACATTTCTATCGTAATGTTTGCGGCAAGTTAGGAAACTCGTCTAATATAGTATAATAAGAACAATCTCAATATAAATCGATGTCTAATGCACTGTTTGATTAATATTTTTAGTTCTTAAAAATGTGTATGATTTTCTTTCGTTTATTTTTGTTTTGATATTTCATGAAATCACTGTCTTCCTTTGGTAAAGGAAACTAATCGAAAATTCTAAATTAATTAATAAATAAAAATCTTCAACATCTTACTTACAATATAAAACTAGTTTTTAAAATATATTTTATTGTAAATATAAAGTGTTTAACGTTATCAGCATATTTAATAACATATTATTATCATTTTTTATATATATTTATTACATTTTTAAAAGATAACAATACAGATTGCATATTTAGGAAAAGTGAAAATTAACCATAAGTTTATTATATTTGTATAATATATTTTAAATAGATCAATGTATGATTATTAAATCGAATGAAGCTAGAATTTTAACATTGAATAATAAAACAATTTACCATATAAATGTATTATTCTTAAAGGATTCAATGAACAAAAAATCCTTAAGAATTCAAAACGATTTTGAAACTTTTTTTTTCTCTATCTCCAGAAAGAGAAAAAATCCAAAGAATATAACGCATGTTACAGGTATTTATTTATGTATTTATTTTAAATATACCTTTATTACTAAGTAACATATACATATATAAACAAAACACTCGAATTATATATGCATTAATAATGTGATTTTTAATAACTTGTTTCAGTCCAACCATATGTTAACTCAGATCAGCATCAATATGAATCAGTTATCAATAATCACGATTATGTAAACGTCACCTTCTGCAACCCAAGCTTTGCACAGACGTAAACATATCAATTGACAGGGTAATGTTTCTTATCATCTGGAGTGTTTTCATCTTCACTTCTTTTAAAAAATAAGTTCATTGAAACGCAAAAAAACAAACACAACTTATTATATTTATGTATAATCTATACTTATATATTATTTGGGAATACGTTCCTACAACCTGACGGACTGATTTGCTAGGAGCTGCACTCTCAGTTGTTTGCTTGGAGCTGCACTGTCAGTTGTTTGCATGGAGCTGCACTGTCAGTTGTTTGCTTGGAACTGCACTGTGAGTTGTTTGCTTGAAGCTGCACTGTCAGTTGTTTGCTTGAAGCTGCACTGTCAGTTGTTTGCTTGGAGCTGCACTGCCGGTTGTTTGCTTGGAGCTGCACTGTCAGTTGTTTGCATGGAGCTGCACTGTCAGTTGTTTGCTTGGAACTGCACTGTGAGTTGTTTGCTTGAAGCTGCACTGTCAGTTGTTTGCTTGAAGCTGCACTGTCAGTTGTTTGCTTGGAGCTGCACTGCCGGTTGTTTGCTTGGAGCTGCACTGTCAGTTGTTTGCTTGGAGATGCACTGTCAGTTGTTGGCTTGGAGCTGCACTGTCAGTTGTTTGCTTGGAGCTGCACTGTCATTTGTTTGCTCTGTTGTCATCTAAAGTTTTAAAAAGTCTGTATTTATTTAATTACGAGCGATCCAGGAATATGCAAGTTGATTTTAAAAGTGTAATGTAATTTTCTAAGGCTTTTATATTAGTACTATATTTTTTAAATTTATTTTTAAAAGCATTACAATCAAAAGGCATGCATTTTCTCATGTAAAATGTTAAACAATAAAAATGTCATTGTGAAATAAATTTGCATTATTCGTCTATATAAGTCTATTAAACTCAATGATACACTATCAGTGCGTACTGTAAGAATAAACGCTAAAGATTTATTTTGTCCTTTTTTCTATATTATTGAAGAAGACCATTTTCACGAACTATTGTATAGAAAGACTGACATTTTTTGACACTGACCTCTAATAAAGAAATAACTTTATTTAAGCACAGAGGATTAAAAATAACCTATGTTATTTGTGAAAAATCTGAAAAATCGAAACACATTTAAAAAAAAATAATTTCATACATTGTCACATATTTAAGCAGACTATTTACTAAGAAAACTATATTTTGTCTCTCTACAATAACTAAAATTTTCTCACCGAGGCATAATTTTATTATCTTGAATGTGATATATTGTGTATTTTAAATTAAATAAATATGTATCTTTATTGAATAAATTGAGTGATGATTGCATAAACATATGGATTGCTGTTATATATATATATTAATATATATATATATATATATATATATATATATATATATATATATATATATATATATATATATATATATATATATATATATATATATATGAGGGCTGATACTGATTAATAATATTGTTCGCTTCATCTGGAAACAAATTAATCGATTAATTTCGTTTAATTATATTTTTATAACGCATATATAGATCCCGTTAAGATGCGATTCATTATTTCGCAACATCGGTAACGTCGCAGTAATTCCATGGTTCCCGATGTTGTAACGTAACACAGCTAATTCGTTATTCTATGCAATAAAAAAGTATGAAAAAACGTTTTATTTACGTACGCACGTCTAAATAATAATAATAATAATATAAATTATTAATAAATTTGAATACAAATTTAGAAATATGTTCTTTAATTTTAATGGAATTTTAATCCATGAAATTAATTTTAATCGATTAAATTTTCAATGTTTAATCAATTAATTCCACGTTAATTTCCGCAACCCTGATATATATATACACAACGAACACACATATATCTGTACATGTTCGCAGTGACACCTAACTGCTGCAACTTATAAAGTAGCCCTCCTCGCCACAACTTGTCGTATGGCTTCTTTAGATCGAAGAACACCGCAACGGTGTGATTCCTCGACTGGAGTTCATTTGTAATCGTCTGAATTAGTCGGGGAGCCTGGTCCATCGGTTGGCGTCGCTTTCGGAACCCACCCTCCTGCGTCATTGGAATGCATTTGGTCTTTTCGAGGAACCAGTAGAGTCGTGCGTTCACTAACCGTTCAGCTACCTTCCCCACACACGACGTGAGGGAAATTTGCCGGTAACTGGACGGGTGTTCGCCTGGTTCCCCCTCTTTGGGAATTGGGGTTATTGTGGTCTTTTCTATAGCTTCGGCAGCGTGCCTGTTGTCCAAGTTTTATTTATGAAACCCAATATTTTCATTCGGCCTGTCCTGCCCAGATGTTTGAGCATTTCATTGTGAACTTTATCTGGTCCTGGTGCTTTGCCAGCTTGACACTTGTTGAATGCGGTTTGCAACTCTGTCATTGTGAAGGGGGCCACGAAAACCTCTAGTTGAGGGCCCTTGCTTTGTCTCCTTGAGCCCTCTTTGCGCATTCGGTCGATTGTTTGGCTAAAGTCAGATATGGCGCTTTTCTCTTTTAACCTGGGCAAAGTGTTTGTTTAGCGCTCGTGCGCGCTTAACTTCACTAGCCCTTTAGCCCTTTGGTGTAGTCAAAGGGTTGGAATTCTTTGTCTTCCCCGCGTCAGATAATGCATCTAAGAGCCGCCAAACTTTTCTTCCGTCTACGAGGTCGAGATTTTCGCACATATTTACCCATTTCGCCTTCTTCGCTTTGTCGACAGCGGCCCGGACTTCAGCCGTCAGTCTGTTGTACGCCCAACGAGCTTCGGTCGTCTTCAGCCTGGCGGCCTTTTTCCGTGCTTTTGCTATTTGCTTCACCAATTCTGTCAGACTCTTGTCCCAGTAAGGTCTGAACTTCTGTTTCCCGTTTGTCCTTGGGATCGTTCGCCTCGCAACCCCAAGGATTGTGTCAATAAACCTCCCTTAGATGGCATCCATGTTGTCTCCTGAAACATCAAGCAGAGCGAGCTTTGTCTCGCTCTCGGCCTCGTACTTTCGCCAATCGGCCTTACGGAACTGCCAATGCCTTCTTTCAAATCGAGGATTGCCTGCACCAAGCACAAATTCGAACAGGATTGGAAGGTGATCGCTCCCTACTTCATTTAAAACCTCCAGTCTATGCTATGACTCTAGGTCAGCGGATATAAGCGTTAGATCTTGGCGGAACAACACTTTAGCAACGTTATATGTGCATAGGTGGCAGTAAATAACAGTCTAAAAGTGTTTCTTTTTGAGGGTTCTACACAACAACAAATGTTACAGACCTTCCAGTTGTTCAGATCCCTTGAAATATTTTATTTTGATGGTTATGAAACAATGAAAATTTTGTGTACACTATGACTTCTTCGGTCTACCGTACTGTTTTAGATTTATTCGCCAAATAGGGGTTAGTTTTAAATTTGTTAATACCCGGTAAAGGGGTTAAACAATACGTGTCTCGCGACATGGGTCAAGGGAAACTAGCCGGTAATGATATTAGCCTGGCTGAAATCAAAGAAAATCCAAAAAAGTGTTTAACATTTAGTGTTGGCGTTTTGGAGGATTACGAATGTGATGAAGAAAATGGAAGTGCTGAGGTGTTGCCAGAGATTGGGGCATGGTCACAGAAGGAATCACACCAAGATGTGGTGTATGGCGAACATCTGTCCTCTCAACAGCGGCAGCAGATCGTGGCATTGGTTACAGACAATAAAACGGTTTTTTTTACTGAAAGCCCGGGAGGAACTACTTTGAGCGTGCACCACATCAAACTCACATCTGATTTTCCAGTTAAATCAAAGCCTTATCGTATTCATCATGCCTTACGGGAGGAAATACATGATGAGTTACTCGAAATGGGACAGTTAGGAATCATACTCAAAAGTAACTCCCCTTACGTATCACCAGTTGTCATTGTAAAGAAAAAAAGATGGATCCAATCGAGTGTCTGTAGACTACAGAGGTTTAAATAAAATCACAATTTTCGACCCAGTGCCAGTGACTTCTCCTAACGAAATATTTTATAAGACATCGGAGGCTAAATATTTTAGCAAGATTGACTTGAGCAAGGGTTACTTGCAAATCCCCGTTGAACCCATGGATATTTCAAAAACGGCATTCGTGACTCCAGACGGCCATTATGAATTCCTGAGAATGCCGTTTGGGATGATGAATTCGGGAGCAACACTGGTTCGGGCTACCCGACAACTTCTGGAGGGGATGAAGAATGTTATAAGATATGTGGATGACTTATTACTGTACACCTGCACTTGGGAAGAACATTTAGAGAAGCTTGGCGAGCTGCTACATCGGTTAGAAACCTATAACTTGACAGTCAGAACCACCAAATGCGTGTTTGGGTCAGTCGAGGTGGATTTTGTGGGACATAAATTTTCATTGGGAACAATCGGCCTTCAAGAAGAAAACATCAATAAGATCCGAGATGCTCCTTGACAAACAACAAAGAAGCAAGTGAGATCATTCCTGGGACTCACAGGATATTATAGAGATTTTGTACCAAACTACGCAACCCTCGCGAACCCGTTGACATCCCTAACTAAAAAGGGACATCCCAACAGAGAGAAATGGGGAAAGGACCAGGATGAAGCGTATGACGCCCTAAAGAGTGCCATAACGACGCGGCCTATATTACACGTTCCTAATATGCATACGCCCTTCATCCTAAGGACCAACGTATCTGACGACGGGCTTGGGGCAGCTTTACTTCAGGAAGATAATAAAGGGATGTTGCATCCTGTCGCATTTGCCAGTAATGAAAACTTATGGACAGAGAGACCAAGTATTCCACAATTGAGAAAGAGTGCCTGGCAATGGTGTGGGCGATCAGGACGTTTGAACTTTACCTCTACGGGAGAACGTTCACTCTACAAACTGATCACCAGCCCCTGAGATACCTTAACACGGCTCGTTTTGTGAGTGCCAGGATAATGAGATGGGCCAGGTTCATGAGATTGGCCATGTTTCTGCAGAGTTAAATTTTACGGTGCAGTCCATTACCGGGGAAAATAAAGTGTCAGTAATCAATATTTAAGTGAAACTTTTATTTAAAGTTGTGCGTTTTGACATGACGTCACATTCCTCAAACACAACCCTCTCGTCACACATCGTAACAAATGCATAATTCCCCAATCCCCCCCCAGGTGCGTGACGTCATTTATGGACGGTCCCTAAAAAGGGCGGCACATTGGAGACCGCCCCGGGTGGCAAAAGTTCTAGCAACGCCACTGGATCCACATCAAGCACATCTGTGATTTGAAGCAGTTTAAGCTTCATTGATGATTTTTACTTGTCAGTTTATTCGCCAATTTGTCCATACATAATAAACACAACATTACCAGAACATGTAAAAAATTAAATGTAATTTTTAGACATGTTAATAACAAAGAAATATTTATTTTGCATGAAACGTTGTAAGCAAAGTTTTTCACAGGATAACAGAAAAGATTAAATTATCAACTGTTAATCATATTTACAATTTAATATAAACGTTTTAGTAATTCACATAACGTTTTTATTATTGTCAAGTCAGCACCTTTTCAAGACATTTTATGACTTGTCAGTTTATGCGCCCATTGGTCCATACATTACTACCTTTACATTATCAAAAAACATGTAAATAAAACATTGTAACTATTTAGAAATATGAATAGCAACAAAGTACTTATTTTGCATGAAACCTTTGAAGTAAAGTTAATCACTGGATAAAAGAAAATATGAAATTATCTTCAGGTAATCGTATTTAAAATTTAATATACACGTTGTAGGATTTCTAATAAACGTTTTCATTATTGTCAAGTCAGCACCCCTTCCAGTTCTTAATTAAAAGCAAATATGTTTTATTCCAAATTAGTCTAAGATGCATTAAAATATTACATGTAAATAACAATATAAAAAAAACTATTGGGGGGAGGAGTCCGATTTTTAAATATGTTATTTTTTTTTAAACATACAAATATGCAATCTCAAAGTGTATAAAAGAAAAAAAAACCACTAAACTGAAGCATAAGTTGGCAAATTTCATTTGCAGTAATAAATAATGGCTTTGTAGTTCAAAACGCATCGAAACGTGACAAACAAACGACAACCAATTGTAAATTTCATAACCCTAAAAACAAATGTTATAAATTGATTTAGAAAATTAAATTTATAATTACGTACACACTATTTACATAGACACATACACAAAAACGGACATTTAATGCAAAAAAAAATAAATGTTAATCACATTAAATAAAACATGGCTCTTTTTACTTCGTTCCCTTCACACATTAATAAAAGCTCAAATAATGACGTTACGTCACAATATTTTATGGCCTGAAACACATTTTGTTAATCTGTAAAGCAACATACTTACTTCTATATATATATATATATTTGTATCGGGAGTTACCTAGCATAGCGTCACGGACAGACGTGACATTGCAAATTATATAGCTTTATGATTGTATGTATGTATGTATGTATGTATGTATGTATGTATGTATGTATGTATGTATGTAATTATGTATGTATGTATGTATGTGTGTGTGTATGTGTGTGTGTATGTATGTATGTATGTATGTATGTGTGTGTGTATGTATGTATGTTTGTATGTATGTATGTATGTATTTATTTGTAATAAGCGTGTGTCAAAAAACACACAGAACTAAAAATAATAATTTTAAAAATGCAAGAATGTATATATGTTTTTATGCTTATAGGTCTGTATGTATGCCTTTAGGTATGTATATATGTATGAATGTATATATGTATGTGTATATGTAGTATAAATGTTATCTATGTATGTCCCTTATAGCTGACTAAACCATGCAAGGAATCGCAAAGACATTCTAGGATAATTTTATACGCTCCCGTTATTGTAACTGATTATTGACACTCATGTGGTACCCGCGGCCAAAAATGTCTTTTTTCGTATATGAGCTATATAAAACTATTTTAAGCGTTAGCTCCTTGGAAAATGAATGGATCTTGACCAAACGTGGTATATCCCATATTAAATACTATAGGGCATTGAATGCGTGATGTCCATTACTTCGGTGCTGGGGGCCAAACATATTTTTTTGTTGTAAAAGTTCGAGACTCTATTCCCATTATGATTTTACACTGTCTTGAAAAATATTGACAAATTTATCTTGTATGATCCAGATTGAAATTAACAGGTATTTCAAAATTAATATTTTGCATTGACACTGCCCGTGGCCCTTAACGTCTTTATTTAATATTTATATTAGCTTTATTAAAAAAAAACAAGTGTTAGCTATTGCAAAATTGAAGGATATTGACCAAACTTGGTGTATAATAATTTGATAGCATATGCTGAAATACTGTGGGGAATTGAACTCATAATGTTTTTATATCCTATTCAAATTTACAGGGTATTGACAACTAATGATAATATTCAAGATGATACAAATTGAAATGAAAAGGTGTTTCAAATGTATTATTTACAAATTAAAAAAAGTATATACAATTAAACTCAAATCATACATTTATTAGGGGCCGGGAACCCCAATCCCCCCCACTTTGTTTCGGAAGATTAATATTTCATTTCACATTGAATTCTACGTGACGTTGACAAATATTGATTAAAACATGCATTACGATCCAGATTGAAATAAACAGGTCAGCTAAAGACAAAAAAATATCACCCAATAAAAATAATTTCATTATTAGAAGGTTTAAGATTTGCTTAAAGAAGTTATTCAAATTATGTATATAAATTATATCATAAAACCAGAGAAGTCTGATGTCATACGATTGACACATTACATGGTAACATCGTTAAACATGTAGTATTTGCTGAAAGGCAGGTGGAAATCAGACAAACATCCCGATATCCCGGAGGAAATATCTTCAAAACGGAAATACATACTTACATACTTTTTTCATTGTGGTCTATGGAGCAACCATTGTTTCTTTAATATGTTTAAATAGTTGTCCACATATTAAAAATGACGTCAAGTCATGAAATATTTCAGCAAAATGCATGCATGCAAAATATATTCTAAGTGAATTTAATATAAAATTCAAGGTTTTTTTTCAGAAATCCCCAAACAGAGAGATTTCATCTGCAGTTATCCCAAAATAAATATGTTTCACCAAACGTTATGTCCATAGAGAGCTATTTGAACTACAGTCATCCCAAAATAAAAAAAATATTTTATCTACACTTATCCCCACATATAGATAGTAAATATAAAGTCATACCCTCATAGAGATATTTCATCTGCATTTATCCCCCATAGACATATTTCATCTCAAGTTATCCTCAAATATAAATATTTCATATGAAATTATCACCCATTAAATATTTCTTCTGAAGTTATACCAACATAGAGATAGTTCACCTGAAGTTATTCTCACATACATATATTTCATCGAAAGTTATCTCCCCTTAGACATATTTCATCTGCTGTTATCCCTACATAGAGATATTTTATCTCAGTTATCCCTACATAGAAATAGTTCATTTGAAGTTATCACTATATAGATATATTTCATTTAAAGTTATCCACCAAATAGATAGTTCATCTCAACTTATCCCTCATAATGAGATATGATCAGCAGTTTTCCCCACTGTCGTACTGACGGAAGTTTACATTTAAGAGGATTACAAGAAAGTTGTCATCAAATCTAAACTATGTCATACAGACTAGTTTCCTGGTGATGTCATTAATAATATAATATCCAAGTCACTCACTGGATGGATGGATGTGGAACGCTCAGGAACGATGTACAACAGTCTATAGCAGTTGAAAAATCGTGTGGTGATTAGCGCTGTAAAAATATTTAATATGACGTCATGGTTTGATCTTATATTTTAAAATACAAGGTGTGCATCGGTGCGCAAAATGATTTATAAATAAAATAGAACGCCAATTACCGAAACAACACACGCACCTGTGACGTCAGCATGTGTGTTGATGTAGACAACATAGAAACCATTTTGTGTACATTAGATTAGACAATTACGTTATTCTTAACGCATCGAATCGATTGGGTGGTAGAATTTGCAGTGTTCAAGTGGGTATTAATCATATGCTTATCATTTGTAGTTTTATTTTTATCATTGCAATTGTGTTGAAATAGACAACATTTTGTGTTTATTAATCCTAATAAATAAAATACTTTGTGTACATTAGATTATCTAATTAATTTATTCTTGAAGCATGGTGTTCAAGTGGGTATTAATCATATGCTTATCATTTGTAGTTTTATTTTTATCGTTGCTATTGTGTTGAAGTAGACAACATTTTGTGTTTATTAATCATAATAAATAAAATACTTTGTGTACATTAGATTATAAAATTAATTTATTCTGGAAGCATGGTGTTCAAGTGGGTATTAATAATTTGCTTATCATTTGTAGTTTGCTCTTTGCTATTGGGGACGAACAGTAATCAATTTGTGAGATGTTATGGAGAAATGTATCGTTGATAGATATAATTATGAAGCAATTTGTTTAAAACAGATTATAATGGAGGTGGATGAAGACCCTGTCACCAGAAAACGACGTAAAGCTAAGGAACGTAAAGATAGATGGCGTGCAAAGCAAACGCCCGAATCAGTTGAAGAAATTCGCGCAAAAAATAATTAGTCGCTAAAGACACGCCTGAGAAGCCTGTCCCCTGCTTTGTTACAAGCCCATCGAGTGGCCAAAGCTGCATCTGAATATCAACGCGTTTCACACATGTCTTCACCTCAGCTTCAAGCCTATCGAGCGGCCAACGCTGCATCTCAACATCAACGCGTTTCACACATGTCTTGAGCTCAGCTTCGAGCCCATCGAGTTGCCAAAGCTGCCACTCAGCAACAACATAGAGAGCGTCTGAATGATGCTCTTCGTCGGGAAGCAATCAACTTCAACGTTAGCAACACTGTTCAACAGGATTGTGGACAGTTTGGTGGGCAATCTCTAAATTGACAGTATTGTGGGGCGAAGCATTTTAATGGGTGAGCGTCCATCAGATGGCCTATTTACGTCGTGCTGTCGCAAAGGAAAGGTTATGCTACCTAAGCCGCAAGACATCAATGAAGACGTCGTTGAGTATCCCGAGTTCCTTAGACAACTTTTATCAGAACCTAATCATCCCAATTTCAAACATTTTCGGGACAACATCCGATCGTATAACACCGCAATTTCGTTTGCCTCATAGGGTGCTAATATCATGGACTTACCAGGAGAGGCCCGCGTACATATTCAAGATTCACGGACAAACGTACCATCGTACGTGACATCTACAGCCAGTCAATGCCCAAGCACCGCAATTTGCCCAGCTCTATGTTGTCGACAGTAATCGGGCTACAGACGTAAGATAAGGACACTACGCTGAGAACTGCAAGCGTGAAATACTGGATCAAATCGATAGATTTTGTCGTCAACACAATCGTTTGGCTCAGACGTTTTAAATCTATTAGAGATGTCGAATTGCGAGAAGCTGCACGCGCCGCTGAGGCAGGTGATGAAGCGCCAAAAATCAACATTTATAATATAAGAAAATATTTTGTATACATTTCATGAAGTTTAATATTTCGTATTTATGAAACAAGGATAAGTTATTTGGGCTTTTGACCAAAAAAAAAGTGGGCGCCGTAGGCGACCCTACAACCTCTAGTTGTCAATAAGCTTGGTTTTTACTTTAGATGAAACATAACATTAGATTATTTGTATGTGAAAAATGTTGTTCCATGTCATCGTTTATCTAAGAGAATTAGTGCACGACAACACAAGTCGGGTGATAAAATATTATTTTATTATATCACGCCTGTTTATGCAAGAGAATTAGTGCATGACAACACAATTCGGGTGATAAAATATTATTTTATTATATCAACCTGTTTATGCAAGAGAATTAGTGCATGACAACACAAGCCAAGTGATTATATATTTTTTTTATTATGTATAACACCACGGCCTTACACCACGGCCCGATAACACCATTTAAAGACATCAGTAGTTAACATTTAGTAGTACCGTATACCCTCAAATATTCGACGTTCCACAATTGCGGCCACGATTATTCGATGTTTAGACTTTTAGCCCTATCTCATTGTTTGCCCGGTATACTGTATTTTTCTGTCATCATTATCAACATCGTATGGCACAGAACATTCCATCATCATTTTAGTATCATTTAGTATTGGTAAGTGCACACTAATTTGTTTTCCAATAATTGATGTAATAAAGTACACATTTTTAAAATAAATACATGAACTTTATGTAAAAAGTGTACATATTTATGCACATAGCTAATTTTGCTAATTTTTTTTACACTGCATTAATAACATTTTTAACGAAAATTATTTCCAATTGTGCTGCACTGTATTATTATTAAATGAAGTGTGAGTGCTGTATTTATCAGTCACCATTTGTCTTTAAATTTGTTAACACTTTCTGTCAACTGTTTTACAAAAATTGTGAACATAGAAAACAACTTTATGGTACTGTAAAACAGCTTGCGTTGCGACAAATCTGCTGTACTTACGGAACTTTTTTGTTAAAATATTAGTTCAGTATATAATTAAAAGATGTTAACATTAGCATTAACAACTATGTGAAATACATAACTTCATGGAATATTACCACATTAATACTGAATTAATGAGTAAGCAGGCCCGGATTTAGATATGATGGGACCCTACGCTATTTGATATTTTGGCCCTTTATAAGTCGTGATATTGTATGCAAGTGCTAAATATGGTTTTTGAATACCCAGAGGGTTAAACTGAAATATAATTTAGAAAGTAATATATAATTAATTAATCTTTACTTACTTACTTACTTATGCCTTTCTACCCCGTCTGGGGCATAGGCCGTCTACAAGAACTTTCCACTCCTCACGGTCCTGTGCTTTCCTCTCCAATTGCTTCCAGGTGTATCCCATACTTTGCATGTCAGCCTCTAGCTCGCGTCTCCATGTATTTTTTGGCCTTCCTCTCTTTCTCTTTCCCTGTGGGTTCCATGTTAGGCATTGTCTGGTGGTGCTATCTGGGGGTTTTCGGAGCGTATGTCCTATCCATCTCCACCTCTTTTTTATGATGTCTTCATCAATAGGCACCTGGTGTGTCCTTTCTAGTAACTCTTTGTTATTTATAGTATTTGGCCATTTGATTTTCAGGATCTTTCGAAGGCATGTGTTTATGAATGTCTGCACTTTCTGCGTAAGGCTCGCTGTTGTTTTCCAAGTTTCTGCACCATATAGGAGGACTGTTTTGACATTTGTATTAACGATTTTGACTTTGGTCTGCAGTTTCAGCTCCTTCGACTCCCATATTTTCTTTAATAATACAAATGCTGATCTAGCTTTTCCAATTCTAGCCCTTACATCTGCATCGGATCCGCCGTTTGTGTCTATGGTGCTGCCTAGGTATGTGAAGGACTCCACTTCTTCCAGTGCCTTTCCTGCCAGATGGATATGCTCATGGTTGGATGGATTTATCTTCATGATTTTTGTTTTACTTTTATTTATATTGAGGCCAAGCTGTGCCGAAAAGGTGGCTACGTCTTTTGTCTTTTCCTGCATTTGTTGCTGGTTGTGGGACAGAAGTGCAATGTCGTCCGCGAAGTCTAAATCATTCAATTGTTCCCAGAGTGTCCACTGTAGCCCATTTCTCTTTTTGTCTGTGGATTTTTTCATTATCCAGTCAATGGCAAGGATGAATAGTAAAGGGGACAAGAGGCATCCTTGTATGACTCCTGTTTCGACTGTAAAGGAGTCTGTGAGTCTACCTTCGTGGACCACCCTGCATGTCATTTCTTCATAAGAGCTCTGAATGATCCTCACTAGTTTCCCTGGTACTCCATAGTGTCGGAGAAGTTTCCACAAGGTTTGTCTGTCCAGGCTATCAAAGGCCTTTTCATAGTCTATGAAATTTATATATATAGAGGAGTTCCATTCGATGGACTGTTCTACGATGATTCTCAGTGTTGCTATTTGATCTGTGCAGGATCTGTTTTGGCGGAAGCCGGCCTGTTGATCTCGTAGCTGCATGTCGACCTGGTCTTTCATTCTGTTCAAAATAATTCTGTTAAAAACCTTTCCTGGTACAGATAGCAGTGTAATTCCTCTGTAATTTGCACAGTTGCTGAGATCCCCTTTCTTTGGGATCTTGATGAGGTATCCTTCTTTCCAATCTTTTGGAACTCTCTCTTCTTCCCATATCTTCTCAAACAGAGGGTGCAGCAAGTTGACTATTGTGTTTATGTCAGCTCTCATCATCTCTGCTGTGATGTTGTCCGGTCCCGGTGATTTCCCTAGTTTGAGCTGCTTGATGGCCAGGGCTATTTCTTCTTTATTTGGTGCACCTTCTTCTATTTGTAGGTCTTCATTTGCTGGTTGTATGTCTGGTGTGTCTGTGGGTGGGGGCCTGTTTAATAGTTCCTTAAAGTATTCCATCCATCTTTTTTGTTGCTCTTTCCTTTCTGTTATAGATCTCCCTTCTCTATCTTTGACAGGTCTCTCCGGCCTTTTGTATCTCCCTGACAGTTTTCTTGTTATGTCGTAGAGCTCTTTCAAGTTGCCCTTCCTGGCTGCTTCTTCTGCTTTGGATGCTAGGCCATCTATGTAGGCATTTTTATCTTTTTTAATGCTGTTTTTTACCTTTTGGTTTACTTCTTTATATCTCTCTTGCGCATTCGTTTTCTCAGCCCTGGTGCGGCTGCTGTTAACTATATTTTTCATTTCTTTTCTCTCTTTTATTTTTTGCAGTGTGTTTATTGAGGGCCAGTCTTTTTGTTTCTGTTTCACTGGTCCTAAGACTTCTAGGCAGTTGGATGTTACAGACGTCTTTATACTTTGCCACATATGTTCTACTTGGTCATCTTCTGTTTGGTCTTCTGTTTGATCTTCTAGCACTTGGAACTTATTTCTCAAGGTGGCACTAAATTCTTCCCTTTTCTGATCATTTGCATCTATTTTCTTTTTTCTAAATATTAATATTGATGGGTTAAAAATATGTATACACGGATAATTTACACTAAAAACATATAGTATAATAAGTAGAGCTCCCTATAATACCTATGTACTTTTTCTGTCTCTCAATGAAATAATATTTACAATACAATTAAAGTGTTTCGATCTAAATTCTATCAAAAGACATGAAAAACTGATTTAGCAGATAAAAGCTTATTCAACACAGCCAGTAACCTGTTATTTCTAAATTGGTAGTATTATTATTAAAATATAAAGATCAACGTTGGCCAAACTGCGGCTCGCGAGTCGATTGCGGCTCTTCTCTGTTCACTTTGCGGCTCCCGAACAATTGATCAAATTAAACCTTTTCGTTTAAAATACATGCATTGAAATACGTTTAACAGGAAAACGCTTACGAAGAAATTTTTGTCAAAATTAAATATGGTCCCGACAAATACGAAGTATTTTGATACACCCTTTTCCTTGAACATGAGACAACAATCTATTAACACTAAAAGTTTAAGGTTATTTGAATGATTCAAGGAAACACGACTGCACCACAGAGAATTAAAAGGGTGAGTATAGTGTATCATTAATAATAACACCCCTGCTTTTATTATATGACAGGACGCTTACGTCGCTTTAAAATACACCGATTTATTGAGTCGCCGGTTGAGAGAGACAGTCCAATGTTGTTTATCTACCACCCTCCACTCCTATCCCCACAATTCTTTTTAAAAAAAACATAACCTGTTATTTTGTTTAACAAAAATAATTTTCAGTCCTTCAATAATGTTCACTGTAATAACAAAAATAAATGAACGTTTAAAAAAAAATATATACAGTAACAAGGGGCTCTTGATGAATCAACATATATTCAAGATACGCAACAATTGGCGGTGTAGTTTTGTTATTTTTCATTAGATGTGGCTGTAAAAGAAGAGCTATTAAACGTATTGGCACTGAAAGATACCACTCGTGGTATTGATGTAAAAAAACACCCTTGATAAAATACTGATGGACGCTGGTGTACCACTAAATAGACTTGTGAGTGTGGCAACGGATGATGCACCTACAATGCTTGCTAAAAATGTAGGTCTGACGTGGCTTTTAACGAATGATCCAAAATATCCGGATATCCTTCCCGTACACTGCATCATTCAAAGAGAAAATCTTGCAGCCAAATATTTTAAATTCGAAAGTGTAATGACGACAAATTACAAATTGTGAATTTCATTCGTTCAAATGCAAAGAATCACCGGCAGTTCAAAAACTTTATTAGTGAGTTAGATCTAGAAGACAAACCAGATGACATTTCATTTCACTCTGTTGTTAGGTGGTTTTCTACCAGCAATGTTTTAAACATATTTGTAGACTTGCTTGAGCCAACTACTGCTTTCCTTTCAGAAAAGGACAAGTCTTATCCACGGCTTGTGGATGTAGCTTGGATGGACGATTTGATGTTTCTAACCAACATAATGCAGAACCTACAAACTCTGAATCTTTCGTTGCAAGAAAGGATAAGCTTATTTCCGATCTTATACAGACTGTTTTTAGCTTTCAGAACAAAATACATGTTATTCAAAGAAATATCATGTCAAGGGAGTTTAAGCACTTTCCTCGTCTTCAGAGTAGAGTTAGCTCATACTCTAAGGGTTGAATTTAAATTAGAAAGCTTGGTGAATATAGAGAGAGGTTACAAGGATTACTGGAAGATTTCCAAGGCATATTTATTAAATTGAAGCAAATCAAATCCTGTTCCGCTTTTCTCATAAATCCATTCATGATTGGCGTAATCAAAGATGGTTTCCATCTTCCGATGAATATTGTTATGGAGCCTTCTGCTGCTGAAATTGAGCTGTCAGAGTTACAGAAAGATCAGGGTTTCTCAATGTTACACAAATCACAATATGTGATGGATTTCTGGAAGCTTGTGCAAGAAGTAAAATATGCTCAACTTGAGAGAGCTAGTAGCCGACTTATATCCATTTTCGATACAACCTACTGCTGTGAATCTTTATACTCAAAAATGAAGTCACAAAATCAAACGATCGAGCAGTAACTAGTAATCAGCACCTGACAGAATTTCTTCGCACCATTACTTCTAGCTACCAACCAGATTTGAAGAAACTTGATAGTTAAAATGCTTCTTACAATAATCATAATAATTAATGTTCACAGTGAGTCTTATGCAACGTGTTTTTATTCATACATTTTCATGTTTAAATGTTTGTTAATTGAGTAACTGCAACGCATATATTTCTTCAACATACGGTTATGACTAAAACAATTGAAATGTTCATGCCATCAAATTCAAATAAAAAAATAATTTTGAAAAATGAATCACCCAAGGAAATTTTCATTGCGAGTGGGGACCAATATTCTCTCTAAGATTCATGGTCCGTGTGCAAAGTAAAAAAAAACAACTCGTGTGCAAAGTTGCACAACATACATTTTGTCTGCAATACTAAACTCCTGCGTGGCGTCGGTCAGATATCTGCGCAGCCACGCAGCTTAAAGAGAACATTAGTAGGGACGCGAGCTATAATGTCTCAATGCGGCTCTCAAATGTTTTTAATATTAATAAAATGTCTCTCACTTACTACATGTCTGGCCACCACTGATATAGATGTTTAATTGATTTATTCAAGAAAATAAGGCTGGACAAAACAACAAGAAAATATCATAAAAGACATATATTATTTGAACGCAATTTTGTTTTAGTGATATTACCTACTGTATATTTCAATAATCGTTTTGTTTTATACACTAACACATGTGTAAACGTTTAATTTTTAATATTTTTTCTGGTACTAAAAAACTAATAATAATGTGTAATTTCTATTTATTTTCTTTGCTTTATTTATACCAATTCCTACGGATTTCTTCGCACCTACTTTCAGAAAATGAATATTTTACCTGTACGATATCAAACTGTTTGAACTGGGCAGATACAATTTATTTTCAGCCTGATGTTGTGTCCAGTAACTAGACAGTTTTAGTATATTGATAATGAACATATTTCTTTGCATTAGTAGATACAAATTTAATACGAAAAGACAACTCTATATTATAAACTTTATAAAACAATCATGTATATATGTTATTATAGATGTTTAATAAAATATATAAATATTATGAGTTGAATTGTACATTTATTTTAGATGAATCCATTGATCCAACTACTGTTTTAAGTGATGGAGTTATAGCAGCCATAGTCATCGCTGTAGTAGTGCTGATCTCATCAGTTATAAGCTTTACAATTATAGTCATCATCCGAAAAAGTGAGTTTAATAATTGATATTTGAAGAACTATATTTTCCTCCTAATCAATGAATTTTTTTTTATAATTACATTGAAAAATTAATTTGATTAAACTTCTTGTTTTTTCTGTCTAGGAAAATTTCTAGGCCCCTTAAGTTGCTATTATCTGAATAGCATTTTATATAAAATATAGTGTTTGATTTCGCACTGATTACTGATTAGATGTATAAACAATTTTATTATGAATATTATTTGTTATATTAAAATTAGATCACAAAATTTTTAAAAAAATATTCCGCCTGTATATTTGATTTTTTTGACAATTTCTGTATGTTTCTAAAGTTTAAGTGAATTGTTTTCTATTAAAGTAAACATGTTTGAGGGAGAAAAAATATTGAAATTAATTTTAGAAATACACAAGAAATTTCATAGCAATGAATTTAACAAAACAAAATAGTTTAGAACTTGTTTTTAGAAAAAATGACTGCGAAGATGTCAAACAGACAAATCCATGTAAGTTAATATTCAATAAATTAATCATTAAAGATAACATCATTAAATACACCCCTATCTTTCTTCTTCACTGTGTTAAACTTTAAGACTCTGTCATTGGGATGAATGAAATAAGTCTTCCTCCCCTTTTACAAATTAATCAGAAACATAAAATAGCAATAGATACTTTTATTAAAATTAAGACGTTCCATTTTAGACGCTCGTCAAAAAGATAACTGACAAATATTTCAGTAAATGAAAAAAAAATAATATGCACAACAATTCAGAAAGAATAACTTTAAAAAAAAATCAAAGTAATTAAGCAATCAAATTATTAACGCCACTAGTGTGTTACCCGTCAAAAATGACGGAAGTTTTCAAAATAAATACATTTCAGCTGAAATCTATTTATTTTGAAAAAATACACATCAGAATAACAAAAAATGTAATACAGAACTTTCATTTATTTTAATTATTTTATTTTATTCATTTATTTTCATATTGAACAATTTTATGCGGAACATTCGAAAAGAGTTTTTATTTTTTGGTGTAGTAATTTGGTGCGCTGCTTTCTAAAATTAGTAGCGTCACAGACAGAACAACATGGACGTGATATACATGGCAAATTATGTATGTTGATTTTTTATATTGATTGTAAGGCTTATTGTCATTAATTCTATTTTTAATGCATTCGTGAGAAAGAAATGGCTGTTCTTTTGCTTTACACGAAGAAATAATTTAATTATATCAATCTAAAATATAACAATTTATATTTAAATTATATATTAATTTTAATAATATAAGTTTAGTTTTTTAAACTTATTTTTTAATTTATTATTTTTTTTTGTTGTAAATTTGTTTTTCAGTTACTGTAACGTTTACAACCAAACTCATAAGTGTCTATTTTATTCGATAACGTGTGCATACTTAATCAATTTTCTTGAAAAATTGATATGCACATTTATTTTTAATAAGGATATATATATATATATATATATATACACACGTGTTTTGTGTATACGTAGATCTGAAGAGGACTTGAGCATGGGCCCAGGATCGGTCGCGTCGGATCGAGGGCATGCTCGTGAAGAAACTATAGTGTCGGGTTGTGTGTACAGCCAGTTGTATAAAGGTGTATTTGCTGTCTAGGCAGGACAGCCAGTTTGTACAGTTTTGTACAGTATAATAAACATTGAATTGCTACATAGACTTGTGTCATCTCTTGAGTACTGTATGTAAGCGGAGAGCAAGGCAAAAATCCCAATAAAATCGAGACCTAACAACCATATATTACTAAATAACGTTATTGCTATTTACAAGATAGTAATATAAAATATATGTAATCCAAATTGTTAAATTTTAGAACAAAACCAAAATAAAGTAAGTGATCCATATGAAAAACCAGTGAATTGCCGCATATATGCAAATGCAGCCCTGACAGTCAATGGAATTTATAACGAATACATGACCATTATCAATTGAGGTTAACAAATAATCATTATAAATAAAAAAAACTTCAAATTCATATATATATATACCCAGCGACGGATTAAGACTGCATGGGGCCCCTGGCTGCAACTCAAACTGGGCCCCTATACAGCCAGCGTCCCTTTAACTGAAATGATTGCTAGCAGCTAATATAAGACTGTAACTATTCCGCCAAAAAGATTATTCATGAATAAACTGAACACGAAGAAATAACTGTTTACCTGTATCCTAAAATTGAGTGTAAAAAGACAATACAAAAAAAAGGTACATGCAAAAAAAAGTCCCCGCCTTCCACTGGAATCGATCCGTCATCGTTCGCACCACAAGCCCAGATACTTCCATGAGACCAGCAGAACTTGACGGAAATGGTATATTTTGAAAAAATATATACCGTATTATTTAATATTTTCTTTTATTTAGCCCATTAAATCAGGTTTTTCGATTACTAAGACTATTTGGTCGGAATAGCGATCAAATTAATAGATCAGATTTTATTTAATTTATATAATCAGGGATTCATGGAAACATATATCCACCTTTATATAATATATATTAAGTTTGGGGCTCCTAAATCATCTGAGCCCCTGGTTTTAGTGCGTTCAGCCCCCCCCCCTTTAATCCGCCATAATATATACTAAATAATTGTTATCATGATGTCTATTTATGAATTAAGTATAATTCCTTTAATTTATTTTAAACTATTTTTATAACTTAAATCCAAGTTAAATTTTACTGTCGAATTTAAACAAAGAAAAGCAACTCTATCCTAAGAAAATCTGCTAAATGTATCAAATTTAATAATTAGTTGTGAAACGACATATCAATTTTAATGTTAGTAAGCTTTAAAACGTATATTATTATAATTATAATTATATTACTATATATTTTAACGAAAATAGTTGTATGTATTTTTTAAATAGATAATTTGTATTATATGTTTCCTTATTTTGCAATGCTCTGAACTGTGTTAGATTTCACTATTTATTGTCTCATTAATTAGTAATTAATCTTTTGCATAAAAAAACGCATTTAGCATATAAACAAATATTACCGTTTCAATATGTTATTTCGAAATCGATGAGACACTGAATTGCCATTTTAGAAAGATGTTGTTTCTTTATAGAACCTTAATGGTTAAAACATTTCATTTAAAACAATCTTTTTTCGAATATACAATTAAAAATTGCATTTTGTGCAAAGACAAGATTCATAAACTAAAATAATTCAATATTTGTTTTTATTGCATACTTGTATAACACATACAGACGAGTATATATATATATATATATATATATATATATATATATATATATATATGTATATATATATATATATATATATGTATATATATACATATATATATATATATATATGTTTATATACATATATACATATATATTAGGGCTGTTAACAATTAATTTAAATTTTATAGTTAACTTTTGAAAAAATAACGATTAATTAATTGTTATTTCCGATTAAAGCCTAAAATTAAAATTTTTAAATGACGTTTTTTTAAAAATTACCTTTAACGCCAATTTGTTAACTTTCATATAAAATAACACTTTTATTCCATAAGTAGTCTTATTTTAAGTTCTCAGTATTAGAAAATAACTCGATTTATATGAATATTTATGGCAAAATGATAGATGAACGCTTATTAGTAAGCTAATATTATGATTGAAAAAGCTACTAATAACGTAACAAAAAATACTAGTCTTATATATCAAAATTTATATATATACTAGCAGACCCGTCGTGCGTTGCAGCGATCTCAGTAAAAAGGAATATATATAGATAAAAAATAAATTACATTAAGGGTCACCGGCCCATCAGTTTAAAATATGAAGTTCGAAAATCTGTTCATTTCAATCAATTTCATAACAAAAATATAAATATATGTATCTATATTTCTCAATATCGCGTAAAATTGAATGGGGAATACAATATTAAAAATTTAGTAAAAACACATTTAGGGCCCCTAGCCCCGATGAAATGGACATTATGAGATCAGTGCCCTATCGAAATTTAATATAGGCTTTTAAGTTTTTATATACCGCGTTTGGTCAAAATCCATTTATTTTCTCATTCTCTAACACCTAAACTAATTTTTATATATATGTAGATATAAGGAAAACTACATTAAGGGGCTCCCAGGCCCGTTCAATTCAAGATGTACATTTTGAAAACATGTTCATTTAAATTCATTTTAATCATGGATATATTTCTCAAGATCATTAAAAACTGAGTGGGAAATAATATCATAGAGTATACACACAAAAAAGACATTTGGGGCCCCCGGCCCATTCAATGTAAGATGTAAATTCCAAAATGCTGTTCATTTTAATTCAGTCTCATCATTGATATATTTCTTAAGATCATTAAAATAGAATGGGAAATAATATCTCAAACACATACGAAAAAATACATTGGGGCCCCCGGCCCTGAACAATTAAAAATTAGAAGTGCAGTGCCCTTTGTTATTTTAATATGGGATACCAAGTTTTTATATACCAAGTTTGGTTAAGATCCATTCATTTACTCAGTAGTTAACGCATAAACTCATTTTTATATAGCTCATAAAAGCAAAAAATGACATTAAGGGCCCCAGGGCCCATTTAGTGCAAGATTTCAAGTTCAAAACGCCTGTTTATTTCAATCAATTTCATTGTGGATATATTTATCTATATTTTTCAAGATCTTTAATAATTGAATGGGGAATAAAATATTAAACGTTTATATACCAAGTTTGGTCAAAATCCAGTTATTTTCTCATTATCTAACAATTAAACTAATTTTTATTTAGCTAATATAAAAAAAACATTAACGGGCCCCCAGGCCTATTCGATTCAAGCTGTACATTTTGAAAACCTCTTCATTTAAATTCTGTTTCATCTTGGATATAATTCGCAAAATAGATAAAAACTGAGTGGGAAATAATATCTTAGAGTATACAAAAAAAGACATTTGGGGCCCCCGGCCCATTCGATGTAAGATGTAAATTTCAAAATTCTGTTAATTTTAATTCAGTGTCATCATGGATATATTTCTCAAGAACTTTAAAAATAGAATGGTAAATAATATCTCAAACATATACGAAAAAAGGACATTTTGGGCCCCAAACCCTGAACATTTGGACATTAGAAGTGCAGTGCCCTTTGTTATTTTAATATGTGCTACCAAGTTTTTATAAACAAAGTTTGGTTGAGATATATTAATTTACTGAGTAGCTATCGCATAAAACTAATTTTTATATAACTCATATAATCAAAAAACGACATTCAGGGCCCAGGGCCCATTTAGTGCAAGATTTAAAGTTCAAAACACCTGTTTATTTTAATCAATTTTATAGTGGATATATGTATCTATATTTCTCAAGATATTTAATAATTGAGTAGAGCATACAATTTTAAACGTTTGTGAAATAAGACATTTTGGGCCCCCAGCCACGATAAAATGGACATTAGGAAATTAATGCTCTATAGTATTTCAAAATTATTATATAAAAAGTTTGGTTAAGATCCATCAATTTACCTAAAAGCCAACGCTTAAATTATTTTTTATATAGTCATATAGGAAAAAAAATCATATTATGGGCCCCCGGCGCCCATGAGTGTTAAATATTGCAAAAAAAGTTGCCAGTTACCATCCCAGGAGCGTACTTAAAAGTATCCAAAAGTTTCATGGCGATCGGATGAATGGTTTAGTCAGCTATAAAGGACATACATACATAAATACATACATACATACTTTGATTTATATATCTATATATATAAAAATCGAAGTATGTATGTATGTATGTATGTATGTATGTATGTATACATGTCTGTTATAGCTGACTAAATCATTCATCCGATCGCCATGAAACTTTTGGAGACTTTTGAGTACGCTCCATGGATGGAAATAGGCTACTTTTTTTTCAAAATTTAACACTCATGGGGCGCCGGGGGCCCATAATGAGAATGTTTTCTTATATGAGCTATATAAAAATTAGTTTAGGGCTTAGCTGCTTGGAAAATGAATGGATCTTGACCAAACTTGGTACATAACAACTTGATAGCCAACATTAAAGTACTATATGGCATTGAACACCTAATGTCCGTTCCTTCGGGGCCGGGGGCCCAACATCTTTTTTTTGGGTAAGCGTTAAATACTTTATTCCCGATATGATTTACACGATCTTGAAAAGCATTGACTAATATATCTATCATGATGCAGATTGAAATGAACAGGTATTTTAAAGTTAATTTCTTGCACCGATTGGGCCAGGGGGCCCTTAATGTTGTTATTTCTAATCTTATATCTATATATATAAAAATCAAAGTATGTATGTATGTATGTATGCATGTCTTTGTATAGCTGACTAAACCATTCATCCGATCACCATGAAACTTTTGGAGACTTTTGAGTACGCTCCTGGGATGGTCACTGGCTACTTTTTTTTCAAAATTTAACCCTCATGGTGCGCCGGGGGCCCATAAAATGATTTATTTTCGTATATATGAGCTATATAAAAATTAGTTTAAGCGTTAGCTATTAGGCAAATTGATGGATCTTAGCCAAACTTTGTATATAACAACTTGGTAGCCAATATAGAAATACTAAAGGGACTAATTTCCTATTGTCCATTTCTTCGGGACTGGGGGCCCAAAATGTCTTATTTCATAAACGTTTAATATTTTATTCCCCATTCAATTATTAAAGATCTTGAAAAATATAGATAAATATATCCACAATGAAATTGATTGAAATAAACAGGCGTTTTGAACTTGAAATCTTGCACTAAATGGGCCCTGGGGCCCTTAATGTCATTTTTTGCTTTTATGAGCTATATAAAAATGAGTTTATGCGTTAACTACTGAGTAAATGAATGGATCTTAACCAAACTTGGTATATAAAAACTTGGTATCCCATATTAAAATAACAAAGGGCACTGCACTTCTAATTTTTAATTGTTCAGGGCCGGGGGCCCCAATGTATTTTTTCGTATGTGTTTGAGATATTATTTCCCATTCTATTTTAATGATCTTAAGAAATATATCAATGATGAGACTGAATTAAAATGAACAGCATTTTGGAATTTACATCTTACATTGAATGGGCCGGGGGCCCCAAATGTCTTTTTTGTGTGTATACTCTATGATATTATTTCCCACTCAGTTTTTAATGATCTTGAGAAATATATCCATGATTAAAATGAATTTAAATGAACATGTTTTCAAAATGTACATCTTGAATTGAACGGGCCTGGGAGCCCCTTAATGTAGTTTTCCTTATATCTACATATATATAAAAATTAGTTTAGGTGTTAGAGAATGAGAAAATAAATGGATTTTGACCAAACGCGGTATATAAAAACTTAAAAGCCTATATTAAATTTCGATAGGGCACTGATCTCATAATGTCCATTTCATCGGGGCTAGGGGCCCTAAATGTGTTTTTACTAAATTTTTAATATTGTATTCCCCATTCAATTTTACGCGATATTGAGAAATATAGATACATATATTTATATTTTTGTTATGAAATTGATTGAAATGAACAGATTTTCGAACTTCATATTTTAAACTGATGGGCCGGTGACCCTTAATGTAATTTATTTTTTATCTATATATATTCCTTTTTACTGAGATCGCTGCAACGCACGACGGGTCTGCTAGTATATATATAAATTTTGATATATAAGACTAGTATTTTTTGTTACGTTATTAGTAGCTTTTTCAATCATAATATTAGCTTAATAATAAGCGTTCATCTATCATTTTGCCATAAATATTCATATAAATCGAGTTATTTTCTAATACTGAGAACTTAAAATAAGACTATTTATGGAATAAAAGTGTTATTTTATATGAAAGTTAACAAATTGGCGTTAAAGGTAATTTTTAAAAAAACGTCATTTAAAAATTTTAATTTTAGGCTTTAATCGGAAATAACAATTAATTAATCGTTATTTTTTCAAAAGTTAACTATAAAATTTAAATTAATTGTTAACAGCCCTAATATATATGTATATATGTATATAAACATATATATATATATATATATGTATATATATACATATATATATATATATATATATATACATATATATATATATATATATATATATATATATATATATATATATATATACTCGTCTGTATGTGTTATACAAGTATGCAATAAAAACAAATATTGAATTATTTTAGTTTATGAATCTTGTCTTTGCACAAAATGCAATTTTTAATTGTATATTCGAAAAAAGATTGTTTTAAATGAAATGTTTTAACCATTAAGGTTCTATAAAGAAACAACATCTTTCTAAAATGGCAATTCAGTGTCTCATCGATTTCGAAATAACATATTGAAACGGTAATATTTGTTTATATGCTAAATGCGTTTTTTTATGCAAAAGATTAATTACTAATTAATGAGACAATAAATAGTGAAATCTAACACAGTTCAGAGCATTGCAAAATAAGGAAACATATAATACAAATTATCTATTTAAAAAATACATACAACTATTTTCGTTAAAATATATAGTAATATAATTATAATTATAATAATATACGTTTTAAAGCTTACTAACATTAAAATTGATATGTCGTTTCACAACTAATTATTAAATTTGATACATTTAGCAGATTTTCTTAGGATAGAGTTGCTTTTCTTTGTTTAAATTCGACAGTAAAATTTAACTTGGATTTAAGTTATAAAAATAGTTTAAAATAAATTAAAGGAATTATACTTAATTCATAAATAGACATCATGATAACAATTATTTAGTATATATTATGGCGGATTAAAGGGGGGGGGGCTGAACGCACTAAAACCAGGGGCTCAGATGATTTAGGAGCCCCAAACTTAATATATATTATATAAAGGTGGATATATGTTTCCATGAATCCCTGATTATATAAATTAAATAAAATCTGATCTATTAATTTGATCGCTATTCCGACCAAATAGTCTTAGTAATCGAAAAACCTGATTTAATGGGCTAAATAAAAGAAAATATTAAATAATACGGTATATATTTTTTCAAAATATACCATTTCCGTCAAGTTCTGCTGGTCTCATGGAAGTATCTGGGCTTGTGGTGCGAACGATGACGGATCGATTCCAGTGGAAGGCGGGGACTTTTTTTTGCATGTACCTTTTTTTTGTATTGTCTTTTTACACTCAATTTTAGGATACAGGTAAACAGTTATTTCTTCGTGTTCAGTTTATTCATGAATAATCTTTTTGGCGGAATAGTTACAGTCTTATATTAGCTGCTAGCAATCATTTCAGTTAAAGGGACGCTGGCTGTATAGGGGCCCAGTTTGAGTTGCAGCCAGGGGCCCCATGCAGTCTTAATCCGTCGCTGGGTATATATATATATGAATTTGAAGTTTTTTTTATTTATAATGATTATTTGTTAACCTCAATTGATAATGGTCATGTATTCGTTATAAATTCCATTGACTGTCAGGGCTGCATTTGCATATATGCGGCAATTCACTGGTTTTTCATATGGATCACTTACTTTATTTTGGTTTTGTTCTAAAATTTAACAATTTGGATTACATATATTTTATATTACTATCTTGTAAATAGCAATAACGTTATTTAGTAATATATGGTTGTTAGGTCTCGATTTTATTGGGATTTTTGCCTTGCTCTCCGCTTACATACAGTACTCAAGAGATGACACAAGTCTATGTAGCAATTCAATGTTTATTATACTGTACAAAACTGTACAAACTGGCTGTCCTGCCTAGACAGCAAATACACCTTTATACAACTGGCTGTACACACAACCCGACACTATAGTTTCTTCACGAGCATGCCCTCGATCCGACGCGACCGATCCTGGGCCCATGCTCAAGTCCTCTTCAGATCTACGTATACACAAAACACGTGTGTATATATATATATATATATATATATCCTTATTAAAAATAAATGTGCATATCAATTTTTCAAGAAAATTGATTAAGTATGCACACGTTATCGAATAAAATAGACACTTATGAGTTTGGTTGTAAACGTTACAGTAACTGAAAAACAAATTTACAACAAAAAAAAATAATAAATTAAAAAATAAGTTTAAAAAACTAAACTTATATTATTAAAATTAATATATAATTTAAATATAAATTGTTATATTTTAGATTGATATAATTAAATTATTTCTTCGTGTAAAGCAAAAGAACAGCCATTTCTTTCTCACGAATGCATTAAAAATAGAATTAATGACAATAAGCCTTACAATCAATATAAAAAATCAACATACATAATTTGCCATGTATATCACGTCCATGTTGTTCTGTCTGTGACGCTACTAATTTTAGAAAGCAGCGCACCAAATTACTACACCAAAAAATAAAAACTCTTTTCGAATGTTCCGCATAAAATTGTTCAATATGAAAATAAATGAATAAAATAAAATAATTAAAATAAATGAAAGTTCTGTATTACATTTTTTGTTATTCTGATGTGTATTTTTTCAAAATAAATAGATTTCAGCTGAAATGTATTTATTTTGAAAACTTCCGTCATTTTTGACGGGTAACACACTAGTGGCGTTAATAATTTGATTGCTTAATTACTTTGATTTTTTTTTAAAGTTATTCTTTCTGAATTGTTGTGCATATTATTTTTTTTTCATTTACTGAAATATTTGTCAGTTATCTTTTTGACGAGCGTCTAAAATGGAACGTCTTAATTTTAATAAAAGTATCTATTGCTATTTTATGTTTCTGATTAATTTGTAAAAGGGGAGGAAGACTTATTTCATTCATCCCAATGACAGAGTCTTAAAGTTTAACACAGTGAAGAAGAAAGATAGGGGTGTATTTAATGATGTTATCTTTAATGATTAATTTATTGAATATTAACTTACATGGATTTGTCTGTTTGACATCTTCGCAGTCATTTTTTCTAAAAACAAGTTCTAAACTATTTTGTTTTGTTAAATTCATTGCTATGAAATTTCTTGTGTATTTCTAAAATTAATTTCAATATTTTTTCTCCCTCAAACATGTTTACTTTAATAGAAAACAATTCACTTAAACTTTAGAAACATACAGAAATTGTCAAAAAAATCAAATATACAGGCGGAATATTTTTTTAAAAATTTTGTGATCTAATTTTAATATAACAAATAATATTCATAATAAAATTGTTTATACATCTAATCAGTAATCAGTGCGAAATCAAACACTATATTTTATATAAAATGCTATTCAGATAATAGCAACTTAAGGGGCCTAGAAATTTTCCTAGACAGAAAAAACAAGAAGTTTAATCAAATTAATTTTTCAATGTAATTATAAAAAAAAATTCATTGATTAGGAGGAAAATATAGTTCTTCAAATATCAATTATTAAACTCACTTTTTCGGATGATGACTATAATTGTAAAGCTTATAACTGATGAGATCAGCACTACTACAGCGATGACTATGGCTGCTATAACTCCATCACTTAAAACAGTAGTTGGATCAATGGATTCATCTAAAATAAATGTACAATTCAACTCATAATATTTATATATTTTATTAAACATCTATAATAACATATATACATGATTGTTTTATAAAGTTTATAATATAGAGTTGTCTTTTCGTATTAAATTTGTATCTACTAATGCAAAGAAATATGTTCATTATCAATATACTAAAACTGTCTAGTTACTGGACACAACATCAGGCTGAAAATAAATTGTATCTGCCCAGTTCAAACAGTTTGATATCGTACAGGTAAAATATTCATTTTCTGAAAGTAGGTGCGAAGAAATCCGTAGGAATTGGTATAAATAAAGCAAAGAAAATAAATAGAAATTACACATTATTATTAGTTTTTTAGTACCAGAAAAAATATTAAAAATTAAACGTTTACACATGTGTTAGTGTATAAAACAAAACGATTATTGAAATATACAGTAGGTAATATCACTAAAACAAAATTGCGTTCAAATAATATATGTCTTTTATGATATTTTCTTGTTGTTTTGTCCAGCCTTATTTTCTTGAATAAATCAATTAAACATCTATATCAGTGGTGGCCAGACATGTAGTAAGTGAGAGACATTTTATTAATATTAAAAACATTTGAGAGCCGCATTGAGACATTATAGCTCGCGTCCCTACTAATGTTCTCTTTAAGCTGCGTGGCTGCGCAGATATCTGACCGACGCCACGCAGGAGTTTAGTATTGCAGACAAAATGTATGTTGTGCAACTTTGCACACGAGTTGTTTTTTTTTACTTTGCACACGGACCATGAATCTTAGAGAGAATATTGGTCCCCACTCGCAATGAAAATTTCCTTGGGTGATTCATTTTTCAAAATTATTTTTTTATTTGAATTTGATGGCATGAACATTTCAATTGTTTTAGTCATAACCGTATGTTGAAGAAATATATGCGTTGCAGTTACTCAATTAACAAACATTTAAACATGAAAATGTATGAATAAAAACACGTTGCATAAGACTCACTGTGAACATTAATTATTATGATTATTGTAAGAAGCATTTTAACTATCAAGTTTCTTCAAATCTGGTTGGTAGCTAGAAGTAATGGTGCGAAGAAATTCTGTCAGGTGCTGATTACTAGTTACTGCTCGATCGTTTGATTTTGTGACTTCATTTTTGAGTATAAAGATTCACAGCAGTAGGTTGTATCGAAAATGGATATAAGTCGGCTACTAGCTCTCTCAAGTTGAGCATATTTTACTTCTTGCACAAGCTTCCAGAAATCCATCACATATTGTGATTTGTGTAACATTGAGAAACCCTGATCTTTCTGTAACTCTGACAGCTCAATTTCAGCAGCAGAAGGCTCCATAACAATATTCATCGGAAGATGGAAACCATCTTTGATTACGCCAATCATGAATGGATTTATGAGAAAAGCGGAACAGGATTTGATTTGCTTCAATTTAATAAATATGCCTTGGAAATCTTCCAGTAATCCTTGTAACCTCTCTCTATATTCACCAAGCTTTCTAATTTAAATTCAACCCTTAGAGTATGAGCTAACTCTACTCTGAAGACGAGGAAAGTGCTTAAACTCCCTTGACATGATATTTCTTTGAATAACATGTATTTTGTTCTGAAAGCTAAAAACAGTCTGTATAAGATCGGAAATAAGCTTATCCTTTCTTGCAACGAAAGATTCAGAGTTTGTAGGTTCTGCATTATGTTGGTTAGAAACATCAAATCGTCCATCCAAGCTACATCCACAAGCCGTGGATAAGACTTGTCCTTTTCTGAAAGGAAAGCAGTAGTTGGCTCAAGCAAGTCTACAAATATGTTTAAAACATTGCTGGTAGAAAACCACCTAACAACAGAGTGAAATGAAATGTCATCTGGTTTGTCTTCTAGATCTAACTCACTAATAAAGTTTTTGAACTGCCGGTGATTCTTTGCATTTGAACGAATGAAATTCACAATTTGTAATTTGTCGTCATTACACTTTCGAATTTAAAATATTTGGCTGCAAGATTTTCTCTTTGAATGATGCAGTGTACGGGAAGGATATCCGGATATTTTGGATCATTCGTTAAAAGCCACGTCAGACCTACATTTTTAGCAAGCATTGTAGGTGCATCATCCGTTGCCACACTCACAAGTCTATTTAGTGGTACACCAGCGTCCATCAGTATTTTATCAAGGGTGTTTTTTTACATCAATACCACGAGTGGTATCTTTCAGTGCCAATACGTTTAATAGCTCTTCTTTTACAGCCACATCTAATGAAAAATAACAAAACTACACCGCCAATTGTTGCGTATCTTGAATATATGTTGATTCATCAAGAGCCCCTTGTTACTGTATATATTTTTTTTTAAACGTTCATTTATTTTTGTTATTACAGTGAACATTATTGAAGGACTGAAAATTATTTTTGTTAAACAAAATAACAGGTTATGTTTTTTTTAAAAAGAATTGTGGGGATAGGAGTGGAGGGTGGTAGATAAACAACATTGGACTGTCTCTCTCAACCGGCGACTCAATAAATCGGTGTATTTTAAAGCGACGTAAGCGTCCTGTCATATAATAAAAGCAGGGGTGTTATTATTAATGATACACTATACTCACCCTTTTAATTCTCTGTGGTGCAGTCGTGTTTCCTTGAATCATTCAAATAACCTTAAACTTTTAGTGTTAATAGATTGTTGTCTCATGTTCAAGGAAAAGGGTGTATCAAAATACTTCGTATTTGTCGGGACCATATTTAATTTTGACAAAAATTTCTTCGTAAGCGTTTTCCTGTTAAACGTATTTCAATGCATGTATTTTAAACGAAAAGGTTTAATTTGATCAATTGTTCGGGAGCCGCAAAGTGAACAGAGAAGAGCCGCAATCGACTCGCGAGCCGCAGTTTGGCCAACGTTGATCTTTATATTTTAATAATAATACTACCAATTTAGAAATAACAGGTTACTGGCTGTGTTGAATAAGCTTTTATCTGCTAAATCAGTTTTTCATGTCTTTTGATAGAATTTAGATCGAAACACTTTAATTGTATTGTAAATATTATTTCATTGAGAGACAGAAAAAGTACATAGGTATTATAGGGAGCTCTACTTATTATACTATATGTTTTTAGTGTAAATTATCCGTGTATACATATTTTTAACCCATCAATATTAATATTTAGAAAAAAGAAAATATATATTAAAATGTAATTGGATCTCTTAAACTTTCACATGTTCATTACAGGCGTTGAGCTGATAGTCAGAAGCAGTAACCAAGTAAACGGTTAATCAAAATATTAACTTAATAATAGTTAGGCTTTCATTTAAATATATTTCAAAATAATTAATTGTATCACAAACAAAATATAAAAAAATAAACAGAAACAAAATTGAAATTTAATGTTTAACTAAATTTAATTCAACTTTAGTTAAGTTATTACCACTTTTTTAATCTGAAAGAAATTATTCAAACGTTTTAATATTTCATCTTATATTTTACTTATGCTTTTTCTGTACAAACGAGTATTGCGTCAACTGCTAATCCATGGTGTAAATAATAATAATAATAATAAATTGATTATTTATATAGCGCTGTATCCCAGTAAGGAACTGGGCTCACAGCGCTTTACATGAAAGAAATAACATACTTATAAGTATTAAATTAACTTTCATATCACAACAAACACACAAAATTACAATGCATTATACATATGCTACGTTAATCATTTACAAGAAATGTTGTTTCATCAATTTTAAAAATAAATTTTGAAAAGATGTGTCTTAAGTGCAGTCTTGAAGGACTTGGTTGTTTGAATACCACGTATGTGTAATGGTAGAGAATTCCATTGTTTGGCTGCACAAAAAGAGAACGACCTTTCACCAAACGTTTTGGTGCGTGTCGTAGGAACAGAGAGAACGCGTGTGTCTGCAGAAGATCTTAGCTTGCGAGTGGGTTAGTAGACCAACAAAAGTTCAGTAAGATACGATGGGCATGAGTCCGAAAAGAAATTGTGACAGAGAACGGCCAGTTTGTAATCAATACGGGCTTGTATAGGCAGCCAATGAAGTGAGCGAAGAAGTGGAGTAACATGGTCATGTTTTTTTGCCTTGAGCACCAGTCTGGCAGCTGAATTTTGAACTTTCTGTAGTTTTTCAATGCATTGTTTTGGCACACCTGACAGAAGAGAATTGCAGTAATCCATACGAGCCAGTACAAGAGCACAGACTAGTGTTTTTGTGGCACTAACTGTTAAGTAATGACGGATTGAGCTGATCTGACGAATGGCAGTGTAGGCAGAGCGACAGATGTGATTGATGAAGTTGTTAATAGACATGTTGTCAGAAATAATGAAGCCAAGATTCCTAGTCGATGTTGTGAACAGAATATCCGAACTGGGGGACTTTAGTATACTATTTTTCTTTGAGGTTAAATTTTTATAAAGAGTTGTTTATTCCTGGTTTCCTAAGGCAACACATTCGGGGTAATGAAAATTTGCATTTCTTTGTGCTTGAAGACGGAATAAGAAAATAAATGTTATTGCTATATCTATATGATAAATGTAACTGTGATAACAATTTAATAGATGAGATAAGGTTCAGTTAAACCTGTGGTTATGATTTAGTTTTTATTTATGAATTTTCGTCCACCTAACTCAAGCTGTACTAAACTGATCATTTAACAAAAACTTACACTAACACACCACACACACACAAAACGACAGACGAAAACATGCAACAATAAAGACTATATTGCAAAGCATGGTCTTTAAAACTTAGGAAGTTGTAAAATATATTATTATCTTTTGTTAGAATCAACAAAATAACAGTTATTTAAATATGAGACTGTTTCTATCGATTGTTTAAGTTCGCTACACAAATATATTATTGCGTATCAACATAACTGATGAAAAGCACATATTTAATTCAATACCATTAAAACTTCTTTAGGGCCGTCCATAAATGACGTTTGGCCTCTAGTGTGACGAATGGGTCACGAATTTGTGACGATGTGTGACGAGTGGGAGGGGGTGTTTAAGAAATGTGATGTCACTTCAAAAACACCCATATTTAAATAACAAACGAGCTTAAATATTAAATTGATTTGCAATTTAATGTCAGACGTTTTCAATGGCTTCACACGATTGTAGGGTGCAAAATTACACTAAATACATACTTAAATGACCAAAAAAGTAATTGGCAACATGCTAATTTTCAATGAAAAAATTCGGATATAATGGGGGGGGGGATTTTTATGACGTCATTTTGGAGTGGGGTCGAAGTGTGATGAGGGGTTGGGGAGGGGGGTAAAAATCGACTAAAATTGCGTTGGCGTCATTCATGGACGGCCCCTTTCTATATAGTTAGAAATTATATATAAGCACAAAGGAAAAGCATTTTTAAATATTAAAAAAAAATTAATTAGAAAATCATTTTATTATTTAAGGTCCATTCTAAACACATTATTCTGCAAACATTGTTTTAAAAAATTCTTTACTACTTACTAACAGCAAGAAAATTCAGTGTTTCACCTAAAGCAATAGTTGAGTTTTTCTTTGTCCAAGTGACATTTGTAGGCAAAAAACTCGAGCTGTTATCGTAACAAGTACATCGACTTTTGGCGTGTTCTATATAAGAGCCATTTATTCGACAGTCATCTGATAGAACAGCCTTAGGATGAGCTTAATTATAAAATATGAAAAAAATAATTTTCATCAATAATCAATGATTTAAAAAAGCATTATTTCTAAATGTTACTTCATTTTTCAGTAAAGAAACCAAAACAATGAACATCTTTAGATAATGTTTGCGAATGTAGAATATTGATAACTGCAGCCATGCTTTCGAAACATATTCCCTATTCTAAATTGTTTAATATTTGTATATATAAATATACGTTGATGTTTTAATGTTTGTATGTATGTTGGATTTTTTTTCCACCTCTTTCGCACGAGAAAACTACATAATAGAAAGCGAAAAAAATATGCTGGACGATTACATTAAAACTTCAGACTTGAAAAACTTGGCAAAAATAATCTCACATCCAGAAACTAAAATTGAAAACGATGGTGGGGACATACAATTACAATATACTATGTCTTATTTGTGAATCATTCCACTAAAACAAAACAAAAATTACCCGACTTTGTGATTCGATTTCCTTTGTTAAATTGTGCCAACTTGTTTATAACTGAACATAACATAAACAAAATGATTATAGCAATGGTTAATGTATGCAATATGGGAGTCTTTTTTTGTGTGTTAAACTCATTAACATTTAAAAATAACTTTAATACATAATTAAGCAGGTAAATCACTACCTGTGCTTCATCATGTATGTCGTCCATTGCAATACGTTTCATGCAGGTTTTAAATATTATTGCCCTATTGAATTGTGCATTTTGTTTAACAGGATTGTATATGAAAATTTGAATTTTCTAAATATCATATAATTATATATTCCATTGTATACGCATAGCTACATTAAAGTACATGCTCAAGAGTAAGCTCAGCGCACAATTTATTTATAATACAACTGTATGGCCGAACTGAAATCATCGTAAAAAATATTTTTAAATTAATATTTAGATATTGTCACCAATGTAATAAAACTATTAAGGCGGATTACCTCCGTTTCAAGCGTGGGTATATCTAAAATAATATATAGATGAGAACGCTTCTTGTTAAACGAGGCTAGCCCTTAGAAGTCTTATCTAGCTTAAAATGTGTTACTATAATTTAACACAGAGCGGTAGCTAATGGTGTCATCCGCTCATGAATAACCTCTTCGAAATGTGCAGCAACTTAATAACTGGAACTTAAGTAATTTAACATTTTGGCGTCACCCCTTGTGATGGTGTCACCTGATGCGGTTCGCAACCTCCACACACCCGAGTAACACCTTTGTCTTGCATATTTCATTTATTATAGACGCTCTTTCAATATATAGTATTATTACTAAGCTTCGATTTTTTTTTAAATTAAACTACGGAATGTACTTTCCCACTACTTATAGAACTTGTCATTTTATCAGTTTTGTTGTATAAATTAAATACTCGTTTTCATAAAGACAACAAACTATTCAAATTCTATTTTTAAAAAGTTTAAGGGTATACATAGTTTACATATTTGTATAGGTCTTGTGTAGTTACTCTCTTGCAAAACAGAAGTTATAAAATCATTGAGATAAAAAGACGCTCTAAAACGATGAGTCCCGTAATTTAAAGTATCTGCAGAAATGTTAAATTGGCAAGTCATTACAGCTAATCCATTAACAACAATCCTTGGACATGTCAAAAGATTTGGACCAATATCTTGATCTTGCGTTTCCTATGATTAAACATATATACATATATATATATATATAAATATGTAACATAATATATATATATATATATAAATGTATTAATAGCATTATTCGTTATTATTTTAGTTCGCTGATATTGAAAAATAAAATGTGTGTATGTATGTATGTATTACTGTAGGAATGTATGTATACAAATAAAGATTGGTGGATCAAGGGATTATATTAATGTATGTCTGTATGAATTTATGTATGTATTTACGTTTGTGTGTAAGTATGTACTATGTACGTATATTTGTATGCATGTATTTATGTATGAATGTATGTATTTTGCGATGGATGGATGAATGGATGAATAGAAGGATATTTGTCTGTATGTATGTATGCATGTATGTTCGTTTTAATATGTGTATTCTTAAATATATGTATGCATGTATTCATGCAACTAGAAAGATTTAATGTGTGTCATTTTTTATTCTTATGAATGCTTGAGAAGTAGCAGAAATGTTTATTGCCTTATTGAGTTAAGCTAAAAGATAAATGGGGAAAAATAGATATTATATTACTATTGAAATAATAATGAGACAAATTCCAACTGAACTTAACGTTAAAAATAACTTTTAAAGATGCTTACATTTGTTGACAACAAAAGTCTGTAATGTGGTGCGGATTTCACAGTCGAACACGTTACTTGAATGGTACCTACATTAAGTAAAGTCACTTTGTAACATTTTGTTATGTCATTGGAACATTTGATATTATGTTTGTAAAGGAAAGAAATATAAAATTAATGATATGTAGTATAAAATAGTGGCTTATAGAAACTGCCTAAACTTGCATAGAACTAGAGACAAAATTTTACGTAATCAGGTTTTCTTTTAAATGATTTATTTTTTACCTTATAATTCATTGACAACAATAAGACAACAAAAAAACGCAGAGGCATCACTATTGTCTGTGTCAACCGATGAAGTAGTTCATGGGGTCACCCCCTAACAACTTACCCAATAGACCTCCGCAAAGGCTGCTATGCCAAAATACCCGGACATACATGATCCTTTGTAACGTTTTTAAATGTAAGACAAATATTTACAAAGCCAATATGAGAAAAATTAATTCAAAGTCGGAAGGTAAAAACGTTTAAGAAATTAAAAACTAAAAACTACATAGATAGAGAAAATAAGTTATTTTAAAAAAATACTTTATTATTAAATTTTAAGTATTACTGTTATATAACAGTAAGATTTTAAAATTAGACAACATTAAATCTAAATTACGTTCCATCAAAATTTGAAATTATATCACATTACCAACTTTACATTACTTTGCATCAACAACCGTTTATATACAAAACCGATTTATAATGGATTTTCACAATTAACAACTACCAGAATATTAAGCAAAAATTCAAATTTTAATGCCCCATAAAATCTCTGAAAATATAATACAAGTTTCATGGCCGTTAAAGCAGAAAACTCGTAAATTAATTCATTTAAATCTAATTCTTTCGCCCAATTACCAACAATGGAGATTTATACCAAATCAGAAGACGCCGACTCTCCAATTGTAAGATCGCAAATAATTCTTTATAAACGTTAGCTTTGAAAAACTCCTCTCAAATGAAGCCACAGGCACAAAGAAGGCAAACAAGTCCCTATCAGCTATGAATTTCAAAATGTCACATACGGAGCAGCCCTTCGCTTCTTTGAGATTAATATCTGCTGCCATTAAAATTCCTACTCTGCCTTGGTATCAAAAAATATCTTACTCTGACAACTCATCATAGAAAATGGATTATCTTTGAATGGACAGCAGTAACTCTTCTTCATTGGCATATATCAAAATTTGGACTGAACAGCCTTAATCACGAGAGCTACATCCTTGACCTTTATATCCACCGAATTGTATTTATTTTACTACATTTACTGCAGCATGATATTGATGTGTGGTCAATTAAAACATCCCATTAGTGAGTGGAATCAGTGAAGAATGAAGACATGCTCTCAAGAGTTCCGAAAATTCATGCATGGAAAACATTTAGCAAAAGAAAGTTAGCCACACAAGTTAAATGAATGATCTACACATCCGTTAAAAAGAGCTTTTATGTTCTAATCTTTTCAAAATGGCGTGTGCACTTCGACTGATTACAATTATAGTCGCAGAATTATCGTAATCTTGAGTGCGGTTCATCGAGTCCATCGCTTTCCAGATTTTTGAACATAACAGCTGAGATCAATCACTTTTTCCCCTTTAGAGGGAAAAATACCAGAAACACTTCTCTTACTTCAACGTTCTTATTGAGAATGTTCACATGACTGATAACTTCGGACAGTTGATCAGTGTGTGTTTTATCAAGTTTGCTGGCCAACATAATCCAAAAACACCTGCCAGAATGTATACATTGCAAGATTCTCCTTTAAATGATTTGCTAGAACATGTATAAACTCATTCTGAATTGTTAGTGCTAGTTAAAGCATCTTAACCTTCTCTAGTAAATGTCGTTTTTCCAATGAAGATTCATCTTCATTGTAACCCCGGAATTGCAGTTTTTTGCTTGGCGAGAAACAATGTGATATCGGATCCAACCCCCCCCCCTTTTTTCATGTTTTGTGTTTATTCAGTGATGGTGTCATCCAGTACGGTCCGCATCCCTCTGGGGACGCCTCTGATTAGCACATTCCATGACCGAATACAATGTTGTAAGGATGGGATTTGCGTGTATTTGTTTTTTGCAAGTGGACCATTTAAATAGGTACATTTATATGTTGCTCTTATATTAAATATCTACTTAGACTTATTTTACGTTACTATATTCCTATTGACATTTTAGAATATATCATACAACTCACCAAATAAAATCATTGGAGAACCTTTAGATATATGATAATCTGTAGAATAATTAGCTATACAGAACAATGTTGTGTTGTTAAGATTAGCTGAGACAGATTTGATTGTAAACGTTGTAAACGTTGATTTGAGTCAGGCTTTGATGTAATGTTTGGAGAATAAAGTGTAGAAACATTATCTCTGAAAATGCGTGCATTAGTTGATGTTTCACAATCTAACACTGATTGACTTTGACCTTGATATTGTAGGACCCAGTGAACTGTTGTTAAATCGCCATCACACAAGAACTATTTAGAGTCTCCTAGTGTAGCCCCAAAGTATTGAGCTAAAGTGCAATCTGGAGAAACATTTTAATGTAGTTAAAATTAGCGTGAAATTGTAAAAGTTATGCATGATTCATTTATTTAAAAAAATCATAGAGCTTTAATTATTCTTGCAACTTTGAAATTCAATTTTTAAAACAAAAGTAAACATATATGTAATCCTATATCATGAAAGGCAATTTTCTGTGCGGTCATCGATAGCGATTCGTCCTCCAAACTCATACAGACTCATACAGCCAATCACTAAAGGAGAAACATTAATTATAATTTACATATTGAAAGACGTTCAAAACTAATTATTTTTGGTTCAGTTTTTTTACAATAGATTATTTTGAGCGGTGCGCGTTGGGATTTGTAGTGAAGCATTTTGTTTTTAAGGGTTATTTATTATAACTATAGTGTATATTATTTCTGATCTGATACACATGTTTGGCCGGTCGAGACAAAAAGTGGTTCAAAGGGAGGTACTGTCTCTCGACAAGTGCGGTTGTAGGGGAGGTAGGGTCTCTGGACAGACTGCGATGTTGGGGGTGGCAGGATCATTGGACAGACCACGGTGTCGGGGGAGAAAGGGTCTCTGGGCAGACGGGGGTGGGGGGAGGTATGGTCTCTGGACAAGGCCTCTGTTTGAAACGACTACTGGTGACTTTTCATTTTCATTTTGGAGTCAGTTGATGTGGATGTTGTGCTGTCATACCATGAACTTCACAAGTCATCCTACACTTATTCCCGTCCTTGGACGGGATTTGTTGATAGTATAGAATAAACGACATTATATTTATATTTTTTAAAACTTACCAAGGATTTAGGTAAAATGTATTATAACAATGCATAGTATCAATTTCTGGAAACAATTACCCATAAAATTATAAAAATGAAGAAAAAACTAAAAAATTAAAATAAAAACAATATCACTATTTTATTTAAATTATTTTCTTTTATATGAACTATAACCTGTTCATTGTTATTTCCGATAGTTATAATTATAATTGATATTATTGTTATAATTGATTTTTCCATGGCTTATTGTACAACTAATGATTTGGTAGCCAAAAAATCGCAAGTGTATAACCTCATGTTCCCTTGATTAATTCCTAATAAACAAGTGTAATATTCACAGATACATTTTAAAACTTAACGCCAAATTAAGAGCGTTGTTGTTATTTAGTGTATAGAAGATTTGTAATGTATATAAAACATAATGAAACAAGATATAAACATATTTTAGATTACATTTTATAGTTGCTCATTACGTCAATACACGTTCATGTTCATCGTCTATTACTTCAGCTGGATATTAGCACTGATGTGATAGAAACCAGTTTTATGTGTTTATGTAAGTGTTAAGATACGTATACACACATGTAGCCATTTAAATATGTCACCTTCTTAATTAGGATATAATTATGTTAAATGTATCTACCTTTTTTCATGAAATTCAAAATAAAGCTTTATAAAAAAATCATCACCTGGCAGTGTATGGGTGGGTAAAACTATTGTGTATAATTTCATTTTAATAACGCCTTTATCATGTTACTTGATATATCATAGAACATAAAGTGTGTCCTTTGAAAACGTCAGTTTTTCCTGACCGAATGTTGTTTTGTTTTAGACGTATATCCTAAATCACTTTACAAAAGCGATTATTAAAAAGTGATCGTGTCGCTAATGCTTAGTTTTTTTATTGTGTGCACACTGTTCTAATAATATACTAGTTTTGAGTAGGGTTGTACCAGATTCAATTTTTTAAAAATATGGCAGGATTTATGAAGTGAGATGCTGGAGCCGGATGTGCAAATAAAAAACAACATAATGTACTACATCACTTGACTTATGTGAGTGGAGTCACTCGACTGTTCATTACTGCAGTTCATTACTATAGACATGACCATGATGATATTTAATAATTTTGAATCATTGACATGTAAAATAATTACATTAGAAAAAGTAATATTAAGTTCCATAAGTTCAAGATGAAACACATCACAAAAGTACATAATGCTAATTTAGTCATTTTAATTGGTAGTTTTCAGTAACGGAAAAGTGTTTATTTTTACATCGATTTAAGTTGACAAATTGGTGCCTCAGTTACAACTCGCAACATTAGTGACAGTTTATAGTTATTGCGTAAATTGTACACTGAATGGTAGCAACTGCCGTACTCACACACTTTAGCATCGCGCGGTTTGCATTCATTAATACATGCTACGCATTCGCAATCAAGTTTCCTTATAAAATTCGTTTTTCCGTGTGCAAAGTAAAAAATCACGTTTGCAAAGTTGCACAGAAAGCATTTTCGGTGATATATTGTATACAATTTAATGCGAAATTCACAAATGCTGTTAGGAGAGGTCAGATATCTAGGTGGCCGCGTAGCCGCGCAGCTTAAAGAGAACATTGCTCAGAGTAATGTGTCATTTTGACTCAAACGGAATAAATGATGTCACCCACATAGGGGAGGACTAGGGTCACATATTTGTGATGATGTGTGACGAAGGGGAGGTTTTATTGTTGTTTTCAACAACTAGAAGTCACATCAAAGCGAGCAGCTTAAAATAAAAGTTTAACTTAAGTCTTTGATTGCTTACAATTTATTTAATGACGTTTTAAAGGGCTTCTTACGTGCTACGATATTAGAATGCAATCTTACACATAAGTAAATACATACCTAAATGACAATAAAGTGATTTGAAAATGATCCCTAAAAAACCATAATTAATAAATCCGGTTTCTATTGAGGATCTTGGAGGGGCGAAACTTTATGACGTCATTTTTAGGGGGGGGGGTAACTTCTTGTGACGACGTGTGATGAGGGGAGGGGGACAAAATCGCGGCACGTCATTTATTGACGACCCATACAAGTTCTAGCACGCGTGTCGTATTCCAAACAAAGGTCGTATACCATACACATGTTTCGCGTCCAAACAGGACGTACACCAAGTTGGACTTATACCAAAGCAGACACATACCGACGTACCACTGTATTCAAGTCCCACAAACTCATGAAAAATGTCTAATGCCCCGTCAAAATTCAAATTAGTGGGGGTTTTTTTGGTTTAAATTCTTATGTACAATAGCGCGAAATACTGAATTGAAAGTGCTACTTTACTATTGCCAAATCAGGCCAAATTCTGGCAAATATGGACTAGTGGCGAAGCCATAGCCGGAATTATAAAAATGCTGGTTTCCGGATTTACCGGAGCCGAAATCCGTTTCATCCCTAGTTTTGAGAGACTTAACCGCATCCAGGCATATTCACTGTTTGTAGTCTTAATAATAAAATTCAATTAGTAACATTAATTTGAGAAAGAGGAATGCACAGATATTACAAAATTATTATACTTATGTTAATTGATAAGAATAGGGACATATTTTTTAACCCAATTTCCCTTGGGAATTGCGTTTTTGGATTCGAAATTCAGGCCAGCCTTTTCGAGCTTTGAACAGCATCTCCTCCTGAACCCAACCAGATAGAGAGTTCTTGTCTTTGCAAATATGTTAAGGATGTCGCAATGATGTGCACGGGCAAAACAAAATTACCGAAAAGATTTTTTGATTTCTTGGAAAATAAAAAAAAACGAAAAAATATCAGTATTTTGTCAATTTCTCGCCAACCATAACATATATCGGGTTGAAACAAATGCCAAACTGTAGCTAATAATATTTAAAACTATTTTGGACAAGTAATTTTGAATAATCATTTTTCGTTCGACTCCCATAATTTTAGCAGCAATTTTTAGATAGTAATTGTTTTGTTTAGTTTAAAATTATTGATTTGAAATTATTTTTAATGTAATCTAGAAATACTAGAATGATAGTTAATATAGTTTTCCCGCTTCGTGAATGCTTATGTTAGATTGTAGCGCGGTGCGCATAAAATTGACACATTCTTGGTGTTATGTAGCGTGAAGGGATTTGACCTCATATTGTGGCTTTTTTCAGAATTACTTATTTGAATCGACTTTAAATGAAATCTATAATGATTTCCATTGAATAAAAAAATCAGAAATTCGTTTTTTGGTACTTGTGTTTAAATACTAATTCGAGTTTGTATTACTTGTTTTAAAAAGAATGTATCCTACTCATAAGGAAACGCATTTCTCAAAACAAAACCCACGCAAGTTTTATGTTTGTAAAATCAAATAGGAAATGCACAGGACCTTTCAAAGGAGTTACTTGATTTTTTCCGAAATAGCTATTCACATATTAAATTTTTACATGTATTGTTACAAATTAGATTTCCTATACTATTGTAGAGTCCAGAGTATCGCATGCTGTTAAACATGATGTTTGTGTCATGATAATGAACTGTGTGGGCACCTGTACCAAGGGTAAATGTAGCTAATCCATGTTAATTGTAGGTAAATAATTAAAATTCATTAACATCTAAAGTTGTGAAACATATTTTGCCTTTTAAAAGTGTATATTATTTATTTTTGCATTACCTTCTGCATTTATAAAATTGTAAACAAAATGCCTAAGTTGAACATATTATGTGTGTTCATTACATTAGAAAAAACACAATGATTTTTATTACCACATTTTTATTAACTCACTTTCGTTCCTGTTTGTCCACAATTTTTCAAATTTGCCAACGTAAAATTAAACCACTTATGATGGTCCTAGAGATCTCAAAATTTTACCACATATATATCTTGGATGACAATTCATTGTATAAAAATTTCAGATCGATCAAATGTACAGTTATTACATCATTGAACTTTTTATTTTATCTATATATAAGCATATGCAGTGGGTATGGCCGCAAGGCAGCGGAGGTTTGGAGTCAGAGTTTTCCTTCTCCTAGATGAGCGGCCATCTAAAGCTGACGAGCCTCATCTGCCCGAAGCAACTGGTTTTGAGGCGCCAGTGGACCGCCTTGCACCCCTTCTCCTGTTAGGTGGGAACAGGCTTCGCCGGGCTTGTTTGGCAAGCCACACGTGAAGGCCAGGAGCTGGATTTGGCTGCCAGAGGCGATTAGAGTCGCAAGCCATTGAAGCATTTCTTGGGGTGAGGGAGCTTATCCCCTCACCCGCTCCGGCTTTGACAGCCCTTGAAGCCCACTCATGAGAAAGGCTATCGGAGTAAACCTCGATCACAAATCAGGAGCCGGAATCCCGAAGGCAGTCTGGCGTTGCTTACAACGTCTCTCTGGCAATTCCTGCGACGTAGTTGATACCAAGATGTACTGGCTCTGCCTCTCCCTTGGACCACTCAGCTGCGTGGAGAGAGGGAGTCTGCTGCACGGGCAACAGCTGACTCTCCACACCACCTGCCCAGGCCTGTGCCCTGGAGAGGACACTCCAGCTTCGCCTCACAGCGTCGACACAACACGGGAAGTAGTAGTGACCGGTTATAAGCCACCCGCTCAATTGGCGTAGAGCTGGCGCCAGGGATTGCTTCCGACGGTGGGAGAGATATATTTGTCTCATTGGACAGCTACCGCCCGCCTCAAGCTGGGCAGCCCCCAGTCAATAAGGTGTTGTCCCGCCACAGTCTGCCTGCCCTACTGGGTGCGTAGGGCTTAGGGTGCACACATGCCTGACAAGTAGACTGTAAACTCATGCACCAACCAATACAAATATAAATAAAAAAGCGAAAAGGAAAACCCCAATCCTCAAGCTGGGGACCTGGAATGTACGGACGCTGACACCCGGGATGTCAGACGACCTTAACGATATCAGCGATGCCAGGAAAACATCTGTAATAAACAACGAACTGGCAAGACTGCATGTAGACATAGCCACCTTACAAGAGACACGGCTGTCAGGTTCTGGTTCATTAAGAGAAAAGGACTACACGTTCTTCTGGCAGGGCAAAAGCGAGGAAGAAGCCAGAGAGCATGGTGTTGGATTTGCTGTCCGAAACACCCTCTTGGGAATGGTAGCACCCTGCCAACAGGGAACTGAAAGGCTTCTTACACTTCGCCTACACACCACAACAGGGCCCGCCTACCTAATTAGTGCATATGCTCCCACACTCAATGCAACCATGCAGACGAAAGATGAGTTCTACAACCAGTTGGACTCACTGTTAAGCTCGATATCCAAAGATGAGCACGTGATACTGCTGGGTGACTTTAACGCTAGAGTGGGTGCAGACTACACCTCATGGCCCTCTTGTCTGGGAAGATTTGGCACAGGAAAACTGAACGAAAACGGACAGAGACTCCTGGAACTATGCTCTTACCACGATCTATGCATCACCAATACTTTCTTTCAGACAAAGCCGCAACATAGAGTGTCCTGGAGAAATCCCCGCTCTAAGCACTGGCACCAGTTGGACCTAATTATTACCAGGCGCTCTGCACTGAAATATGTCCTCCTCACTCGAACTTTCCACAGTGCCGACTGCGACACAGATCACTCACTGGTGTGTTGCAAGCTGAGATTACTGCCCAAGAAAACTCACCGTTCCAGACCAGTAGGCAGACCCCGCATTGATGTGAGTAAGACTTCTCACCCAGACAAGAAAGCCGAGTTCATAGAAGCTCTCTCCAACTCACTAGACTCTGACCCGCCAGGCAACAGCACCAAGGAAAAGTGGGAACATCTCAGACTGACCATCCACAGCACAGCCATGCAGATCTTCGGAAGGAAAAGGAACCAAAACAATGACTGGTTTGAGGCCAACTCAGCCACACTCACCCCTGCCGTAGAAGAAAGACGAAGTGCCCACCAAAAATACAGGCACTCCCCAAACCCACAGACACTGCAGGCGTACAGATTAGCCAGGAGCAATGTTCAGAGATTAGCTAGGCAATGCGCAAACGACTACTGGCTCCAACTCTGTCAGAGCATCCAACTAGCGGCCAACACCGGTAATATTAGGGGGATATATGACGGCATTAAAAAAGCCATGGGGCCTTCTAAGAGAGTCATAGCCCCATTGAAGTCCTCAACTGGAGAAATAATCCGCGATAGGGCTAAACAGATGGACAGATGGGTGGAGCACTATTCAGAACTTAACTCCCAACAAAATCATGTAACCCAAGATGCCATCGATGCCATCCAAAGCTTCCCCCTCATGGCAGAACTGGACGACATACCCACTCTAGCAGAACTAAAAGAAGCTATTGAGCGATTACCAATAGCCAAGGCCCCCGGTGAGGACGGAATACCACCAGAGATCATCAAGTGCGGCAGTAGTGTATTGCTGGAACACCTGCATGGCCACCTCTGTCAGTGCTGGGAAGAAGGAGCTGTACCAGAGGATATGAGAAATGCCAATATTATCACGCTGTATAAAAATAAAGGAGACAGAAGTGACTGTAACAACTACAGAGGCATTTCTCTCCTTAGCATCGTGGGTAAAGTCTTTGCACGCGTTGTTTTAAATAAACTGCAAAGACTTGCTGAAAGAGTATATCCTGAATCACAGTGCGGTTTCCGGGCAGAAAGGTCAACAATCGACATGATCTTTTCTTTAAACAACTTCAAGAAAAGTGCCGAGAGCAACACATGCCCCTTTACCTGGCCTTCATCGATTTAACAAAGGCTTTTGACCTGGTCAGCAGAGATGGTCTGTTTACAGTCTTGGCAAAAGTTGGCTGTCCACCAAAACTGCTTAGTATTATACAGTCATTCCACGATGGTATGAAAGGCACGGTGCAGTATGACGGTTCAACTTCCCCTCAATTTGATATCCTCAGTGGAGTCAAACAGGGCTGCGTCGTCGCCCTCGACACTCTTTGGCATCTTTTTTGCCTGCCTGTTGAAACATGCCTTTGGATCCTCAACCGAGGGGATCTATCTTCATACACGTTCCGATGGCAAACTATTTAATCTGGCCAGGCTGAAGGCAAAGACGAAGATCCGTGAAACGGTCATCAGGGACTTGCTTTTTGCAGACGACGCTGCCATTGCAACTCACAACGAAGCTGATTTGCAAAGCCTGATGGACCGCTTTGCCCAGGCCGCCAGGGACTTCGGACTAACCATCAACCTCAAAAAGACCAACGTGATGGCACAAGACGCTGACCCACCAAACATCACCATCGATGGCTGCCAACTTGAGGCCGTGGAACGTTTTACATACCTTGGCTCCAACATCACCAACAACCTGTCCCTTGATTCAGACCTAGACGTAAGGATCGGCAAGGACTCCACAACTATGGCCAGGCTCTCAAAAAGAGTATGGAGCAACAAAAAGCTGACCATCAACACCAAAATTGCTGTTTACAGGGCATGTGTGCTAATCATTCTCCTTTATGCCAGTGAATCCTGGACCCTATACTCCAGACAAGAAAGGAGATTGAGCGCTTTCCACATGCGCTGTCTTCGGCGCATCCTGGGAATAACCTGGCAGGACCATGTCACCAACAATGAGGTGCTACACCGGCAAAAATCCAAAGCATGACAACTCTTCTTCGCCAGCATCGGCTTAGGTGGTTGGGACATGTGCGCAGATTGGAGGATGGCAGAATCCCAAAGGACATCCTCTATTCTGAGCTAGCCAAAGGAAAGAGGACCACAGGCAGGCCTCACCTCCGTTACAAAGATGTGTGCAAGAGAGACCTCAAAGCCATTGGCATTGACATAAATAGCTGGGAGGAACTCGCTGGGGACAGGTGCAGTTGGAGACAGGCATTGACCGCTGGGCTAGAAACAGGAGAAAGAAACCTGCAACAGGTCGCAGATGAAACTAGCCTAAAGAGGAAAAGCAGAGCAATTCAGCCATCCACTAGCACTACCTTTCAGTGTCAGAAGTACAGCAAAGGCTGCCATTCGCGAGTGGGTTTGTACAGCCACAGCAGAAGCTGCAAGATCACGTGCTTAAATCCTGCAGGAGCACAGAATATTCCGTCGTCTCAAGAGACATAAGGAAGCCAAACAAAAAGCATATGCATTATCCGTCTGCTCTTGTTTACATTACATTCACGTGGCAAGAACAGACCAACCACAACCACATCAACCATGTTTAACATCAAGGGGATATCAGTCAATTCCAGTTTGTAAATGTTTGTCGGGCAATGCGTATTATATTTGAACATAATCAATACTTCAAAACTCACCATAGCATACACTTAAACTAAAAAGAATAAAATAAATAGAAGTAAAAAAAAATTTAAAACAACGTTTTTATAAGCGGACTAAAAAGAAGAAAATATATATTTTTTTTCCACAGAATTGTGAAGGAAAAATATTTTTCTGGATTGATAAAAATTTCAATCTTATATGCTCAAGTACTATGATGTAATATGACTAAAAACGTGGGCGGGCGCTTTTTATGCGTTTGGCTAAAATGATTAGGGTTTACAAATGACTAGTAAGAAAATGAGTGAATTGAATTAGTTAAGCCTGAGTTGCGCCCGCCCCACGTTTCAAAGTTCAAATAAAAATAAAATATATGAAAGTGGATTGGACAGAGATAATACTCGATGACCTTGACACTAATAGATAGGCTGCAATTTGTAACGTTAAAATGACCTTGTTGTTCACTGAACCACGAATTTTTTTTTCTGTCATAGGATTATCTATTTTAAAAAAATATATAGATCTATATTGTTGCAATAAAAAAAAGTTATGACATTTTTGCTATTACAAATTTATTAATTTGCGCTGAAAAATGCTGACGCGTATTTACGTACAGTCGGTTGTTGTTTTTAAATAACTATATTTAGTTCAGAATATTTTTTTTAAAAAGTAAATATTAAGCAAATGATTATACTAATGATCAGGTAACCCATTCCTTGATCGCTTTTTTAGACGGTATACATGAGGCATTTAACGTATTTTACTTAATATGGAATACGAAAACATTATTATCCGTTTGTCTATGTGAACATAGTATATCAGTCCTATTCTAAATAATATATTGATATATTGTTGTTTTGTATTTTGTGTTCGAATTTAATTCGTTTTATATTTTGACTAAAAAAAAACAAAACAAAAAAACAAACAAAAAAAACACCTATTTCTCTGATTGTATCTGAATAACATCGATTCAAATACTAGGTTTAGGTTTGATCTCGACTTAAAAGGAGAACATCTGCGACTAAGATGAGCATTGACAAAAAAGTAACAATAATTAACAAATATTGTTTGATAATTTAAAAAACAAAATCCTCTGGACATGAAAGATTTAGGTGTAATTCAGAAAAAATGAACTTGTGGGAAAGAGGCAGCTAGATCTTCAAGGATCAATTAATTATGAATGTAGCAAGTTGTGATCTAAATCAAAATGATCATACCATCTTAATGTATTAACGTGAAACATGTTTATGTCTTGGTCGTTTCAGCTTGTCTTAATAAGTTTTACAAATAAATCAACTATAATTTAGAAAAGCTGATAATATGTTTGCTTCCAGATCAATTTAATGTGGTTCTTGAAAATTTTGGAAAAATTTAGGATAAGAGTAGGACGTAAAAGTCTTCTGTAAAGGAGTTGCGCCTGTAACAGATAAAGTAAATAACCTGAAAATTCGTACCTCGTTTTAAAATTTGTTTTCATCTAAAAATGTACTTGTTCTAATATATCTAAACACTCGTTGCACGAAGTTAATAATACATACGGAGATACGGAAATTATATGAATGTTTCAGTTTGTAATAATACAAAGCGCTCTCAAATGTAACACTTTATGTATAATAATATAGCAGTTTAATAAAATCATAATTTGTGATGCCAGAAACAAATAAACGTTTTATGGGAAAAAAACTAATTAATTTTCCCGTTAAGTCGTAGGTTATTGTGCAATTTTCGTAGAGATGCTATTTTAACTACTAAGTACTGGCTTCCTAGTGATTAATTGTGTAGCAGATGTCTAACGGCATATTGTTAAACTCAATGCCTTGCACAAGAAGAGTTGCAAATCGTGACAGAAATAAAAAAAAAGACCCGTAAAAACAAAGTTTTTGACTATAAATCCCTTATATATGAGACATACCTAAAAGTATTGATTATGTTCAAACGCGACAAACATTTACAGACTGACATCGAGTGATATCCCCTGGCTTTAAAAATGGGGGAAGGGACGGGAGGGAGTGTGGGCATCGACGGTTGGCGTCAACGCGTGTCTGAACTGTCACGTGAAAAAAAACAACTGTGAAATTGAATTACATACATTGTATAGAGATAAACTAAAAATGCATTGATTTAATTACGGTACGTTCGATCGATCTGAAATTTTAATACTATGCATTTTTAGGTGACATGAGTTTATAGCCAAATTTCAGCTCGATGGTATTACGGGAAGTGGGTCAATAAATTTAACTTTCTTTTTTCCACCCGCCCGCCTGCCCGACTACGAATGACAGAGATGGCGGTGAAGTTAATATAAGGGATTTAATTAAACAACCCCGTAAAAACAAAGTTTTTTACTATAAATCCCTTATATATGAGACATAACTAAAAGTATTGATTATATTCAAACGCGACAAACATTTACAGACTGAAACCGAATTATCTGTCATGGCTTTAAAACTGGGGGAAGGGGGTATGGGTAGTGGACATCGACGGGTGGGGTCAACGCGTTAACTCAACCTCTGGTGTAAAACACGAGATGTGGTCATCGATGGCTGGCGTGAAGTCAAGTCAGCCGTAAAATGTAAACAATAGCGACCGCTACTATAGTTTTATATAGATACACTAAAAATGAATTAATTTAATTACGGTACGTTTGAGCAATCTAAAATTTTATTACGATGCTTTTTTAGGTGACAAGAGTCTATGCATCAAATTTATTTCAGCTCGATGACATCACGGCAAGTGTGTCATTTTTGACTTTTGATTTTCTGCCCGACCGAACGACCGCCCAAGAGACGGCGGTGAAGTTAATATACTGGATTTAATAAAACAACCCCGTAAAAACAAAGTTTTTGACTATAAATCCTTTATATACGAGAAATAATTAAAAGTATTGATCATGTTCAACCGCAACAAACATTTACAGACTGAATCTGCTTTAACTCCCCGTTTGCTTTATAACCTGGGGGGTGGGGGAGAGGGGAAATGTCGAGTCACCGATCGCTCGACCGAGCTCAGCGTGACACGTACAAGTAAAACAACAACAAACCTTGAATTTGAATTACATATGTTTTATAGAGATAAACTTAAAATGCATTAATTTAATTACGGTACGTTCTATTGATCTGAAATTATGAAACGATGCATGTTTACGTGACACAAGCCTATGTGGCAAATTGCAGCGCGATGGCTTAACGGAAAAATTGTCATTTTTGACTTTTGTATATCCACCCTCCCTCCCGACCGACGGCGAACCCAAAACAAAGATGGCGGTGAAGTTAATATAAGGGATTTAATAAAACAACCCCGTAAAAAAAAAGTTGTTCACTATAAATCCCTTATATATGAGAAATATTTAAAAGAATTGAACATGTTCAAACGCGACAAACATTTACCGACTGAATCTGCCTTAACTCCTGCTGCATAACCCCCGGGGAGGGGGGTTGGGAGAGGGGAAATGTCTTCTCACCGATCGCTGGACCGAGCTCAGCGTGACACGTAAAATGTAAACAAAGGCACGCCGGTACATCGACGGGTGGTGTCAACGTGTAAACTCAACTGGCACGGGGAAAAAAACAACAAATATTGAATTTGAATTGCATATGTTATATTGAGATAAACTAAAAAAGCATTAATTTAATTTCGGTAGGTTCGATCGATCTGAAATTTCGATACGATGCATTTTTATGTGACACGAGTCTATGTGCCAAATTTCAGCTCGATGGCATCTCCCTAAAGTGGGATATTTTTTACTTTTGTTTTTTCTGAACACCAGACCGACCGACCACGAGCTCAAGACAGAGAGAGACGGCGGTGAAGTTAATATAAGGGATTTAATAAAAAAAACCGTAAAAAACCAAGTTTTTCACTATAAATCCTTTATGTATGAGACGTAACTAAAGGAATGTTCATTATAATACGCAGCGCCAGACCATCCAGAAATACAAAATTGCAGTTGTGTCGTAAAACATGTTTAATATAATGCGCACCGATCAGGAATATGTTTATAAAAAGAGTTGTCAATAAAATACGCACCTTATTGCGCGACAAAAAAGGTTGTTCAATATAATACGCACCGCAACGCTCTATCTAAAAAAATAGCATGATACATAGGAATACATAAGATAATCTAAAAAATAAATAATTTAATTACGGTACATGCGATCGATCTGAAATTTTAATACATTGTTTTTATTATTTGTACGAAACTGCCTGTAAAATTTCAGCTCGCTAGCATACGAGGAAGTGGGTTAAAATCGATCAAAAGTTTTGGCGACAAGCAATCAAGCAATCAAACAATCAAGCATTCAAGCAATCAAGGGTGCAGACACCACTAGTTAATATAAAGTATTTAAAAAGAGAAACACTCATCATGCTGTGAAGTCATTTTAATAGTTTCAAGGTATGAATTTTAAACAATAAAATGGCTTTAAAATTAATTTAAATACAAAGGGTTTTCTACACAACATTTATGTAACTTTAAATATTCTTGTTTATTTTTTTTATTTACAGATAAATATTGAATATACAAATTACATTTTTTTAATATGGTTCATACAATACGCTCCCTTTGTCTACACATTGTTCTTTTATTTAGATGCTAGTATGTCAATTTAGAAAAAAAAGTAAAATTGATTTGTTTGTATCCACAAAGCAAAACAATTTATGATTTTTACACTTTGAGTAAATGTAACAAATTTAAAAGTTATTTTCCCACTCCCCATCAGCATCCCCTCCAAAATACTCAATGTATATGTTAAAACTGTTATTCCCTTTAAAAAAACACAAAAAAACACATACATGATTTTAAGATATATAGTGAATTGTATTATGAGTATACCACAAAAAACAATATTATATATATATATATATATATATATATATATGTATATCGTCGGCATCCTTCCGTTTGGAGAATAAATTATATAAAAGCCCAAGTCACTGGATGGATCATTGGATGTGGAACGCTAAGGAACGATGTTCAACAGTCTATAGCAGTTTAAAAATCGTGTGGTGATTAGCACCGTAAATTTTTTTTTGTATATGACGTCAGTGTTTGATCTTATATTTAATACAAGATGTGTATCAAAAGATGTGCACATTAATTGCAAATTAAAGACGCGTTTGAGTAAAAAATATATGACGTCATTGTTTTAGCTTATACAATCTTAATTTTGGAAGAGGAACGATGTAAAAATAGGATTTGAGGATTTATAAAAACACACCTGTGGGCGACCTAGGCACCCTACAACCCCTAGTATATATATATATATGTTTAAACATGATTTTTAATGTTTTCTTACACATATAATTCTTAAATTAACTATTCTCTAATGAGTTTTCGGTGAATGCTCAGAAGTTTCTTCATACATATATTGAAATGATTTTAAAATATATAAATAATTAACCTAGAATATATTAGGAGTTTAAAAGAAAAAGTAACAACTTGATTTGTGAATTTGCTATTTTGATTTCTTTTTTTAAATAAAATATTAACAAGACAATAAGTACCATTTTACAATTTATGTGCCCTATTTTTAAAAGTTCTTAACTAATTCATAAGTAAACTGCACATATAAATTAGGATATATCTGCAAATAACTTTTTCTCAAACCAGATTTATAGGCTTAATATTAGTTAACTATTCATAAAAATAGTTTTTTTTTCTTTAAATATAAAAAAAAATCAAAGCTCACAATTATTTTTTTAGAGTCCATCCATTTCATCGATAATAAAAACAATATGACATAATTATTTTCACAATAAGCAATAATGTATACAAAATGTAAATACTCATTATTCTTTTGATTTTGTAAGGAAGCAAATTTAATATAACAAGTTATTTATTCTTCCAGGACGTTATTCAATTATTTATATATATATATATATATATATATATATATATAAATATATATATATATATATATATATATATATATTAAATGGGCTTATTGGTAGTTATAAAGATAACTTCATTAACTTCCATGGCGAACTTAAAAGTTTTAAAATATATTTAATTATATCACTTAAAGCTAACTAGACGCCCCGCGGCGTAGAATACGCCGCAGACTTGCTCATGGAGAGTGCAACGAAAGTGGAGAAATAACGGATACAAACTACAGCACGAAGAAATAAAAAAACGCGAGTGAACGTCGGTTGGGGGGGGGGAACTGCCAACTCATTGTTGGTTACTATACGTTTGCAGGAGAAATTCGGTACACCCCTAACTTTAATGAAGTCAGCTATAAAACGATAATCGGTTTAAAATCAGAGTTACATAATCGATAATCGGTTTTAAAAAAAAACAACAGAAAACAACAACACGCAATTAACAAACCTAAACATGACTAACCCTCGCTAGGGTCGGCCAATCACAGTTTATGTTAAAGGGATGGTCGTATTAAATTTGGAGGCGGGAAATAATAACCTCCGTGTGCTTGTCTCCATGTTTACTCGTTATGTTTTACTTACTTTGTGCTGCTTTTTGTGTCTTTACTCTCAACCCCAAAATCAGTTCTTTGCACTCTCTATTATGAGCAAGTCTGCGGCGTATCATACGCCGCGGGTCTCTCTAGAATTGCTAATTTTTATTCAATCACAGTCGTTTGCCCAAACCCATCCCATTTTGACAACTGTGTCTTTCAGGAAGTCTTCACCCGTAACTAAATCAGCTAGTGTTGTCAATAAAGGGGTAAAAGAACGGGCACAAACATACATTTTAAAAAAAAATATTTAAAAAATGTTTTCGCTGGGGCTTGAACCCAGGACTATCGACGTATGAGGCGTAAGTGATAACCAGTACACTACGAATTTCACATTTACAGTGAAGGTCCAATGCAAGTGAACGCAAGTTCATTGTTGCCACCAACTCCCACCCCCCCTTTGTTTTCATTTCATCCCACCACTCTTTCCAACAGTGTTTAGTTGACCCGAGTGAGTGTCATTCGTCACGCTCTGTTGCACATGCAGCTTCTTGTTGTCTCACAGGGTTCGACCACGAAGAGAATTATATATAGAGATTTTTCAAAATCGTTTTAATAATACGAAACTTTATCCAAAAAAAAATGTAAAATATTTTTTTTAAACATTTGGTTACGAATTTAATATAGTGTTATTATTATTCAATTTATATACGTTATAACGTAGAAACAAATAACACCAACTACAGCTACAATACCTCTTTTGTTGTCTTATGCAAGTACACTATGAATAAGACATCCACGTTATTTTTAGGCTGCCTTAAGAACACACTTGTACTTAAAATTAAACTTGTTACAAAATGAATATTTTAAAGGGGATATCACATTTCCTCATTACATTACAAGTTACTATTAGGTTAAGTTTACAAGTTCATATAAAATAAATACAATTATTGCAATAGATAAACTCCTTGAAAGTATGAACTTTTTTCTTTAATTTTTTTTTAAAAAATCTTTTTTTGTTTGTTAATTTTTTTTTACATTACAACTGTTAAATCTGCTTAAGTAATATTATTTTTGAATTCATTTAAAAGCTGTCCATTTTGTTCTATGAAAAGTATATCACTAACAAGCAGACTGAAACTAAATTTAACTTATAAGCATCCATATTTGCCTTTATCAAAAATGAATTTCTTCTAGTTCGTGATAAGTGTCATCATCTTTTTCTGCAAAGAAAAAAAAAGAAAGCAATGATATAAAGATTTGAGACTTTGATTGTAAAACATATAATTTGATAAAAGGTAAATTAATAGTCATAACTTTAATGTTTTCATAATAATAGGAGAGGTATACAATTTTACTGTTAACTTATTAAATTTATTTAGATGCCAATATATATCTCTATCACACAGTTTATGCCAAAATGAATGGTGCTGAATCTCACCCTTGGAAATTGAAGGATTAGGTTTATCTGGAGTTGCTGACAACGCCTCATTTATATAAAAGGAGTTGTTGTTGACTGTTTGATATTCGTGCTGCTCTGTGTTGACATATGGTTTATCTGTAACAAAGTAAGATTTAAAGCATATAATATTTCGAATCCATGATTTTTCTTAAAAAAGCAAAATAATAAATAGCCCAGGCAAGTGCATATTTCTTAAAAAACAATTGTAATAAAATATATCATTATTAAGACTTAAAAACCAATATGTGTGTGATACTAGTAGCAGTATGTGTTTATTTTAAATATACACACGAAAGCCATAATTTCTTACCGTTAACACTATTGTAATATGGTTTTGATCTGCAAATAACAAAAATAATTATGTTAAAAAAACTATATGTTAAATGTTAAAGATGTATATTTAAAAACTAAAAATAAAGAATAACTCATTTATTCGCGTTAGCAAAACAACAGTATAATATATTAAAACCAAAAGTAAATTATTTGTAGTGAGCATATGATATGTTACAAAAATTCAATATGTATCTTAAAACTTACAGCTTGTTTTCTTTTTTACTAGAAACGTCACCTTCATGGTTTCCTTATAGTTATGTAAATGAAATTATACAATCAAATAAGTGGCATTGTTGATATTTTAAATGGTGTCCATTTCAGAAGTCAAAATGTAAGTTGCGTTTTGTAAACACGAGAGTTTGAAAGCATTGAATTAAGTAAGGCAATGAAAAATAAACCATTACTAAAGTATTAATATATGTGACAAATGTTAAAATATTTTAACATTACATTTAAAGACGAAAATGCAAACAACAGTATGCTATTAATCACATAAGTTATTGTGTGAATGTATACATGTATATATATATATATATATATATATATATATATATATATATATACATATATATATATATATATATATCATGGATTAATATGTAAACAACAACTACTTACTTTTCTTAAACATATTACATGCAATAATATTGAGATAAAAGAATACAATGCGATACATCACTTCTAAGTAAAGTTAATTTTATTAAAAAATCAATTATAATAATTCACATAACAATGTTCGACTTACTCTTATTTCTTCTAACAATAACAATAATTGCTACTGTCAATCCTATTACACCCAGTCCGAGAATAACACCAATGGCAATGGCAGCTGCGTTGATTTCACTCGGACTTTCAATGACAACTAAAAATGATTTATTATTATTGGTGTTTGATTTTAAAATCGTCATTTTTTTCTTAACTTTAAAATCTGACGGTTTTATTCGAATGAAGCTTTTATCATATTAAACTCATTGTTTTAACTAGCATAGATTATATCGGAATAAATATATCACTACAATAAATAGAAGTTTTATGTTTTGTGAATATTACCTAATCCAAGAATTCCCGTTGTCCTTATTTGTAGACATTTCGACTCGTGCCAAACATCACATGTACAAGTGACATCAGTGGGGGTTGGAGTCATGTTAACTTCCAAACTAACTGTATCACTATCTAGAAGATTTTTAAAAAATGAGTTTACATATCTATATTTTCCTTTTAGGACACAAATGACTAACTTCGTTTATTTTTTATCTTATCTCTTCAATTACATAATAGTTCATCCTATTCGTTTATATCCTTTATGTGTAGTCTTGCATTTTTATTATTTATATTTTAATAGAGTTTTTTTTCATATTATCATCAGAAAGTTCACTCAACGCCCTAATTTTAGACGTTAATAACGATGATTTGTATGTGTTTAATCTAGCAAATTGGAAGATATTTTTTTTAAAAATCATTTTGTCTATCTGAGAGTTGTAGCAGATACTCTTGGTGTAGTATTTACATTTTAAAAGTTATTGCGTTATGTATTATTTTACTTTCGTCTTAGTTCATCTTTTTTAAAAGTAAAACTTGTTTTAATATTTCAACAAATGATGTTGCTTTTGTCAATTTTGAATATTCTACAATAAAAAATTGCAAATCACTTGTTTAAATTGTTCCATTATCCCATTCAGAAGTTGCATATTCACATTTAGTTATCGTCATACTTTTAGTTTAGTATTTTCTTATTACATTCGTAAGGTTTGCACTTTAGAGTTTAATATAATTGTGAGGATTAATCCAGACGTCTGCATTTTAATGAAGTGAATAGCACAATTTAGTGTTATTTGTCCCAACTCCTATTTGTATAATTTATTTAAACTATCTCTTATTGTTTCTAAATATTGGTTATATGTCATTATTAAGTACAATAATAAATAAATCCAAAGATGTATTGCTAATTTAAAATAAGAAGAAGTATATCAACCATAAACTACAAAATAGAGTGTTACTATGAGCCGCAATTTAGTGGAAAGCATGATACCAAATAGAGTTACTTTCTCTCTTTTAAGGCAATAAAATAAAATAAAAACTGAGTCAAAAAGAAAAAAGGAAAATGATGGAAGATGTGGAGGGTGGTTAAAATTGGATATTATTATTTTTAAAACATGCTTTTAAAATATATATATATATATATATATATATATATATATATATATATATATATAATCATCGTTTCAAAATGATTATACAATTCAAACTGCCGAAATTAACGATTTTTTTCTCGATTAATCGTTAAAATATTCAACGATTAAATTATTTTTACCGATTAATCGACCCATTACTCACAAGTTATTAAAATTAAAAAAAGTAATAAAAAATAAAATAAAAAATAGCGTCCGGTAAATAGTCAGTTTCCTGACGATTACACGAACATTTTGGTTTTAAACTATTGACTGACGGGAATGTTCAAAATGTTGATAAAGTTTGTCTACCAAGGCTCTAACACTTCGCCCACTTATCAAACCTACTGAAAAGCGTATTAAGATAATGACAGTAATGGAGTATGACTCAGAGACATAAAATGATGAACGACTCGTCTGAAGAATTACTAATTCACAAAATGGAGATTAAAGTTACAGAATCAATTAACCATTTACAATGGTGGAAACTTAATGAACACAGATATCCGATAACGCCAATCCTTGCCAATAAAGTTTTGTGCATATCAGTTACCTCAGTTCCATGTGGATGATTGTTCAGCTCGGCTGAATATATTGTTAATTAGACCCGCTCATCAATTTAACCAAATAATGTCAACTAACTTGTCTTTTTGCATATTTGGTTAAAAAATTACATATAAAGGAGACATTCCAGTGTTATTTAGATTTTCAACAATAATTTTAATAAATGTTAGATCTACTTATGACAGCGTAAATTTAAATTTCAGGCTTTAACCGAAATTAACTATTAATTAATCGTTAATTTTCCAAAAGTTAGCGATTAAATTTAAATTAATCGTTAACAGTCCTAATTTAAACATATTATTTTTTACTGTTTCAATGTAATCTACTCTTTTTCTCTTCCATCTTCAAAGGTTAAATTTCTTAGGTAAATTACTGAGTGTATTTTTCCAACCGTGTCCAGTCCTAAATTAAAGCATGTATATTTACATATATTATTACTATAAAAGAAATTTGTTTTAATGTTAAACATTAAACTTATGCACGTTTTCAACTGTGCTCTTACCTTTTGCCTGTGCCACCATACTGTCACAAGTGAGTGTTAGTGTTATATTAGACTGAAAACCCCCTTCAAACAGACACATGATGATCGATGGTTGTGTTTTATCAAAAGAGGAAACACTTTCTCGTCTCAAACGTGTTACCAACATTGGAGCTTCTGCAGGTCATGGGGAAAAAAAATTATTCTATAATATATTTGTTTTGGTTTAATACTATTTTAAATTAACACCAATGTACTTTTAATTTATTTTTAATTAAAAATGATTTGAAACAAACTTACCTCTTATGGATATATTTTGTGTTCTGCTAACAGAAAATGGCCCGTTGTCTGCTACACAGGTGACGTTAACTACTCCAGTTGTCGTGTAAGTTGTGCTGAATTCATGTTTACTTGAATTAAAGATGTTTTTAGTATCGAGTAGAGCATTATTAACGTAGATCGATACTTTGGATTCTGGATAACCTTCACTGACGAGGCATCTTCCCGATATGTTTATGTTCTTATCCAGACATAAATCAAAGCTAGTATTTGATAAGCTCAGAGTTATGGAAGGAGGATCTTAAACAATAAAATATTTTTAAAAATTAAAAAAAAACATATAAAAGCAACATTGCACACAGATTACACTTTATTTAAATACATCCTAGTAATTTAACATACATACTATTTTTTTTATATTTCCGTACCATTTTCAAATTACTAAACATGTCAAAATTATTCCTTATGTAATTTTAAAACTAAACATTAACTTACAAGCAACAGTTGGATGATACATAATTGTATCTTTAATACTGATTGAATTTGACACCACGCATTGAAAATTCTTGTTCGCTGAAAGTAATAAAATATGTACTTAAAAATAAAGTAAAAACATGATTTTCAAGTAAATACTTGTGTTTGTTTTTATTGTGTTCAATCTTCTTTTCTAGACATTACCTAAATGCGGTACCTTTCTTTGTTTCTTTCAGTCGATATCTCTTGTATGATTTCAAACTACACAATTATAAATTAAATATTGCATGAATGTTATGTTTTTATAAAAAAAAATATATGTTGTTGAAAGTAAAGTTACCGACGACACTGAGTAGTTTCATTTGAAACAATAATCATGTTTAAATTTTAATGCTAATAACATTCAAACTATTAAGTGTATGTGTTTATTTTAAATATTTACCAATTGTGTTTCTGTCTGGATAAAAGAGTAGTGTCCCATTGTTACTTGCATTCGTAGACCACGTGACTTGAGTAGGTAGAAAACTAGTGTTGTTATCAAAACACGTGCAGCTAGTTTCCTGGAACTCATTAACGTAATCTTGAACATGACAGTCGGCAGCAAGCACAGCTTTTGGGTAGTCTGTGAAATGTGTGTTTCAAATGTATTTTTTAAGAATAATATATAGACGCGTAAGAAATGTCAATGTTCACTCTGTTATTTATTATGTAACATTTTTTTTCAAATTAATGCATTACATTTTTAATTATATAATATGTTTTGTTATATATATTAGTAAAATATACACTTGAACTTAATTGATTATTATTTTTTTTAACGTATTTCTAGTGTTCATTGTCTGATTGTTTAAAATAAAAGTTAAAAAAAGAGAGTTTGCATTTTAGATCCAGAAATTAGATTCCCTTTTTCCCCCCAGATGGCATACTTATTATCTTTGTTTCTGATGAAGATTGTTAATATATAAAGTTTAACATTTTTGATATGCTTTATTTCTTACTATGATTAGTAATATTAAGTAGTAATTTTTGTAACACATATTTACTTATTTCAATGGCCTTAGTGTAATGGCTAGTTGTTTTAATGTCATCGGTTGGATCTGCATATGTTGGAAACATCTCAACACGGAATGTATGAGATCCAGCGCCTAGTAAGGATGCATTGACATAGTACGTGCAGCTGGTATTGTAGTATCCAATGGTGTCATGTGCTTGTGTATAATACGCATCTAGATTTAAATATTTTTCCGATGTAGCCTATGTGGTTTAAAATAAAACTACATAATCATCTTTATAAAACAATACATATAAATTAGCAATTACTTACACCATATGAAATGAAATTTTGTAGTTTAGGCAGTCGAGTTGTATTATATTTAACAAACGCGTTACTCTGTAAACGGAATATTTCAAATTATTTGAATATCCCACTGAACATTAAACGTTATGTTTATTAAAACATACATTTTAAAATTTTTTGTAATGATTGAAAAGCAGGAAAAAAGAAAATAAGAAATAATGCATATTTACTATCGTCATCATATTATTATAAATAACGCAATTTATTTTTGAAAACGGCATATTAATCTATACTAATAAAAGGCAAAGCCCTCACTCACTCACTCACTGACTCACTGATTCATCACTAATTCTCCAACTTCCCGTGTAGGTAGAAGCATGAAACTTTGGGAAGTTGTTGAGTAGCCTCTCGCGACGAAAATTGGCGTAAAAGAATTTTAAAATTAACACTCATGGGGGCCGGGGGCCCAAATACGTTTTTTTTCCTAATTTGGCCTATATAACATTTGAAAATCACCAATTCTCCTATTTCCAGAGTAGGCAGAAGCATGAAACTTTGGGAAGTTGTTGAGTACAATCCCGCGATGGTCAGGGGATTAAAAATATTTCAATTATCACTTCCTGGGGGCCGGGGGCCCAAATGAAGCTTTTTCATAATATGAGCTATATAAAAACTAAAAACCTCTAAATCTCCTATTTCCCGTGTAGGTAGAAGCATGAAACTTGTGATAGTATTTAAGTACACTTTCACGAAGGTAACAGGTAAAAATAATATTTAAACTATCACTTAATGGGGGCCGGGGGCCCAAATGTAGTTTCTTCTTATATTAAAACAGATTCATCACTAATTCTCGCATTTACCTCGTAGGTAGAAGCATGAAACTTTGGGAAGTTGTTGCGTAGCCTCTCGCGACAAAAATTGGCGTAAACGAATTTTAAAATTAACACTCATGGGGGCTGGGGGCCCAAAAACGTTTTTTTTCTTAAATGGCCTATATAAATTTTGAAAGTCACAAATTCTCCTGTTTCCCGAGTAGGCAGAAGCATGAAATTTTGGGAAGTTGTTGAGTACAATCCCGTGATGGTAACGGGTAAAAAAATATTTAAATTATCACTTCCTGGGGGCCGGGGGCCCAAATGAAATTTTTTTCTTATATGAGCTATATAAAAACTAAAAATCACTAATTCTCCTATTTCCTGTGTATGTAGAAGCATGAAACACTTGGTAGTTGATAAGCACACTTCCGCGATGGTAACAAGCGAAAAAAATATTTAAAATAACACTTAATGGGGTCCGGGGGCCCAAATGTAGTTTTTTTCTTATATAAAAACTGACTCATCACTAATTCTCCAATTTCCCGTGTAGGTATTAGCATGAAACTTTGGGAACTTGCTGAGTACACTCTCTCAACGATAATTGGCGAATACGAATTTTAGAATTCACACTGTTGGGGGCCCGGGTCCCAAAAACGCTTTTTTTCCTTATATGGACTATATAAAATTCTAACTTCCGCAGCGGAACGCGGGGATTTTGCTAGTATACTAATAAAAGGCAAAGCCCTCACTGACTCAATGAGTGACTGACTGACGGATTCATCAGTAATTCTCCAACTTCCCGTGTAGGTAGAAGCATGAAACTTTGGGAAGTTGTTGAGTAGCCTCCCTTGACGAAAATAGGCGTAAAGGAATTTTAAAATTAACACTCATGGGGGCCGGGGGCCCAACAACTTTTTTTTCCCCTTATATGGCCTAAATAAAATTTGAAAATCACTAATTCTCCTATTTCCCGAGTAGGCAGAAAAATAAAACTTTGAATAAATGTTAAATACAAACCCGCGATGGTATCGGGAGTTAAAATATTTAAATTATCACTTCCTGGGGGCCGGGGGCCCAAATGAAGTTTTCCCCTAATATGAGCTATATAAAAACTGAAAATCACAAATTATCATATTTCCCGTGTAGGTAAAAGCATGGAACTTGGGGTAGTTATTAAGGACACTTTCACAAAGGTAACAGGTGAAAAAGTATTTAAATTATCACTTATTGTTGCCCGGGGGCCCACATCTATTTCTTTTCTTATGTTCAAAACTGAATCATCACTAATTTTCCAACTTCCCGTGTATGTAGAAGCATGAAACTTTGGGAAGTTGTTGAGTAGTCTCTCGCAACGGTAATTGGGGTAAAATAATTTTTAAATTCACACTCATTGGGGCCAAGGGCCCAAAAACGTTTTTTTTCCTTATATGGACTATATAAAATATGAAAATAACAAATTTTCTTATTTGCCTAGGAGGCAAAAGCATGAACCTTTTGGAAGTTGTTGAGTATAAAACGCGATGGTAACAGGCGAATTTTGTTTTAATTATCGCCTTTTGTGGGCCGGGGGCCCCTATGACATTTTTCTCCTTATCTGAGCTATGTAAAAACTGAAAATCACAATTCTCCTATTTCCCGTGTAGGTAGAAGCATGAAACTTTGTTAAATTGTTAAGTACATTTCCGCGGTGTTAACTTTCAAAAACAATTTTTAAATTAGCACTTACGGGGGGACGGGGACCAAAATGTTGTTTTTTTCTAATAATAAAAACTGACTCATCACTATATATCCAATTTCCCATGTAGGTAGAAGCTTGAAAGTTTTGTAAGTTGTTGAGTACCCATTTACGACGAAAAATTGCAAAAAAATATTTTTAAAAATCAAACTCTTGGGGCCCGAAGGCCAAAAAACGCTTTTTATTGCCTTAAAAGGACTATATAAAATATAAAAATCACTAATTTTCTTATTTCCCGAGTAGGCAGAAGCATGAAACTTTGAGAAGTTGTTAAGTACATGTATGCGGTTTTAACAGGTGAAAAAAAATATTTAAATTATCACTTACTTGGGGACGGGGGATCATATGTATTTTTTCTTATATTAAAATTGGTATCATCCCTAATTCTCCAACTTCCCGTGCAGGTAGAAGCATGAAATTTTATGAAGTTGTTGAGTACCCTTTTGTAAAGTAAAATGATGAAAAAGAATTTTAAAATTCACACTCTTGGGGGCCGGGGGCCAAGAAAGCGTTTTTTTCCCTTATACTGAAAATCGCCTTATTATCCACTTTCCCGTGTAGATAGAAACATGAATCTTTGGGATGTTGTTGAGTGCACTCCCTCAATGGTAGCATGCAAAAAGAAGTTATTTAAATTATCACTCACTGGGGGCCGGGGGCCAAAATGTACTTTTTCTTATTTAAAAACTGACTCAAAGCTCATTCTCTGATTTCCCCTGTAGGTAAAAGCATGAAACTTTTGGAAATTATTGTGTACACTCTCACGATGGTAACAGGCCAAAAAATATTTAAATTTTCACTCACTGGGGGCCGGGGGCCCAATTTGTTTTCTTATATTAAAAGTTAATCATCACAGATTCTCCAACTTCCCGTGTAGTTAGATGCATTAAATTTTGGGAAGTTGTTGTGTACACTCTCGGAATGGTAACAGGCGATTTTTTAATTATCACTCATTGGGGGCCGGGACACAAATGTAGTATTTTCAACTTATATGAGCTAAATTACAAATAAAAAAACTTTGGATACTGTGTAAATGTATTTTTACAAAACTTGGAAGATAAAAACTTAATTGCCTATATTAAAATTCGTTAGGGCAATAAAATTATATTTTTTCAATATTTTGTAGCCGAGGGCCCCTTAGTTGTTTAAATATTTTTTTTGTAAACGTTTAAGACATTTTAACCATTCGATTTAACTCAATTTTTTAAAACAAATGTTTACTAACAAAAATATTCAGCATAATTCAAATTGAAATAAGCTGTTGTTTTAAACTATACATATTACAACAATTAGGGCCCCCGGTCCGTTTTTATTTTTTTTAAACACGTAGTAATTGTCATTGTATTTTATTCATCCCACGGTCATTAAACTTTAAGAAGATTTTGGGTACGCTTTAGCGAATGTTTCTGGTATTAAAAATAAAACGTTTTAAAAACATCACTTATTAGGCGCTTGGGGCCCGTATGACATTTTTTAACATTTGTTAGATAAAAGGTAATTCAAAAAGTGGCTACGAGGTAACTGGATGAATTAGTGGCCAAATTTGATTTTTAAGAAATAAAATAAAATTATATAGGGTATTGAACTTCTAACGTCTGTTCCTAAGGGGCCGGGGCCCGAATAATTTTTTTCGTAAACATCTATAGATTTTTTTACCTTTAGATTTAAAATAATTTAAATAAATATAGACACTTATGTCTATCATGACCTAGATTGAAATCCTCAGACCTTATGATATATGTACATCCTGCATCCATTTACCGTAATTTCATTTAAATACACATTTTACTTTACACGACCTTGACAAATATTGACAAACACGTATATCAATCATGATCAAGACTGAAATCAAATTGTGTTTTGAATTGGTTTGAAACGAGTTTTCAACGATAAATAAAATCCCAACTTCCGTAGCAAAGCGCGGGAATTTTGCTAGTTAAGTAAAAAAGAGATGCATACTAGTATATAGAAGCTTGAATAATAACGCTTGTCCTAGCATGATTCACCTTGTTAAATGGTTTGATATAACTGTATTTATTAAATTATTGCGTTTAAATGCACATGGCTTTAAACAATCATTAAATTATTATAAACATAGTAACGTATCAAATGTAAATCAACTAATACTTGAAAGAAACTAAAATGACTGAAGACATTATAATAAATTTTTAACTCTGATTTACTTCATTTTAAAAAAATGTGCGTGATTTCGAGTAATGGCACATTGAAACAAGTGCAATATATATTATTAAGTAAAAATGTAAACACATACAAAACTATTTACATTCGTTTTACTGTATAAAAAGCAAAAAGCGGCCGGGAAGACTTTTTTGGTCCAACACTTTATTTGAATGTATTGTTCATTTAGCAAAGTCACATCATCGCATGTTGGGCTTTCTGCAAGAGCTGACAAGCAAACAAATTTAAAATAAAAAACTATGAAAGATATCATTTTGATAGTAATATTATATATATATATATATATATATATATATATATATATATATATATATATATATATATATATATATATATATAAAATTAAATATTTTAGATAAATGCAGTGGCAAAAGAATGCAAATATATAAAGTCTCCAAAATATTACCCTTCATGTCGATGAAATTACATGTGATCCGTAAAATTAAATTTTATATCTTAATATATATTTTTTTTTCATATTGTTTTCTATAAGAAAATGAAAGGAATTACTATAAAATAGAAAACAAATGATAATTACATAACAAAATAAGCTCTTTAAATGTTTCATGAATAAATGTATTTGCATTTAACAATTTTTAAAAAAAATTATACAACTTTTTAAAAAATGCTATTGATATATATATATACTTACAATAGACATTTAAATCATACCAACTTGAATTAACTAAACCTTGCTCAAAATGTGCGACACATACCAATTTATTTCGATAATGAGAAAGTGAAATGTTCTTTATGGTTAAAAAACTTATATAAGAAGAAGAACTTGACGTAATGTTAGCTGAATACAAATCTGCAATGCCATTGTCATATGGAAGACATGTCCATAAAGCTTTAGTGCAATTAAATAATGAAGTATGTTTATATGTGTCAATTTGTAATATCCATTCTATTTTAACTTCTTGCATATCAGTTGAAGCTTTAAATTCGAATGTTCGAGATCCACCAACAGGTGAAAATTGCGGCCAGGTAAGATCTGAAAAAAAATATATAACCATGAAATTTGTGAATATGTTCATGCTCTAGCAGAGAAAATATCAATGGTGACATTGAATGGCCTAAAACAGGGGTTCCCAATCTGTTTTGACAAATAGTTAATTTTTTTAAGTCAAAACTTTCCCATGGACCCCCAAAGTGAGAAAACTACATAAATGAATAGTACACATTTAAAAATAAAAAAAAACATTTCTATGAATATTTCATTATTGATATTACAAATTTTATCTAAAATTAATTTTAAAACAATCAGTGCCTTGATTGAACGGTTGATAATTTATGATTGTATATAAATCCACATCAATGTTTCTGAGTAGCAAATTAGTTTCTTTAAATTTGGCAAAAATGATTCCTAAAGGATTTGTCATTTTTTGAGTTAATTTTATCGAAAATCATTATTTTCGATCTCTAGGAATTCCAACACTGAACCAAAGAGATCATTAAATCGATTTAAATATACACTTTTTGATAACCAACTTACTTCAGTGTGAATGAGTATACGCTTACAGTCTTTGTCTTTAACCCACAAAATATTTTAACACAGTAAATAACGTTTCACGTTACGTATCTGTTTCTAAACATTAAGCCATACTTCAAATATTAAACAAACATTGAATAGTTGACATTGTTTCTTAGGCTCACTCATTATCTTATCTGTTGTAAGAAACCACTGTTTATAATTATTAACTTTTTCAATAAAATGCTGCAGTTAAGCACTTTTGAAAATATTATTTGATGATAGAATACTATTTAGATAAATGTAACTTCCCCACACATCGAAAATCACCAAACCATGTAAGCCTCATGAATTCATGTTGAATAATTGTATTTTTCTGATTTACCTATAGGAATTCCACATTTCTTACGCATCACAATTGACCTTTTTTAATAAAATAAGTATTTTGATTGGTTATAAATGTAGAAATTGCAGTTGTTCTTCTTCCTTTTCTATGTAAAATAGCATTATAATCCATGACTTATAGCACCTCAGATGGTATTTAATTAGTAGAAAAGCATTCATATACTATTTTTAAAATTTTATTTCCATAATAAGAAAAAGGGATCAAAATTGTATTATTTTACACTAAGCCTTGCGCGGAACCGCTGACGTTGTTTGAAGACCCCAAAATCAATTTAAATTTTCCATGGGCCCCCTGAATGGTACCGGGAACCCCCTTGGGTCCGTAGGGACAACTTTGGGAATAACAATACTGGTGGTTCTTATATTTCATGGGGAGTATCTTAAATATTCTGAAGCAGAATTAAAAGACAACTTCTACGAGGCTCTGGACTCCGCAGTAGTGAATATCCCCACACATGAGAGGCTATACCTCTTCAGTGACTTCAATGCCATAGTGGATGCTGATCACAATGCCTGGTCGACCACCATTGGCTTACACGGCATTGGTAAACTGAATGACAACGGCCAGCGACTCCTCGAGCTATGCAGTACTCTTAATCTGTGCGTAAAAAACACATTCTTAAAATGCAAGAACAGCCACAAAGTGTAATGGAGACAACCTCGCTCCAAGCACTGGCGCCAGCTTCATCTCATTCTCACCAGGCTCTCTGAACTGGCCAGCGTGGTCCAAACACGCAGTTACCACAGTGCCGACTGTGACACAGACCACTCCCAGGTCGTATGTAGGTTAAGTTAATACAGAAGAAATTGTTTCACTCTAAGATCAAGGTCAAAACTCGCATTAACACGCACCATATCAAATGCTCTGAGATCAGTAAATATCTTAACACCAGGCTTGAGGCAGGTCTTAAAGCAAATACCACGCAGAAAGCCATCCCCAACCCTCATGATGCTATAGTGGCTGTGACAGAACAAATTGATGCGACAAGGCTCCATCTTCAAGACACTATATACAACAACTCTCTTGCCGTCCTCGGGAGAAAGGAAAGAAAACATGCGGATTGGTTGGAGGCCCATTGGGTTACAATGTTGCCCGTGACGGAGAAAAAGAGAAAATCCCTATTGGCATATAAAGCTGCACCAGGACCTGACACACTACAATGTCTCAGAAATGCCAGAAACACAGCCCAGAAGACTGCACGTTTTTGCGACAACACTATCTTTGTGGACCTATGTAAAAGGATTTAATCGGCTGCCCATCAGGGAGAAAACAAAAAGTGTACGAAGGCATAAAAAAGGCTGCCGTACCCACACTATCAAAGTCTGCTCCAATTACGTCAAAGTCAGGTGTGATGATTACAGAACGAGACCAGCAGTTGCGGCGCTGCACTGAGCATTATCTAGAACTACATGCGACAGAGAATGTAGTAACTGACTCTGCCATAGATGGAATCCCAGAAATACGAGTTCTAGATCAGCTCGACCGTCATTGGAGGAGCTTAGTAAGGCAATCGATCATCTTAGCAATGTAAAGGCTCCAGATAACGAAGGCATTCCTGCAGAAGTCCTTAAGTACGGCAAACCAGCACTACTGACGCCTCTGCACGAACTCATATGTGATTGATGGGAACGCATTCACATCCCACAGGAAATATGCGACACCAAAATTGTCACACTTTACAAAAACAAAGGTGATCACAGCGATTGCAATAAATATCGTGGTATCTCCTGACTGAGTATTGTGGGAAAGGCCTTTGCCAGAGTGATCCTTGCACGTCTTTAAATTATGGCACAACATGTATACCCATAATCACAATGTGGTTTTCAGCCTGGCCGATCAACCATGGACATGATTTTCTCACTCCGTCAGCTACAAGAGAAATGTCGTGAGCAACAGAAACCACTCTTCATTGTCTTCGTAGATTTAACGAATGCATTTGACCTGGTCAGCCACAAGGGTCTACTACCTATACTGGAAAAAATAGGATGTCTGCCGCGGCTTCTCTCAATCATCAAGTCCTTCGACACCAATATGCACAGCACAGTGCTCTTCGATGGTGCCACTTCAAAACCCTTCCCAGTTTGTAGCGGAGTTAAACAGGGCTGTGCTCTGGCTCCAACACTCTTTGGTATATTTTTCTCGATGCTATTGCGACATTCTTTCGAGGAATGCTCCGAGGGTTTAACAATAATACCAGGACAGATGGAAAACTATAAAATATCAACCGGCTCCGTGCGAAGAGCCAATTGGAACATGTATTATTCAGAGAGTTGTTCTTCGCGGATGACGCAGCCCTTACCTCACATACAGTGATATGACTCCAACAGTTGGTCAATAAATTCTCAGAGGCATGCAGAGATTTTGGTTTAACGATTAGCCTCATAAAGACAAACATGAGACAATGCACTGACTGCCATCCAGAAAACTCCATTGAGGGAAACACCTTGGATGTCGTCGAGGATTTCACCTACCTTGTCAGTAACATCACAAACACACTCTCCTTTGATAAGGAAATAGGAACCAGAATTTGCAAGTTTGCATCATTAATGACTAGGCTGAATTAAAGAGTGTGGAACAATGCGCAACTCACAGATGGGACCAACATCACTGTGTACCAGGTATGTGTGCTCAGAACACTCCTCTATGGTAGCTAGTGCTGGACTACCTACGCCAAGCACACAAGGCAGCTCAACAGCTTCCACTTACGATGCTTGCATAGGATTCTACACATCAAGTGGCAGGACAAGATCACCAATGTCGAGGTACTCAGAAGGAGCCATATGTTGAGTATGCACTCAATTCTGAGTGAGAGGCACCTGCGGTGGTTTGGTCATGTATGCAGGATTAGCTCGGAGCGCAGTCCTAGAGTCTTGCTTTACTGTGAGCCGGTAACTGGTATGAAAAAAGAGGTCGCCCTTGCATGCGCTTCAAGGACGTCTGCAAGAAAGACCTGTCATTGGCACAGATAGAACATAAAACGTGGGAGACCATTGGCAAAAGTGCGTGAGGGCATTCATGTCGCTGAAGCATCCCTCATAGCTTTGAGTGAAGAGAGAAGGTTCATGAGAAAGGGGAGGGAAGCAGATGAGCAAGAGTACACGTCATCGTCCCATGGAGACAGACGTGGCCATACATATAAATTGAAAATATAAATAGCAATGTAATATCCCATTTATATGTCATCTTTTAACCAACTACGCAAAAAGACAAGTGAGTTGACATTGTTTGGTTCAAGTGATGAGTGGATCTAATCGACAACATAACCAGCCGAGCTTAACAATCATTAGCATGGAACTGAGGTAATTGTTATGCCGAAAACGGTCTTAGCATGGAATGACGAATCAGTGATCATTAAGATTCCACTACTGTAGAGGGTTAATTTATTCAGGAACTTTCATTTTGTAACGCAGTAATTCATGAGAAAAGGTGTCGTAATTTTCATTCTCTGAGTCAGAATCCATTTCTACCATTAGCTTAATACGCGTTTCGTTTGGTTTTTTATAAGTAGGCGAAGTGCTAGAAACATGTTAGGCAAATGATTTCTCACAATACACTTTATCCAAATTTTGAATATTCCAGTCAGTCAATATTTAAAACCAAAATGTTCCTGGATAACATTCCGCGATGGTAAAAGGTGGAACAATTATATAAATTATCACATAACGGGGGCCGGGGGCCGAAATGCAATTTGTTTCTTATATGAGCTATATAAAAACTGAAAATCACTAATTCTCCTATTTCCCGTGTAGATGGAAGCATGAAACTTTGGGCGGTTGTTGAGTACCCTCCCGCAATGGTAACAGACGGAAAAAAATTAAATTATCAGCTCGATAGGATCACGGGAAGTGTGTAATTTTTTTTACTTTTCGTTTTTGTTTTTCTGCGGGACTACAACAGACAGACAGACAAGACGGTGAAGTTAATATATGTATTATATCCATCATGATCCATTTTGAAATCAATTTGTGTTTTGAATTTGTGTTACGCGGGTTCTCAATGCTTACTGAAATCCTAATTTACCGCAGCAAAGCGCGGGTATTTTGCTAGTATACTAATAAAAGGCAAAGCCCTCACTCACTCACTCACTCACTCACTCATTCATCACTAATTCTCCAACTTCCCGTGTAGGTAGAAGCATGAAACTTTGGGAAGTTGTCGAGTAGCCTCTCGCGACGAAAATTGGACTTAAAGAATTTTAATAATAACACTCATGGGGGCCGGGAGCCCAAAATCGTTTTTTTTTCTAATATGGCCTATATAAAATTTGAAAATCCCCAATTCTCCTATTTCCCAAGTAGGCAGAAGCATGAAACTTTGGGAAGTTGTTGAGTACAATCCCGCGATGGTAACGGGTGAAAAAATATTTGAATTATCACTTCCTGAGGGCCGGGGGCCCCAATGAAGTTTTTTCCTAATATGAGCTATATAAAAACTGAAAATCACAAATTCTCCTATTTCCCGTGTAGGTAGAAGCATGAAACTCTGAGTAGTTGATAAGTACACTATCGTGATGGTAACAGGCGAAGAAAATATTTAAATTAACACTTACTGGGGGTCGGGGGCCCAAATGTATTTTTTTCTAATATTTAAAACTGAATCATCACTAATTCTTCAACTTCACGTGTAGATAGAAGCATAAAACTTTGGGAAGTTGTTGAGTAGCCTCTTACGGTGATAATTAGAATAAAAGAATTTTAAAATTCAATTTCATGGGGGCCGGGGGCCCAAAAACGTTTTTTTTAATTATATGGGCTTTATAAAATTTGAATATCACAAATTCTCCTATTTCCCGAGTAGGCAGAAGCATGAAACTTTGGGAAGTTGTTGAGTACAATCCCGCGATGGTAACGGGCGAAAAAGTATTTAAATTATCACTTCCAGGGGGCCGGGGGCCCAAATGAAGTTTTTTCCTTATATGAGCTTTATAAAAAACTAAAAATCACTAATTCTCCTATTTCCCGTGTAGGTAGCAGCATGAAACTCTGAGTAGTTGATAAGTACACTTACGCGATGGTAGAAACGAAAAAAATATTTAAATTATCACTTACTGGGGGCCGGGGGCCCAAATGTAGTTTTTTTCTTATATAAAAAACTGACTCATCACTAATTCTACAACTTCCCGCGTAGGTAGAAGCATGAAACCTGGGAAAAGTTGTTAAGTAGCCTCTTGCAACGATACTTGGCGTAAAAGAATTTTAAAATTCACACTAATGGGGGCCGGGGGCCCTAAAACCATTTCCCCCCTTATATGGGCTATATTAAATTGAAAAAAAACTTATTCTCCTATTTTGCGAGTAGGCAAAAGCATGAAACTTTGGGCAGTTGTTGAGTACACTTCCGCGATGTTAACAGGCAAAACAATATTTAAATTATCAAATACTGGGGGCCGGGGCCCCAAATGAAGTTTTTTCCTAATATGAGCTATATAAAAACAGAAAATCACAAATTCTCATATTTCCCGTGTAGGTAGAAGCATGAAATAACACTCATGGGGGCCGGGGGCCCAAAAACGTTATTTTTCCTGATATGGCCTATATAAAATTTGAAAATCACAAATTCTCCTACTTCCCGAATAGGCAGAAGCATGAAACTTTGGGAAGTTGTTGAATACATTCCGCGATGGTAACGGGTGAAAAAATATTTAAAATATCACTTCCTGAGGGCCGGGGGCCCCAATGAAGTTTTTTCCTTATATGAGCTATATAAAAACTGAAAATCACAAATTCTCCTATTTCCCGTGTAGGTAGAAGCATGAAACTCTGAGTAGTTGATAAGTACACTTCCGTGATGGTAACAGGTAAAAACAATATTTAAATTAACACTTACTGGGGGGCGGGGGCCCAAAAGAAGTTTTTTTTCTAATATTAAAAACTGAATCATCATGAATTCTCCAACTTCACATGTAGGTAGAAGCGTGAAACTTTTGGAAGTTGTTGAGTAGCCTCTCGCGATTCAAAGTGGCGTAAAAGAATTTTAAAATTCACTCTCATGGGGGCCGGGGGCCCAAAAGCGTTTTTTTCCTTATACTGAAAATTGCCTTATTCTCCACTTTCCCGTATAGGTAGAAACACGAAACTTTGGGAATTTGTTGAGTCAACTCCCTCGATGGTAGCATGCAAAAGAAATGTTTAAATTATCACTCACTGGAAGCCCAAATGTACTTTTTCTTATATAAAAACTGACTCAAATCTAATTCTCTGATTTCCCGTGTAGGTAAAAGCATGAAACTTTTGGAAATTATTGAGTACACAACCCGTGATGGTAACAGGCCAACAAATATTTAAATTTTCACTTACAAGGGGCCGGGGGCCCAATTTCTTTTCTTATATAAAAAGTTAATCATCACAGATTCTCCATTTTCCCGTGTAGTTAGAAGCATGAAATTTTGGGAAGTTGTTGAGTACACTCCCGGGATGGTAACAGGCGAATTTTTTTGTTTAATTATCACTCACTGGGGGCCCGGGACACAAAAGTAATATTTTTAACTTATATGAGCTAAATTACAAATAAAAAAAACTTTGGATACTGTGTAAATGTAATTTTACAAAACTTCGAAGATAAAAACTTGATGGCCTATATTAAAATTCGTTAGGGCATTAAAATTATATTTTTTCAATATTTTGTAGCCGAGGGCCCCTAATCTCTTTTTTGTAAACGTTTAAGACATTTTAACCATTTGATTTCACTCAATTTAAAAAAAAATGTTTACTAACAAATATATTCATCATAATCCAAATTGAAATAAGCTGTTGTTTTGAACTATACATATTACCCCGATAGGGCCCCCAGCCCTTATTTTAGTTTTTTTTAAAGACGTATTATTTGTAAATGTATTTTATTCATCCCACGGCCATTAAACTTTAGGAAGTTTTTGGGTACGCTCCATCGAAGGTTTCTGGCATTAAAAGTAAAAGTTTTAAAAACACCACTTATTCCGGGCTGGGGGCCCGTATGCCATATTTTAACATTAGTTATATAAAAGGTAATTTAAAATGTGGCTACTAGGTAAATGGATGAACTATGGCCAAATTTGATTTTAAAAATAAAATAAAATTATATAGGGTAATGAACTTCTAACGTCTGTTCCTTTGGGGCCGGGACCCAAAATATTTTTTTTCGTAAACATTTAAAGCTTTGTTACCTTAAAAATAATTTAAATAAATATAGTCACATTTCTCTATCATGACCTAGATTGAAATCCTCAGACCTTATGAGATATGCACATCCTGCATCCATTTTGCACGGGGGCCCGTAATGTCATTTTAGTACCCATTTAATTTTACACGACTTTGACAAATATTGACAAACAAGTATATCGATCATGATTCAGACTGAAATCTATTGGTGTTTTGAATTGGTGTGAAACGGGTTTTCAACGCTTACTAAAATTCTAACTTCCGCAGCAGAGCGCGGGGATTTTGCTAGTCTATACTAATAAAAGGCAAAGCCCTGACTCACTGACTCACTGATTCATCACTAATTCTCCAACTTCCCGCGTAGATAGAAGCATGAAACTTTGGGAAGTTGTTGAGTAGCCTCTTGCGACAAAATTGGCATAAAAGAATTTTTAAATTAACACTCATGGGGGCCAGGGGCCCAAAAACTTTTTTTTCCCTACTATGGCCTATATAAAATTTGAAAATCACCAATTCGCGTGTTTCCCGAGTAGGTAGAAGCATGAAACTTTGGGAAGCTGTTAAGTGCAATCCCGCGATGGTAACAGGAGAAATTAATATTTAAATTATCACTTCCTGGGGGCCGGGGGCACAAATGAAGTCTTTTGCTGATATGAGTTATATAAAAACTAAAAATCACTAATTCTCCTATTTCTTGTGTAGGTAGAATCATGAAACACTAGGTAGTTGATTAGCACACTTCAGCGATGGTAACAAGCGAAAAACATATTTAAAATAACACTTAATGGGGTCCGGGGGCCCAAATGTAGTTTTTTTCTTATATAAAAAAACTGACTCATCACTAATTCTCCAACTTCCCGTGTAGGTATTAGCATGAAACTTTGGGAACTTGCTAAGTACACTCTCTCAACGATAATTGGCGAATAAGAATTTTAGAATTCACACTGTTGGGGGCCCGGGGCCCAAAACGCTTTTTTCCTTATATGGACTATATAAAATATGAAATCACTAATTTTCTCATTTCTCGAGTAGGCAAAAGCATGAAACTTTGGGAAGTTGCTGAGTAAAAACCAGCGATAGCAATGGGAGAAAAAAAATTAATTATCACTTCCTAGGGGGCCGGGGACCCAAATGAAGTTTTTTTCCTTATATGCGCTATACAAACACTAAAAATCACTAATTCTCCTATTTCTTGTGTATGTAGAATCATGAAACACTAGGTAGTTGATAAGCACACTTCAGCGATGGTAACAAGCGAAAAACATATTTAAAATAACACTTAATGGGGTCCGGGGGCCCAAATGTAGTTTTTTTCTAATATAAAAAACTGACTCATCACTAATTCTCCAACTTCCCGTGTAGGTATTAGCATGCAACTTTGGGAACTTGCTGAGTACACTCTCTAAACGATAATTGGCGAATAAGAATTTTAGAATTCACACTGTTGGGGGCCCGGGGCCCAAAACGCTTTTTTCCTTATATGGACTTTATAAAATATGAAATCACTAATTTTCTCATTTCTCGAGTAGGCAAAAGCATGGAACTTTGGGAAGTTGCTGAGTAAAAACCAGCGATAGCAATGGGAGAAAAAAAATAAATTATCACTTCCTGGGGGCCGGGGGCCCAAATGAAGTTTTTTCCTTATATGAGCTATACAAACACTAAAAATAACAAATTCTCCTATTTCACGAGTAGGTAGAAGCATGAAACTTTGGGAATTTGTTGAGTACACTTCCGCGATGGTAACAGGCGAAACAATATTTAAATTTTCACTTACTGGGGCCCAGGGGCCCAAATGTAGTTTTTTCCTAATATGAGCTTTATAAAAACTAAAAATCACTAATTCTCCTATTTCCTGTGTTTGAAGAAGCATGAAAGTTTGAGTAGTTGTTAAGCACACTTCCACGATGGTAACAGGTTAAAAAATTATATAAATTATCACTTAATGGGGGCTGGGGGTCCAAATGTAGTTTTGTTTTTAATATAAAAAACTGACTCATCACTAATTCTCCAATGTCTCGTGTTGGTAGCAGCATGAAATTTCAGAGAGTTGTTAAGTACACTTCCGCAATGGTAACAATCAAAACAAATGTAAAATTATCATTCACTAGGGGGCCGGGGGCCAAAATGTAGTTTTTTTCTGATATGAGCTATATACAACAGACTCCTCATTACATATAAAACTTCCCGTATAGGTAGGAGTATGAAACTTTGTGAAGTTGTTGCGTACCCTCCCGCAATGGTAGCAGACAAAAAAAATTAAATTATCAGCTGGATAGGATCGCGGGAACTGTATCATTTTTTACTTTTAGCTTTTGTTTTTCTGCGGGACTAGGACAGACAGACAGACAAGACGGTGAAGTTAATATATGAATTATATCCATCATGATCCAGATTGAAATTAATTGGTGTTTTGAATTTGTGTTTCGCGGATTCTCAACGTAACTGAAATACTAATTTCCGCAGCGAAGCGGGGGTATTTTGCTAGTATATATATAAATGCTACATATATCTAATATATAAAGCTCAGTTGTTTGTATCTTTGTTTGTATGTTTCACTTTTCAACTTTCTGTTACACAGCAACGGAAAAACCAAATTACGGACGGGGCCAAATTTGGCAGGACGGTTCCTTTTACCCTGAAGATGGTTTTAAGATAGTTTTTGTAATTGCCCCTTTTGCCCGAATGCCGTAAATTAAATAATCAGAAACTGCAAAGACAAAAAATGAAAAATTTAACCTCATTTCTATATTGAACAACTTTACGCGGACGTTCAACTTCCGTTCAAAGCGAGTTATTTTTGGTGACTTCTTTTTTCCCCCAATACTTTATTTTCAGCGGTGCACATTCAAAAAATATTATATTGTCTAATTACGTTGCGCATATTTTCGTGTAGGCTTCTTTTGAAAAATTAAAATATAAGCATAAAACAATGGCGTCATTTAATATTTTTATACAATCCATACAGACAACGGGAATCAATATACATAATTAACATAAGTAACGTATCCGTGTTTAATAAATACGAAATATTAAACTTGCTGAAATGTACACAAATTAATATAATTATAATAATGATAAATCCTCAAATCCTATTTTGACATCGTTGCCTTTTCAAAAATTAAAATATAACCATAAAACAATGACGTTATCTAATATTTTTATACAAAATCATATTGTCTAATTACGGTGCGCACACGTTCGTGTACGCTTCTTAATTTGAGCTGTGCAGTACAAAGAATTGTCATTTTCTTTACTGTCACTTTATATATAACTAGGGGCAAGTACCCGGCTTTTCCCGGGTTTAACAACAAGAGAAACAACAACAGCAACAACAACAGCAACAACGACAAAACAACAACAGAAACAGCAACAGCAACAAAAACAACAAAAACAAAACAACAACAAAACAACAAAATCAACAACAAAACAACTACAACAACAACAGCAACAACAAAAAAGCAACAACAACAAAACAACAAATACAACAGCAACAACAACAAAGCAACAACAACATGAAGGACATTGTCGTCGCAGGGCAAGGGATGTGGACAACAACAACAACAGCAAAAACAACACAAAAGCAACAACAGCAACAGCAACAACAACAGCAACAACAACAGCAACAACAACAAAAACAACAACAGCAACAACAACAAAAACAAAACAACAACAAAAACATCAACAACAAAACAACAACAAAACAACAACAAAACAACAACAAAACAACAACTACAACAACAACAGCAACAACAACAAAGCAACAACAACAAAACAACAACTACAACAACAAAAGCAACAACAACAAAGCAACAACAACAAAAAAATTATTTTATGGCGATTATCGCCTTCTTGTTAATTTCGACACCAAAATGTTTATTAATTTGCGTCATTATTTTACGTCTTAATTTTCAAAATTTTTTATTTTATATAGCTCATATAGGGAAAAACTACATTTTGGGCCCCCGGCCCCCAGTATCTTATATAAATGGAACGAAACCTGTTTAATAACCTTTCCGGTATAATTTTGTGTACGTGTACCAAATTTCACGTTATTTGGTTGTCTGGATCTTGAGTTATTAGGGAACAGACAGACAGACAGACAACAAATGCGTCTTATATATATAGAGATATACACTTAAACATATTTAATTACAACTGCCACACGATACATTAGGTTTAATTGTTTACATGTTTAAATTTAATAGCGAATTTGTTTTAATTATTTTCTGTTCAATAACTCGACATTTAATAAAAACCTATTTATGAAATAATTGTGTCAGTATTTTTTCAAGGCTTCATTTTTAGCGGTGAGCGTTCTAAAATCTTTTATCGCCTGATTACTGTGCGCACATTTTCTTGTACGTATCTTAAATTTAGCTGTGTCCTCCTTATATAACATTTATATTTTGTTTGTCTTTTACATAATCTTTTGTCTTTTACATAAGCTATACAGTTATACAATTTAAACTTAGCATACTGGACCTATTTACATAGTAGATACAACTAAATAAAGTGATCCTCAAAACGCTTAATTATTTTTTGCGGGGAATTGAATTTGTCATGTTCATTCCTATGTAGTTCGATTAACATAGGTCATTTTAAAAATCAATTATTGTCATTGTTTCACATTCGTTTTTTAACATACATTTGATTTGTTTATTGGGTTTTTTTTGTTAAATGTGTAAGATAATTTCTTTATTTCTTAGAAACAAAATTTGTTGTTGGGCAATAAAAGTGACTCAAAAAAGAATTTCATATCTTTATGATATTATACCAATTGCATACAGCAGTAAATTTTATTCGTAAATGTAGACACACATATAAAACAATTCAAATATTATTTCCATGTTAGAACACCTATTAATAGAATAAAAAAGTAGAGTTGTACATTGGTCCAGTTGTTATGAGCAGACTTTTTATTAAGCCAGAATATTTCTATTACCATTTATTATTATTGTCTACATACGGTGCGCACATTTTCTTGAATTACTTTTAATACGACTGCTTCAGTTTGTTTCAAGTATTTTAGAAAGTACATTTCATATATAACTTTTATAATTTAATTTATTGGCGTTATATGTCAATAAACTTAAACTTTTAAAAAGTTTACATAAGCTATATATATATATATACACTATACATTATAAACTTTCGCTACCGAACGTATTAACGGAAGTTGACTAAATTTAATAAAGTGATCCTGAAAACGCTTAATTAAGTTCATTTCTTTGTATTCGGAATAACATAGGTCATTTCAAAGTTGCTTTTTAATCATTCTTCTGATGTGCGTACTGACGGATGATTGAATCTTTTTTTATGTGGATATATATTTTTTTTTCAGAAACAAAATATGGTGTGTGTATATTGAATATAATTTACAAAATGTGATGCCTTATCAGATATAGGGAACAAAAAAAAAGAATTCATTTTTGAAATTATACACATTTCATAAAAAACCGTACATATAAATCGTACAATTTAGAGACATAATATTTTATAAATATTATTTCCCTGTTAAAAAACTATGAATACGTCAAAAGGAAGATTTATTGTGGTCCAGTAAATTTACGTTATAACAAGACTTTATTTTATGATGCCAGTTTTCTATAATCTGTTATTTTCTAAATATGGTGTGCAAATTTTCTTGATATCATTTTAATACGACTGTTTTTTTAAAAAAATGTATTTTAGAAAGTACAATTATATTTTTGTTTATTGGCGCTATGAGTTATGTAGCCTTTGCCTTTTTAAGGGATAGTGCCATATGTTCTTTATCTCATAGACGCGGTTACAAATATTGTATCACTTACAATTGTGTTTCTATGCAGTGTCATAATTATATATTAAATTTTTGAGTGACGAGGGTGGTAGGGCTCTTTCGGAAAACCTATAAGTTATGTTTATTTAGTACAAGTGGGAATAAAATAGTAAATTTAGTTGTTTTGGTCGACAAGATTTTATCTTTTAAATAGTAAGGTAATGTTAAAAGGCACTGCATTAAGTGAAAACAACTCACGCGGTAAAATGGTAAAAATGAAATAAGTGTGTCTGTTGTTTTTTTTCTCCCTTTTTTTTCAATTATATTTATTATTTTTGTCCTTAAAATGGAATATCTCTGTTTCCCATAAGATTTTAATTAATAGATGAATCTGAAATATAACTTGGCAAATAAAAATTGTAATAAACAGCAACTTTTACTGGGAAAAAGGGTCAGCACACTCCCGCTACAAAGTGCGAGTATATTTTTAGTATATTATATAATATATAGTTAACTAACTTTACTAGGTCATTTTAATGACATAATGATAATTAAATTATTGATTATTAAGAGTTTTATTTATTTAATTGAAGTCATTTATATTTAGGAAATAGTAAATTTGAAATAATGAATAGCCTGCTGCAAAGATTTAAGAAAGAAATAACTATAAACGACTATCAACTATAATTTAGTATTAAGTTTGGTTTAGAATAAATATACTAATACTATTTATTATTACTGTTAACGATGCTAGAAGTAGTAGTGTAAATCAAAACTAATTTTTATTATTATTGCTAAAGTAAAATCCTAAATTGTCGTAGTCATATTAAAATTAATTGTAATATCATTTTGAAGTAGTGGTACATTTAATAATATTATGGATTGAATTTTACAATTTGTAATCATCTAATTTATTTGTTCAATATGTTATACAAATGTGTAATAGTTTATTTTAAATTATTTCGATGCTTTGAAATTGAATTAAACAACCCTGTAAAAACAAAGTTTTTGACTATAAATCCCTTATATATGAGACATAACTAAAATTATGGATTGTGTTCAATATGATGCGCATCGCGCGACAAAGATTTACAGTCTGATATTGACTGAACTCCCCTGGCTTTAAAATTGAGGGGGGGGGGATTGACATCGATGGCTGCACCGAACTCAAGTGGCACGTGGAAGGTGAACAATAACAAACGGCGACATTGAATTACATTGAGTACATAGAGATAAACTAAAAATGCATTAATTTAATTATGGTACATTCGATCGATCTGAAATTTTGATTTGATCATTGCTAGGTGACACCAGTCTATGTGCAAAATTTCAGCTCGATAGCATCACGGGAAGTGTGTCACTTTTTTACTTTTGTTTTTCGGCCCAACCGCGAACGACAGAGACCACGACAGAGAGACAGAGATACAAGAATGTGAAGTTAATATAAGGGATTTAAAAATGATTGAGAATCTTAACCGGAACCTCATGAAAACAGCGAAGAAAATATGATCAGTGCCATTTTGTTTTAAAGACATGAGGGGTTGATGACATTTTGGAACTTCTACCAGTTAAAAGCAAAGTGTTAACTGACAATGTTGATCTTTTTAATCAATTAAATACGATGCTTAACTCATTTTTTAAGGTTTCAATAACTACAAATAAGTATTTCAGACATTTACAGCTTACCGTTTTATACAAGTGAAGAAAAAGAATTCCATTGTTTACATCCACTCAAAAAAGTGAGAGAGTCACCGGAAGACATATATGTGACGTATTTGATGACAATATTGTATTGTTTTTAGAAAACTGTGAAGTAATACACGAAAATGCGAGGAACACCTTTAGAAGAAAAGTTTTTCCGTAAATTCTCTTTGTAAGCTAAATTTTTAAAACTTTTTTTTAAAAATGTCACTTGAATAATTGTCTGAATATATATCTACGCGCACAGCATCAGCATTAAAAAAATCAAGCGTGGCTGACAGGGCCACCTTCTGTTGGGGCCCCTGAATAAATTCCTGGATTCACCACCTGGCGGCGGCCCTGCCCCAGCCCCCCCATGATTGGAAATTTAAAAATTCTTATTTCACCAATTTTCATCGCGAGATGGTACAACAACTTTTCAAAGTTTCATGCTTGTACCTACACATGATATTTGGAGAAATAGTGATGAGTGAGTGAGTGAGAGAGTCAGTCAGGGCTTTGGCTTTCATTGTTATTGAAGATTGAGAATGACGGTTGCATAACAGCTATTTATTTAAAATATAAATTTTATTGTAACTGCATTCATGTGTAGATGTTTACTAAAAATTTAAACATAATGAGTTTATTCAGAGGAGTAATTAGGTGAGGGAAATGCTGAAACTGCCCCAAGTGGCACTTTGAGAGGAGTAGACAATACCTTGACGTTGATTCAAAAACTTGACTGAAAAGACACAATCCTGATAAATAGTATCAACTTCCTTTACGCACATTACAATCCCCTTTATATATATAACAACTGCATTTATACACACCACAACGGTATGGTGGCAATTGGAGTAGTTCTCACCAATGTTCCCTTTAAGCTGCGTGGCTGTGCGGTCGCGCAGATGTCTGACCGACGCCACGCAGTAGTTCAGAATTACCGCGCAGCAAATTTTGAAAAATGTTGCCCGAAAATGGACGCTATGCAAATTTACACACGAGTTGTTTTTTTTTACTTTGCACACGGACCGACGAACTTTAGGGAGAACAATGATCTATACAATATACCGTATTAAAGTAAACACTCGTGGCTTTCATAATAATAAATATGCTTTATGCTTAAATTTTGGAGTGATGATTGTGTCTTGTAATATATAAATCAATATATAAGTACAAGAAAAAGAAGTTTTATGTTTTGTAAATTATATTACCAAATCTTAGAATTTCCGTTTTCCTCATCTCTAGACATTTTGACTCGTGCCAAACATCACATGTACAATTGACATCAGTGATGGTTTTGTTCAGGTAAAGTTTCAAACTAACACTTTCATTATCTAGAAGATTAAATAAAAACAACCCGTAAAAAACCAAGTTTTTGACTATAAATCCTTTATGTACGAGAAGTAACTAAAAGAATGTTCATTATAATACGCAGCGCCAGACCATCCAGAAATACAAAATTGAAGTTGTGTCGTAAAACATGTTTAATATAATACGCACCGATCAGGAATATGTTTATAAAAAGAGCTGTCAATAAAATACGCACCTTATTGCGCGACAGAAAGGTTGTTCAATATAATACGCACCGCGACGCTCTATCTCAAAAAATAGCATGATACATAGGAATAAAAAAAATAATCTAAAAAATCAATAATTTAATTACGGTACATGCGATCGATCTGAAATTTTGATACAGTGTTTTTATCATCGGTACGAAACTGCCTGCAAAATTTCAGCTCGCTATCTTGCGAGCAAGTGGGTTAAAAATCGATCAAAAGTTTTGGCGACAAGCAAGCAAGGTCGGTCGGTCGGCCGCAGACACCACGAGTTAATATAAAGGATTTAATAAGAAAAACCCGTAAAAAACCAAGTTTTTGACTATAAATCCTTTATGTACGAGAAGTAACTAAAAGAATGTTCATTATAATACGCAGCGCCAGACCATCCAGAAATACAAAATTGAAGTTGTGTCGTAAAACATGTTTAATATAATACGCACCGATCAGGAATATGTTTATAAAAAGAGCTGTCAATAAAATACGCACCTTATTGCGCGACAGAAAGGTTGTTCAATATAATACGCACCGCGACGCTCTATCTCAAAAAATAGCATGATACATAGGAATAAAAAAAATAATCTAAAAAATCAAATAATTTAATTACGGTACATGCGATCGATCTGAAATTTTGATACATTGTTTTTATCATCGGTACAAAACTGCCTGCAAAATTTCAGCTCGCTATCTTGCGAGCAAGTGGGTTAAAAATCGATCAAAAGTTTTGGCGACAAGCAAGCAAGCAAGCAAGGTCGGTCGGTCGGCCGCAGACACCACGAGTTAATATAAAGGATTTAATAAGAAAAACCCGTAAAAAACCAAGTTTTTGACTATAAATCCTTTATGTACGAGAAGTAATTAAAAGAATGTTCATTATAATACGCAGCGCCAGACCATCCAGAAATACAAAATTGCAGTTGTGTCGTAAAACATGTTTAATATAATGCGCACCGATCAGGAATATGTTTATAAAAAGAGCTGTCAATAAAATACGCACCTTATTGCGCGACAGAAAGGTTGTTCAATATAATACGCACCGCGACGCTCTATCTCAAAAAATAGCATGATACATAGGAATAAATAAAATAATCTAAAAAATCAATAATTTAATTACGGTACATGCGATCGATCTGAAATTTTGATACATTGTTTTTATCATCGGTACGAAACTGCCTGCAAAATTTCAGCTCGCTATCTTGCGAGCAAGTGGGTTAAAAATCGATCAAAAGTTTTGGCGACAAGCAAGCAAGCAAGCAAGCAAGCAAGGTCGGTCGGTCGGCCGCAGACACCACGAGTTAATATAAAGGATTTAAAAAAATGAGTTTACATATCTGTATTTTCCTTTTAGGACACACATGTCAAACTTTGTTTATATCGTATCTTCTCTCTTCAATTACATACTTTTTCATCCTACGATTATATATCCTTTATGTCTAGTCTTGCATTTTAATTATGATTTCAATTTTAATAGTGTTTTTTTTCCTATTTTCATCAGACAGTCCACTCCACGCCATAATTTCAGACGTTAATAAAGAGAATGTGTATGTGTTGAATCTAGAAAATTGTAAGAGATTTTTTTTTGTCTATCTGAGGTTTGTATTAGATCATCTAAGTGTAGTATTTGCATTTTAAAAGTTCTTGGCTTATGCATAATTACTACTTTGATCTTTGTTCATCTAATTTCTAGTATAACTTGGTTTAATATTTAAACAAATGATGTTACTATTGTCAATTTTGAATATTCTACAATAATGAATTGGAAATCACTTTTTTTTTAAATTGTTCTTTTGTCCCATTCAGAAGTTGCATATTCAAATTCATTTGTCATCAATATAGGACATACTTTTAGTTAAGTATGTTTTTATTACCTTTGTAAGGTTTTCACTTTATTATTTAATATAATTGTGAGGATTATCCAGACATTTGCATTTTGATGAATTTAATAGAATAATTTAAAATTATCTTTCCCAACTCCTATTTTTATAACGTATTTTAAAAAAAAATCTCTTTTTGTTTCTAAATATTGGTAATAGGTCATAATGGTCATAATAGGTCAATTATCAATAAAATAAGAAATGTATTGCTAATTCCAAATACGTAGATGAAAATCTACCAAAAACTACAAAACTAAGTTTTAATATGAGTCACATTTTTGTGGAAATCAGGATACCAAATGGAGTTGCTTTCTCTCTTTTAAGGCAATAACATTTTTTTTAAAAAACGAGTTAAAAAGAAATAAGGTAAAGGATGGGAGGTGGGGAGGGTGGTTAATACCGTTTATTAATATATATATTTTTAAAAAATCCTTTAAAAAATTAATATTTATTCATCATTTAAAAATAATTATACAATTTAAACATTATTTTTCACGGTTTTAATGTATTCTACTCTATTTTACCTTCCATCGTTACGTATTAAATGGCTTAGGTAAATTCGTGAGTGATTTTTATAAACCGTGTCCTGCCATAAATTAAATCATGCATTTTTATTTTATTAGTACTAATATAATTTGGTTAAATGTTTTATTTTAAACTATCTGCCAGTTTTCAACTGTGCTCTTACCTCTCTTCTGTGCCGCCATATTGTCACAATTCATTGTTAGTGTTATATTAGACGGATAACCCTCTCTAAAACTACAAATGATGTATGCGTAAGGTCCTGTTCGGCTGAACTCAGACCAAAAATTTATTTATTTTTTCGGATTAATCCTATTTTAAATTAACACCAATGAACTTTTATTTTTATTTTTAAATTAAAGTGATTTAAAAACAACGTACCTCTTATGGATATATTTTTTGTGCTGCTAAGAGAAAATGACCCGTTGTCCGCTACACAGGTGACGTTAACTACTCCTGATGACTTGTAAATTGTGCTGAATTCATGTTGACTTGAATTAAAGACGTTTTTAGTATCGAGTACATTATTATTAATGTAGATCGATACTTTAAATTCTGGATACCCTTCACTGACGAGGCATCTTCCCGAGATGTTAATGTTTTTATCCACACATAAATCAAAGCTAGTATTTGATAAGCTGAGAGTTATGGAAGGAGGATCTTAAAAGTAAAATTATTAACCTTTTAAAAAAAATGTAAATTGACATTGCTCTCAGGCTACACATAATTAAAATGCTTCATTGTAATTTAGCATTCATATTTTTTTTTACCGTACTGTTTTCAAGTTAGTAAGAATGTCAAAAATAATCAGAAGATAATTTTAAAACTATATATTAACTTACAAGCAACAGTTGGAAGATACATATTTGTATCGTTAACACTGAGTGAATTTGACACCACGCAATGAACATTCTTTTCCGCTGAAAGTAATTAAAGGTATTAAAAAAATTAAATAAAAACTTGATTTTTAAGTAAATACTTGTGTTAGTTTTCATTGTGTTCAAATTTCTTTTCTAAACATTATACATCTCACATCTCAATCTTTGTTTCTTTCAGTCGATATTTCTTATATGATTGTAAATAATACAATATATCTTAATCATAGATATAAATAGAGAGAATAGATCAAGGATGAACTTGAATGACCTAAACTACTGTGTTTCATACATATATTGGGGAGTACCTTAAATGTTAGTGATATATATATATATATATACTAGTGTATTACCCGTCAAAAATGACGGAATTGTTCAGCTGAAATATATTTATTTTGAAAAAAAATGCACTTTTTAGGGCGCCTACGGCGCTTACCTTTTTCAAAAGCCCAACTAACTTGTCCTTGTTTGATAAATACGAAATATTATATTTTCTGAAATGCACACATAGTATTTTATAATAGGGGTTGTAGGGAGCCTAGGGCGCCCCATTTTTTTAAAAATTTTATTTTATAATTAACCATCATCAAATCCTCTTTTTACATTGTTCCCTTTTCCAAAATTAAAATATAAGCTAAAACAATGACGTCATATAATAATTTTTACAGTGCATCTTTAATTTCTACACCTTTGATGTATTGATGCAGTAATTTGGTGCGCTGCTTTCTAAAATTAGGACAGACATGACAGACGTGACAGAAATTGCAAATTATGTATATTGATATATATATATATATATACTCGTGTATTACCCGTAAAAAATGACGGAAGTTTTCAAAATTGATATATTAAGTTTTAAAATTGTCCGTTTTGCTTGAAAGCCGCATAGTAAATAATCAGAACATGTAGAGACCAAGAGAGAAAAATTAAATCTCTTTTCCATTTTGAACAATTTTATGCAAACGTTTGAAAATGGTGTTTTTTCTGCAATTTTTTTTCAAGGCTATTTTTTTAGCGATGCGCTTTCTAAAATCTAGCATTACGAACGGACATAGCAGAGTATATATTTTGATTATATATACGAAAATATGTGAAGACCACAAGGGAAGAAACGGCTATGTGACATTTTTGAAAATTTATAGTTAACCTCTCTATCTGTTAGAGGATCAAAAATTGAATGCTCTGAATTAGGTTTTATGAAAAAACTATGTCCATGACCCTATTAAAAATTCAAATCTATTTAGTTAATTTCTAAGAAATCTCTATAATTTTGAACTTTAAAACTTGAATATCTCAAAAGCACAAAAATGTGACATAGCCGTTTCATCCCTTGAGCACTTCATGTGTTATGAGAAAACCTCCAAGCTTAGACTTCGCGTTATATACGATTGCATGAATAATTATGATATAATAAAGATAATAGTAAATGCACAGTGAATTACACACAGCATAAGGTGATACTACAGCAAAGAAGTTTGAAGTTCGAAGTATTAACAAATATTGCTGAGGAGTCAGCCGGACGTTAACTTGCGGCATTGAAAATTGCGTACCAATTATGAGTGCACCAATAATACAGCACAGAGCATTAAAAATAAATTATGTGACTGTAATGTGATCGACATCAAGGGTATCTTTGATTTGAAGTCGTTTAAGCTTCATTGATGATTATGACTTGTCAGTTTATTCGCCCATTTGTCCATACATTATTACCACAACATTACCAAAACATGTAAAAAATAAAATGTAATTTGTACACATGTTAATAAAAAAGAACAATTCATTTTGCATGAAACGTAGTAAGCAAATTTTGTTAAAGGATAACAGATAATATTAAATTATCAACTTTAATCATATTTACAATTTAATATAAACGTGTTAGTAATTCACATATACGTTTTTATTATTGTCAAGTCAGCACCTTTTCAAGAGCTATTATGACTTGTCAGTTTAGGCGCCCATTGGTCTATACATTATTACCTTTATATTATCAAAAAAATGTATATAAAAATTGTAATAATTTACAAATATGAATAAACAAAAGAACTATTTTTTTAATGAAACCTTTGAAGTAATATGTTAATCACTGGATAAAAGAAAATATTAAAGTATCAACAGGTAATCGTATATAAAATTTAATATACATGTTTTAGGAATTCTAATAAACGTTTTCATTATTGTCAAGTCAGCACCCCTTCAAGTTCTATATTAAAAGCAAATATTTTTTTATTCCAAATTAGTCTAAGACGCATTAAAATATAACATGTAAATAACAATAAAAAAAACTATTGTGAGGAGGAGTCCCATTTTTAAATATGTAATTTTTTTAAACATACAAATATGCAATCTCAAAGTGTATAAACGAAAAACAAACGCTAAACTGGAGCATAAAATGGCAAATTTCATTTGCAGTAATAAATAATGGCTTTGTAGTTCAAAACGCATCAACACTTGACAACCAAATGACAACGAAGTGTAAATTTGAATAAACGAAAAACGAATGTTAAATATTAATATAGAAAATTAACTTTATAATTACGTACGTAATATTGACATGGACACATACACAAAAACGGAGATTTAATACAAAAAATAATAATAATATTAATCACATCAAATAAAACATGGCTCTTTTTACTTCGTTCCCTTCACTCATTAATAAAAGCTCAAATAATGACGTCATGTCACAATATTTTTTGGCTCGAAACACATCTTGTTAATCTCGAATGCAACATTTTTACTCCTATATTTTCATTTTTTTTATCGAGAGTTACCTCGCATAGCGTCACAGACAGACACCACGTGACATTGCAAATTATATATATTTAATATATATATAAATATATATATATATATATATATATATATAAATTACGGCTACGGAAATTAACAATTAATTAATAGATTAATCATTAAAAGTTTTAATCGATTAAAAATTTGATTAAAATTTAAGAACATATTTCTAATTGTGTTCCCCTCAAATTCATTAATTATTTAATTTTGTTTGTTACTTACATGATTTACCTCATATTTTATTATTTATTTAGACGTGCATACGTAAACACAAAGGTTTTTCTTTCTTATTTCTTGCTTAGCAAAATGAATTTGATGTGTCATGTCACAAAATTTGAGAGCCATGGAAGTACCACGACTTAACCGATTTCTAGAAATAATGAATCACAACTTAACGGGATTTATATATGCGTTTAAAAATATAAATAATCGTAATTAATCCATTAAACGATTATATTGTATCGCGATTAAGTGAAAAAAAATTAATCAGTACCAGCCGTAATATATATATAATATATATTTATATATTTATATATTATATAAAGAGAAAGAGAGATATATTCTGCATGTGTGAAGATTTATTTTGGGACATTTGCATTGCAGCTTAACATCTGAGGCAGCAGTGCACCTGTTACTTTTGTGCCGGTGTCACGAAATAAAGTCTCCCCAAAAATAAAGTCTCCCCCCGGAGAGTTTATTTTAAAACAAAGTCGCCCCCGGAGACTTTGTTTTAAAATGAAGTCTCCGGGTTAAAATAAACCCTCCCCTTAATTATTGGAAATTATAAATAATTGTTCTTTTAAACTTTATGACTTAAAACATAATTTGTATTTGTTCTACATTCATTTCTGTATGATTATTGTAAATTGAGCAATCTTAGGCTTTGTCAGGGGCGTAGCAATTTGCGGGCTAAGTGGGTGTATACCCGTATAGACACATATTTAGAGTTGGTTAATTGCCCAGAGTTATTTAAAAGAATATCAGACAAATGAACTGAAATACAAAGACGATCGTGTAATACGAGAACTTGACACCGATATTTCGGAACAAGAATTCACTCTTTATGTTTGTGGGTAGATCATGTGTTAAAAGGACCTAAACGAAATTATCCATTTCTATGTGTGCATTTAAATAATTCAAAAACATTATTACTGTCTATTATCGGTAGCGTTTACTAAAGTTACTGGAGAAAATTTAACAAATCAAATGTAGCCAATGTTTTTAAATTTAGAAAATAAAGTAAAAAAACAGGTTACACGATTAAACAATCAGTATCTTAGCTAGGGTTGCTGATACCCATTGCGTTAAACTCACAGTATAACCCAGATCAAAGTGTTGTGGAGATCTGGGTTGAGATGAGGTGCTTAGTTAGCTTGAGATTCCCGTTTAGGTGTGCCGCTGAATTAGTTAGGCATAAAGTCAATGACCTTACGGAATGTTAGAATCCTGGAGACTTAAGGGGTAGCGCAGAGGTGGGCTTGTTTATTGATGAAATGCGACAGGAAAACACGAAGCGTCATTTGTTGAGCGGGTAAAGACTAGCTATATGTCTTAGTAGATAGATTGCTTCAAGGTGGGCACGTATTGGCCATTTAAGTTGTCTATCGAGTCATAGTTAGCTGAGGTATGAAGAAGTCTGCTTAGGAAACCTTCACGTTCTAAGCAACCGTGGTCAAACCGCGGTTCTGTGTTCACATTGCGGCTCGCATGCAATTTATGAAATATATATTAAAAGGATTACTGAAAGATTTCCAAGCCAGGTTTTATGACTCACAATGCTTCAATGCAACTCTCAACAATTTTTAAATATTTTAAAACGGCTCTCAAATACTAAGGGTCTGGTCACCTGTAGTCTAATGAGTTATTCTAATGTAATAATCACGCAAAGAGAGGCATTAGGGAGTAATTTATATGAGTGTGTATAAAAAAACGGTGTGTATGTGTGTATGTATGAATTTATGTATGTACGTATATATATATGTATGTATGTATGTATGTATGTATGTATGTATGTATGTATGTATGTATGTATGTATGTTTAATAATTTGTTTAATATTTTTTTAATATTTGAAAGATAAAATTTGCATTACTAGTTTTTGTAATGAAAGTATTGATCATTTTTTTTTAAAATAATTTTTTCTCACTATGCGATTTTCAATTGTAGCTTAATTGTTATCCTCGAAGTATTTTATACCTACTAAAATGACAATAATAACCTGTAGTTGTGATTCTCTTGTGTTAATGCTGTTTTTTAATCTCCTAAAGCTTTCTAATATTTTAGAATATCTAGCAATATAAATAGTAAAATCAAAGTACCATTCAAAGACTTTGTAAAATATGTTAACGGATAGATACAATTTTCTTAATTATTTTTTCTCTTATGGACACATCTCTAGATTGGGCTGTCAAGACCATAATGTCATAATTAGTTTAGACACTCTAGAAAGGGCGGTATAAATTATAGGCAGAAAATTTAATGTTAGACATGATTATTGGACCCAACGTCTAAATGTTTTGTAACATGTGTAAAATGCTTTGAAATTTTAATATATTTGTTGTATTTAAAACTGTTATGGCAGTTAAAAATCCAAATTCATAAAGAAAAATAATACACGTGTACAGTAAAAGATAATTTCACAATCATGATATGAGATAATCTATTCGTGCATGGTGATGTTATGAAAATAAGGTTCAATAATTGCGCTGTATTTCTGAATGTTTACAAAATTATTTAATTTTAAAAAGCTGTGTTTGTGTGTGTACGCAAACTTTTGACTAAATGAAAATAAATGAAATTAAAATCACGTCTATTCCGTACAAAGCATTTGTAATATCTACCACACACACACACACACACACACATACACACACACACACATATATATATATATATATATATATATATATATATATATATATATAATATATATTCATATATTAGGGCTGTTATCGATTAATTTAAATTTAATCGTTAACTTTTGAAAAATTATCGATTACTTAATCGATAATTTCGATTAAAACCAAACATAGAAATTTATGACGTCATTAAACTGAACATTTCTCACGGACATTGAAAATTAAGAATATTTTGAACTAAATTTCATGACAATGTGTTGATACTTGATTTGTGCTGAAGGTGGTACGTCAGCGATGTATTTGATCCTTTAAAAGAGAATTGTTTATGGCAGTGGACACAGAAAATGTTTTCACCATCTTCGACTTTGCCATCCGCAGTTAGCTTAAAAGCAACATATTTGCTCAACTTTCTAGTTATATGTTTAAATTTAACTGCGCTGATGCTGTCAGCAGGGCCGTCTTAACGCATAGGCCCGTTGGGCATTTGCCCGGGGGCCCACGAGCATATGGGCCCCATGGGAATATGTTTATTTATATATATTATGTATATTCATGTTTTATTACTGCGGGGGAAGGGCCTAACACTATATTTTTGCCCGGGGGCGAAAAATGGTGTAAAGACGGCTCTAGGCTGTCAGACATTTTATAATTGACGTCTGCCGGTCAACATAGATTAATAAAATAAATTTTAATATTACGCGGGGGATGTTTGTACGTTAAAAAATTATATATAAATTATTATTAATTATTAATAATTTATTATTTATGACTAAAATTTGTAAAAAATATTATAAATATATTCTTAAATTTTAATCGAATTTTTATCGATTAAAATAATTTTAATCGATATTTAATCGATAAAATTTTTAACGATTAATCGAGATATTAATCGATAATTTCCGCAGCCTAATATATATATATAAGCTCAATGTGTCACCCGCTCACGACAAAACCCATAGTCCTCCTCCGAGTCTGCCATTGCCAAATAACGGGAACATACTTAATTTTAGATTTTGTTTTACCCTTAGTGATAGTGTCAGCCAGTGCAGTCAGCACCACCAGTACCCCCCTCCATTGACGCCTGCCTCGCCCCTGCGTCTCACAATAACAATGCATAGCCCACAGAGTTTAAAAAAAAACAAACTTTATAATCAGGTCATAAGTTAAACAGGTCAGTGTCGTAGCCCGATTTTTGTTCCCTCCGTGCGGTTACTTAATTGGGTCACTCCCACCCTTTCCCCCTCGACTCTAGATATTAAGAAACTTTCTCTTCGTCTGAACACCCGACGTTGTACAACCTTACTATTTATAGTAACAACACAAACCCATGCCTATAAAGACATACTCCTTGCTTTATGAAATAAAACAACTGTCTTTATACACCCCAATTGTGCGTCAATTTGTACAGCGGGAAAACATCAAGTAATTAAGCAGTTTTTCAAATTATATCACGCCCCTGAGAAGTGAAAAATGGTATGGTCCACAACCCCCTCTTATCTCTCTATTTCTACGCCACTACAATAAGTAGTATTACAGTAAACATATGTGAGTATTATGTCATGCCCATGAGAGGTGTCAAACGGTATGGTCCACACCCCTTCTTATCTCTCTATTTCTACGCTACTACAATAAATAGTATTACAGTAAACACGTGTGAATATTATGCCACGCCCCTGAGAGGTGTCAAACGGTATGGACCGAACCCCCTCCTCTTATATGTTAAACACATTAAACATGTGTTAATATTACAGCAATACACAAGTAAGTTTTCTTTATTCTTTTGTTTTTAAATGATCTCTTTGTTTTATATCGAAAGTATGATGGGGACGAATTTATTTTGGGGGAGACAATATTTTACAGGGTAGGGGCGAATTTATTTTAATCGGGATGAAAACATTTTTTCCCCCCAGAGGATTTGTTTTAAAACAGAGTCTCCGGGGGGAGACTCTGTATGGGGGAGGATTTATTTTGCAACACCGGCACTGGACATAGTCGGGGAGGTAAGGGCGGATAGCTTGTCCTACACTCTGATAATATTGTGTAACAAGGCTCAACAGATGGAACAGGTTGCTCGGGATATATATCACACGTTTTAAGAGAGTAAAGTCAAGCATACCGAGTACGATTTTAGATTATTTCAATTCAAATATAGCTCATCACTTGTTAATTCGTAATTTTCATTCAGAGATATTCTAGTTACAAAATTTTACTTTAAACCAGTTAATAATTTAATAAAGTTAAATATGCTAATTTCTTAAATAGTTATTAGAAATAGTGATCCAACTTAAAACGTAGCTAGATTTGGGTATTGACTTTGAATATGAATTGGATCTATAAACAAGTTCCAAATTATGTTTGAATTTACAAAAGAACAATTTTTCTTATGCTTTAAAGTGTCTTTGCTGGCTGAGAGAAGAGAATAGTGTTAATTGTGGGTAATTTTTTGGATTAGTATAGTCGTAGTCAAAGCTAGCTATTATTTTCAAAAAAATAAATAAATAAATAACAATAAAAACCATAATTTAAATCGCAATATTATTTTAATTTCAGCACAATGTGATACAGGTATAATTTATTGGCACACGTGTTTAATTAATGAGGTATATTTTTGCTCTTAGTCTTTATTTTGGTTTTCGACATAAAGATAACACCAAGAAAGGCTGATGCGTTAAATAATGTCTACAGAGGAAAGCCAGGAGGAAAAGCGTGAACAAATAAAATATAGAAAGTAATAAAATATTTAGTCGTATAAATGAATATTCTGAGTGATAGGCGCCTGCGGTGGTCGGGTCATGTCCGCAGGATAAGCTCGGAACACATTCCTAGAGCCTTTCTTTACAGTGAGCTGGCAAGTGGTATGATAAAAAAGAGGATGCCCCTGCTTGCCCTTCAAGGAAGTCCGCAAGAAAGACCTGTCTTTGGCACAGATAGACCATACAATGGGGGAGACCATTGCCGAGGAGCACACCTCCTGGCGGGCAAAAGTGCATGAAGGCATTCATGTCGCGGAAGCATCCCTCATAGCTTTGAGTGAAGAGATAAGGCCCAAGAGAAAGGGGCGGACTGTTGACATACATTTATATATATATATATATATTTAAGTATATGTGTATCTTTTAATACATACCTGTCAAACAAAAAAGGTACAAAAGTGTCATCAAACATCCAGACCTCATTATCTGTAATGTATTTTTTTAAAATGCACTTATTAAAACCTAATTGCTTTTTAAAAGTAAAGGAGAACTTATGTTTTTTAAAAAAATAAAGTATGTAACATAATCAAGTTCAAAGTTAAATGGAATTTTGTATAATTTTTACTAAAGAAATAATGACAGAAAAAGAGATGGTAAAGATGATGCATTTAAAATTAAACATACTCTACATTGTATTATTGTATTCATGTTTAGAAAAAAATTAGGAACCTTAACGAAGATACAAATACACAAAAAACGCCAACAAAATTGTTTATATATATAATCACTAGCATAAACATAAAACGCGACAGTCCCACAATTTCATGAATCAAATTTTTGCATGAACAACGTAAATCATTTTGATAGAAGCAACCGTCATGGATCACTTATTAGAGTCTGAATACCTTGGCGAAATTTTCTATGCGGTAACGCACATCCTGCGTTTGAAAAAGATATGTCAGTAAAAAAATATAAATAAATGAACATGTTTACAATTCAAATAAGGAGATTGGTTGCAGCAATATTGTATTACAATTAATTCCCTTGAAGAAACTACTTTTAAATAATACATATATATATATATATATATAACATGCCTTCCATCAATTAACTAGAAGTAATTCAAAGAATTTTTTTTTAAAGTTTATGATTGGAAATTTATTAAATTTGTTTTATAATCAAATTGATTAAAAAAAAACAACAACATGGTTTTCTAAATAATAATTGTTCTTCAAAGAAGAAATAACTGAATTTTTGTTTTTTAAATAACTTAATTGATTTATAGATATCCACATAAACTTACTTTTTGATTCCTGAGCTAAGATCTCTCAAATTTCATTAAACTCAGTTGATAACACCTTCTGAGGAACTGATACTATGTGAATTTTTCAATTTGCGAACAAGACTCTCTGAAATGTATCACCTTATTTATATAGTTGTTAAAAATACCATCTTTTGTGATGCGAGAAACACATGACAAATTTTTCAGGACGAAAACGTATTCATTGACCCGTGTCAGCGGTATGCTTTTGTGCAATTTTCAGCAGTGATGTTATTTTAACAATTATGTACTGACTTCCTGTTTGTAGTTCTTGGAACAGATCTCAGTAGTGTGGGACTATGCGTGTCTTTATTATACTACTACCGCATCGTGACAGGGAGAACAAAGAGAAACATACATCATGCAGGACAACATTTACATAGTTTCAAGATATGGATTCAAAACATGTAAAAGGCTGGCACAATAATATTTTAACCTTTAATTTTTATGTAAAATGATTTTTAAAAAAAAAGATGTTGAAAGTTAATAATTTTATATGATAGCATGCGTCTAGCTACCCTTTACTGCACTATCTTCATTTACTGTTAGTCTCCAATTTTTATTTTTTATTTACAGTATGGGATATTCAACGAGATTCGATTGATTGCTCAAATAGACGTTTCACCATATGCCCCATTATGTGAACTGACTACTATCGTCATCACATATTAAAATGAATTTTAAGATATACTTTTCAGAAATACTTTTGTTTCAAAAAAGCACTTTATGTTTGGACTTCTTTATTCGCATCATTAAAACGTGTTGTATGTTTTTTTTCTCTTAGAATCTTGGAACGAACTTATAAAAGTTCAAAATTTAACAGTTTGACTCTTCACATTTCATGCAAACTAATAAACATTTCAAATTTTAAATTTATGGACAGCGTTTAAATTGAAAAATCGCCTCTTACTTTTAAAACTTATTTTAAAAAGATGGTAATATTGCAGACAGAGTCATTCTTCTACGTCAAGGGTGTCCAAAATCCGGCCCGGGTGCCAAAACTGGCCCGCCAAGCAATTTTAACTGGTCCACGGCCTCATCTTAAATAACTAATTGACAGAAGTGTTATTTATGTAATGACATTATATTTATTTTTAAAAAGTCGATTTTCTTTTAAAACCTGTTTTGAGTACCTCAAAAGATGGCAAAAAATTGATAACATGTTATTGTTTACTAATTACTAGACTTGCAGTCTTAGAGACCAGACAAGTGGAACACATTTAGTTGCTTCTGTTTGTTCTGCTATTATTGACGTTAAATACCAGTAGAAAATTCACTGTATTTATTACTAATGGCACCCCTGCCCTGCCATGACTGGTGAGCACAGTTAAGTACCAAAACGTGTCTGTAACAAAGACAGCGAAGATGCCGGCACATATTTTGACTTCACTGTCTCGTTTAACAACAAGTTTTGTGTAAAAAACACCTTAAAGTTGATTTTGTCTTAGAGCCAGTGATAAAAGCTATAAACTCTATTTGCTCTAAAGCCCTGTTTCACTGCAAATTTCAGAAGTTTCTTCTTGACATCCAGGGAGAATAAGAAGATGTTGTGTATCACAATTATGTAAGATGTCTCAGTCGGGGATCAAAACTTCAGTGCTACTAAACACTTAAAATTAAAAAGAAATTGGGCATTTCATAGAAAAATAAGTAGCAATTAATTCCAGAACTATATGATCCTGCTTGGCTGGCAAATTTTGCATTTTTGGTTAATGTGACACGGCATATACAGGGGTAAGCCAATTATATTAACATATCAAGGCCTTTGGAAACAAGCTGCTACTTTTTCAAAGGCACCTGTCTCAAATGCAGCCGTATACCACACATTTCCCCTCACTACAGGAAATCATGACATGTTTTACAGAAAGAAGGTTCAAGGAAGAAATACAGAGGTATGTTGCAGAAAGACTTTGCAACTACTGAAAATGAAATCGTAATTTGTGTCTTTCTCTTTCTCTGTTGACCCTGTTGATGCTCCAGGCCATCTGCAGCTGGAACTAATAAAGTAGCAGAGTTTTGCTGAATGTCGCAACAGACAACAACAGCCTTTTCGCATTGACTTTTACAGTCAGCTGGATAAAGAGAGATTTAAAGAGATTCGTACATTTGTCTACAAAGTGCTAAGCTTGTTTGGCTCGACATACTTGGGTGAGCAGACATTTTTATTGATGAATTTTAACCACATTAAAAAAAAGTGTGAGGACGAGAATAAATGACTCTCACATGCGTAATAGAATACGTATAAAACAATTGGCAATTGAGTCTGATCTCACCTAATTAATGCATTGAAGATCTCAGTTTCCTCCTTTACATTAAAATTTTGCTAAAAAAAACTTCTCAAAATATGTCATTTTAATGATATTTAGAGCTGTGGAATTTAACGATTAATTAATTAAAGCTAAAAAATGTAATCGATTAAAATTAATTTGATCGATTAAAATTGGATTAAAAAGTAAGTAAATATTTATACTATTTTTTTCGAATTTATTTATATTTTTTTTTAATTACGCACATACTTTGCCCCTGGTATTATTATTATTTATTTAGACGTGTATACTTAAACAAAAAGGTTTTTCTTCCTTATTTCTTGCATAACAGAACAAATTGGCTGTGTTACGTCACAAAATTTGGGAGCCATCAAATTTCCATGACTTAACCGATTTCGCGAAACATGAATCGCGACTAAACGGGATCTACTATATATGTGTTATACAAATATAATTAACCGAAATTATTCGATTAATCGATCAAAAAATTGTCCAAATAAATCGAACATTTTTAAAAAATCATAACCAGCCCTAATATATTATTTTAATCCGACCCGCGAATGTCTTTACTTCAAGGATTATGGTCCGCCATGCAAAAAGTTTCGATACCCCTGTTCTACGTCTACTGATAATCAAGCGCTAACGATCTGATCACTATATCTCCATAAAAAAAATATTTGAGATTTGATTTATACAGTGCTGGATTTACCTATGAACTGCACACGCTTGAGTGCTCCAAATTTTTTTTTCAGGAGCATTAGTCTTATACACTTAAAATAATTCTTTAATAGCGAAACAACTGTCTAGTTCAAAGTCATGAAAACTCTTTAGACCATAGAACATCTTTGATAAAATATCTTACAAGCAAATTTAGTTCAAAAATTGACTGCTTAGAAGGGCTATCACAATAGATAATTATAATAAACGGCAGTACTGGAAGAATGTTCTTGAACGAGTTGTGACAGTCATAATTACTATGACAGAACGTTGCTCCTCTTTTCAAAGGAGATAAGAAAACATGTTGCTCTCCTCACAATGGCTATTTCCTTTGGTTACTAGAACTTATAGCAAAATTTTGACTTTTGACTAGCAAGCATAGTAAAAAAGAAATATTTCTACTACACAATATATACTATGAATTTATCCAAATTATGACACATAAAGTAAGTGACACAATCGTGGATGATTTAAGAACCTCAGAGTACTTCAGTTTATCTAAAGATTCCACACCAGACCGGTCCCAAGATCAGCTCACCGTTCTTTTAATGTATGTTTTATAAGATAATGGGCTACCTATTAAAAGTTTTGTAACTTTCATAGAAATGGGAAGCCACACAGGGGAAAGTATGGCTAAGATTGTACACAAATACCTAAAAAAATGAGTGAAAAATAGATTTTAGTCAGTGTAGAACTAAGTCATATTAAAATCTTGCCATCTTCTCTGGCAAATGCAAGGGAGCGCAATAAATAATAGTTAACATCAACAAATATGCTATGTATAGTTCATGTTCAAGTAATTGCCTGAAACTAGTTGGTAGAGCATCAGTTGACTGTTATTAAGATGCATTATAAAATATGTGTATTTATTTTTATAAGTATATTGTTTGTTTTCATTATCTACACATTGATGAGCAATATTTTTATTCTTCGAAAATGATTCAAAAGTTATTAACGGAAAGTTCATTCATTTGCCAAAAGTGCAATTCTTGACAGTTATAATGGACTAATTTATGCATTACTTCAGCTGCATTTTGATACTAAAGAAAATCAAGAGATCAAGCCATGTACATTTTCATTAAAATTGAGGAGTTTGAATTTTACTGTTAAGTTATATTTTAGTAGCTACTTTCTGGATGCATTAAAAAAGAATATTCACTGCAAGTCCTCCAAATAATTCTAGAAAATATAATATATGTAGGATGTTGTATGCTTAACTTTTAGATTTTGTTAAATGAATAATTGATATGTTTAAATTATTTTGAAGAAAAAGAAGAGGAAACATTTCCAGATGTCGATTACAAGAAAAACAGACCAAAAAAAATTCATAGCTTATATGGCGAAGAAGCTGTTCATTGCAAGAAAATGAGATATAGAAATAATAATAGTATAGAATATGATGATGATAAATATTATGCTCTAGAGAACATTGAGCCAATTTTAGAAGAAAAAAAACCTTTGAAGGATGCATTAAAGTCAGGTCTGGCACAGTATACTATGACGCAGCAAAAAAGTTTTCATTCTTAAAAAAGTAAAAGCTACATAAGACAATATATGTGAAGGTTATCGTGCCTTATGACAAACATATCCTGAAGATGTTGACTTGAATCTTGTAGGAGAAGTTAAGCAGTTTCATCAATATGATAGATGCAGGCAAGCTCAGTTTCAGCGGAGTGGGATAGTCTGACATACTAGGATCTGTACAAGGTTACATTTAATAATCAACATTATCAAATGCATAAGCGAATGTGCGCTTGTTTCTTATTATGATGTTATGATGTTTTAAATTGTTTTTTCTCAGCTTAGGATACATTTAAAAAAGACTCAATTTATATTATGTTTCCTCAGCTTCCTTTGCAAAGAAATTGATCAACTACACAAATTATTATTTGATGGTGTCATCAGTTACTTTGATCTATCCAAGACAAAACAAAAATAATTTATTTTAATATAATTCCTAAATACTTATAACATTTTACAATATATTAGATAATACGACTTTGCAAAATGTGTCTTTTAAAATAACGTTTGTTTCCTTTAACCAGATTTTACATATTTTAATTTTTTTTATAAATTAAATAGATGATAAGTTAAAGATCAGTTCATTATCTTTACACGTCTAAATAACATTTCATTTAACCCGAAATTTATATTTGGTATTTATAGACAATATTCGGAATTCTAAAGGGCCTCATGCAGGGGCGGATTAAGTCTGCATGGGGCCCATGGCTGCAATTCAAACTGGCTCTATCCAGTCAGCGTCCCTTTAGATAAAATGATTGCTAGCAGCTGATATAAGACTGTAACTTTTAACTAAATAGTCCATCGGTTCGTTGCTCATAATTTTTCTTTACTCCGGGATCGGATTCATCAAAAACCCGAACACAAAGAAATTACTGTTTGTCGGGAAAATAAAATTGGGTGGAAAAAAGTAATTAAAAAAAAAGACATATGAAAAAATAATATATATCACTTGCGCTACAAGCCAACACGATTCTACAAGACAACGAGATCCTGACGAAAGTCTAAAATTTAAACAATATAAATATGTAGTATTCATTAATAGTTTCTCTTATTGAGCCTATCAAATCAAGTTTTTCTATGTGTGAGACTATCGGGTCCGAAAAGCGATCAGATTAATTGATAACATTTTATAAATTTATTTAATTTATGACATCCATCCATCCATCCATCCATCCATCCATCCATCCATCCATCCATCCATCCATCCATCCATCCATCCATCCATCCATCCATCCATCCATCCATCCATCCATCCATCCATCCATCTATCTATCTATCTATCTATATATCTATCTATCTATCTATCTATCTATCTATCTATCTATCTATCTATCTATCTATCTATATATCTATCTATCTATCTATCTATCTATCTATATGTCTGTCTGTCTATCTATGAGTCGGCATGTCCATCTGTCTATATATTGGTCTATATAGCTATCCATCAATCTATATATCTAACAAAATATGTATTTATCTATATATGTAATTCAAAGTTTCATGTTCCATTAAATGTATAAAGGGGTCGATGGAATTTGTCCAGAAATGTTGCTTCCTTATATATCCCTTATATTCTTTAATGTATCTAGAGAGTCTTCAGTCTTCACTTAACATTATGTATCATATAGGGCTAGGAAAGTAGCTAATGTCGTATTTATATAATATGATGTACATACATATAGTTGTAAGGCATTGGCTAAGGGGTGGATAATTGCTCTAGATGAAAGTTTAAACACAAAACGTTTCGTATTAAAATATTATTTAAAATTCCTAAATTTGCCCAAAAAATCCACCCAACTACAGCGTCTCTCGCCATGCGGATTTATGTTAAAAACAAATAATTCGGGTGAGAAAATATGTTAATCAATATTAAAATACACTACATAGTAAAATAAATTATCCCCAAAAATAAATCCATCCCCATAACATGTTCAATACAACATAAAACTATCACTAAAAAAACACATGATAATAGTCACACTTTTGACTTTAATACTGTCTATAGCTGAGACGTAGCTAAAGAGATGTTAGGAGAGTGCTGGCTAGACCATTTGACATCTTATCAGAGGCGTGACAAATGTTTTAAAAACTGTATATTTTCTTGCTTATGATTGTTTAACAGTGCGTTCACACACAATTGAAGTGCGTCATTGAAACGTGCTTCTCATCACTTGAGTACAAAGGCACTGGTTTGGTGTATAAATGCTTTTTTTAAAAATTTTAATTAATTATTTTTTTTGGAATAGGCATGAATGCAATTGTAGATACTATACACCCACACAATATCCATGTACTCAGCAGAAGTCCGTAGTGGAAATTAGGAATTGGGACTAGGGAGCTAAACCATGAGTTATGTTGGGGGAGAATTATTTTCGTTACACCAGCAAAGGAAATATTAATGTCAGATTTGTAAGTTTGAAATCCCAATTAACCGTATTTATCCTGAATAAAACACAGAGAGAATTTCAATATTTTTATAGTACTAGAAATATACATGCGAATTTAGCGGTTGTGTACTAGCTTAGGAATTTTGTTACGTATTCGAAAATGAGCCAATAATTAAGTGTTTAATATCTCTTTGAATATGACGACAAACGTTCGACTTTTCGGCTGTAATATACCCAACTTTTAAGCTGAGTTTTCCCTGAAGAATGCAACTAAACGTTGGTCAGAAATATGCATATGAAAAATGGCTCAAATATTGAGATATTTTAACATACGAGAAAGAGGAACGGGGATCTAAACAAAATATTTCATAGGTAATTAATTTAATTTCAAATCATGCACACAACATACATCATAGATATAGGTCCTCCTTAGCAAGGCATGTCATTCGGAATAAATCCTATGTATAACTTAGATACATTTCAAATAAACACAGACACAAACACAAACACTCAAACAAACCCACCACATTTATCAACTTAAAATACGTTAAAATTATTTTCATAAATCGTTTGTTCCGTTTTGTTCCTATTATAAAACAGTCCTATTTACCATTGGATTGGTATATCTAATATATTGCTGATTTACTAAGGGACGAAATTCGTTCTATTTTTCGATAAGATATTCTACTGTGTTCATTTTATTACCCGCCCCATTTTTTCTATTCCCGCCCTCCCTTTTTCATTAGTTGTTTTTAAGCAATTAGATTATTTATTTGCCAAGTTATTTTATTATGTATCTATTTGTTTTTTAAAATGTGAAACAGAGATATAACATTTCAAGAAAATTATGAGTTCGGCACGATAGAGTGTATATTATAAGTCCAAATCGATGTAGAATATTATATTATGAGTTATCAGTTTTATTAATACCAAGTTTGGCCTAGATCTATTCTTTAATCTGGTAGCATATGGTTAACTTATATTAATTTACCTAATATAAGACAAAGTGATACTGGTGTATATTGTTTTAATATTAGTTGTGCTACACTTTACAAAGGGATGTTTAAGGTATGATTGAAGCTGCACAATGAAAGCTTTAAATTCCCTTTGGAAGTAGGAAAATTAGTGATAATTAAGTGAGGTTTTAGACTTTCATTAGTATAGAAAAAAGATACTAATATTAATGTATCAAGAATATTTAAAATATATATATATATATATATATTCTTTATTAAAGAGACACCCAATCATATACGAACATTAACAATCGTGGTTTAAATTGTATATAATTGAATATATATCAGAAACATGGAGGAAAAACAGTATGAACATTGTTTACTTTCCAGTGACTTTTTTTCACTTAAAGACTTTCCTTATAAAGGTCAGTTACTTTTTTAAAGAAAAGTTTTATTAAACTATGAATTTTGGTGCCCACAAAAACTAAATTTACAATTTCATTCATGCTTGTACTAAATTAACATAATTGAATATTTTTTTTAAAAAAATCTCTACCACGCTCTTCACTCAAAAAGCTTATATATTTACTACGCTAAATCGATCGTAACACAGTACTAGGTATAAGAATGTTTTTAACATGGTCTGTTAGATAAATAAAGAAAGCACTTCCCCCTCAAAAGGGCAACTAGCTACTTACCATATAGACCAGTCATATGAAAATGCATCCAATGTGACTGGTAAATACAAGAGTATGCAAAAATTCTATTGGAGATTAAAAAGTATGTTTTATCTATTTCATATGCTGGTAATTTCCTGAATCTTGTTGATAAAGATGCACTTTACTGTTGAAAGTATGCAGTAAAAAAAATAACTGGAATTATTTTCATCATCAATGCATATATCAATCGGAATTATTGTTGTATTCTTTATTTAAAATTTATGAAGTATGTTTCAAATTATTGATGGGGAGCACATATAATTGCCACAATTGCCTTACTTGACAGTTATGATGGAATAATTTATGGATTTCATCAGATACAGAAAAAGGCGAAACAATAAATTATTTTTTTTCACTTGAAATAAAATAGAGGAGTTCGCATTTATGTTCATGTTAAATTTGTGGAGTTACTTGATGGATGAATTTCACAAGACTAATCACTTTAAGCCTATATATATACGCTACTATACGCGACGCGAGACATGACCTCTTACACATCCCATGAGCGCAAGCTTAATTCCTTCAACTTGAGGTGCTTGCGTCGCATCCTTTGCATTAAATAGCAGGACAAAGTGCCTAATAGACAGGTCCTGGTGCGTGTCAATACCAAAGGCATGTTCTCAATTCTTAGTCAAAGACGCCTGAGATGGCTAGGAAATGTAAAAACAATGAGCCTGGGTCGCATCCTCAAGGACCTACTATATGGAGAACTGGCATCGGGAAAGAGGAAGACAGAAATCCAACATCTGCAATTTAAATATGTTTTCCAGAGAGTTATGAAAGCAGTCAGACAACCACTATTGATTTGGAGTGTAAGGCAAAAGACCGATCTACGTGGTAAAGTTTTGTCAAAGAGGGCGTCATAGTAGCCGAGGAGGGAAGGATGAAGGAGACTAAAGACAGAAGTGCTAAGAGAAAGGCAGAAACATTGGGAAGCACAGAAGTCGTTTGCAAAAGCTGTAGTAAAGACTGTCACTCAATGATGTGACTGCTCAGCCACACGAGGAAATGCAACCCAACGCAACTGTGATGATCCATCGTCTCACGAGTTGGAAGGATGCCGATTATTATTCGAAAATCATATTTGGAACTGAAATAGAATATCTGAAGTTATAAAGGGCCTCATACGTCGAATAGCTTAAAGCCTCATCAAGTTTAAATACAGCTCTGATTACTCTGAGTTTTAGACATTACTCTTGCGAAGAATTCGTTTTCTCGATCAAAGAGTATATATAAATTACTTTAGATCAACAATGTCTTAAGATAAAGTATGTACCCTCATTCTTGTGTGCAAAGAAAGTGACAAACTGCACAGTTTACAATATAATGTCATCAATGATTTTTTGTGTGCATGGTATTAAAGAAAAATCGTTTAGTTTAATGTAATTCCTAGTTGTTATAATATTTTTTAAAAATAATTTAAATAATAAGTCTTCGTAAATCATGCCTTTTGAAAGAAGTATGGTCTCTTTTTATCAGAGATTGTGTTTCAAATTTTGTTATGAATAAAACATAATTTGAAGTTAAAGATTAATTCACTATCTATACACTTCTAAATTGTATTTCTGTTTAACCCTCTGGGTACTCAAAAACCATATTTAGCACTAACATACAATATCACGACTTATAAACGGCCCAAATATCAAATAGCTTAAGGTCTCATCAAATCTAAATCCGGGTATGCCTACTCCTTAATTCAGTATTAATGTGATAATATTGCATCAAGTTATGTATTTCACTGATTTAGTAATGCTAATGTAAAACCTTTTAATTATATACTGAACTAATATTTTAACAAAAAAGTTCCGTAAGTACAGCAGGACTGTCGCAACGCAAGCTGTTTTACTATACCGTAAAGTTGTTTTCTATGTTCACAATTTTTGTAAAACAGTTTACAGAAAGTGTAACAAATTTAAAGACAAATGCTGACTGATAAATACAGCACTCACAGTTCATGTAATAATAATACAGTGCAGCACACTTGAGAAATATTATTCATTAAAAACATTATTAATGCATTGTAAAAAAAATTAGCACTTTGCATAAATATGTACACTTTTTACATAAAGTTCATGCATTTATTTTAAAATTTTTTACTGTATTACATTAATTATTGGAAAACAAATTGATGTGCACTTACCAATACTAAAAGATACTAAAATGATGATGAAATAATCTGTGCAATACGATGTTGATAATGATGACAGAAAAGTACAGTATACCGGGCAAACAATGAGACAGGGCTAAAAGCCTAAGCAGCGAATAATCGTGGCCGCAATTTTGGAACGTCGAATATTTGAGGGTATACGTTATTACTAAATGATAACTACTGATGTCTTTCAATGGTGTTATCGGGCCGTGGTGTAAGGCCGTGGTGTTATATATAATAACAACATATTTAATCGCTTGGTTTGTGTTGTCATGCACTAATTCTCTTGCATAAACAGGCGTGATATAGTAAAATAATATTTTATCACCTGACGTGTGTTGTCGTGCACTAATTCTCTTAAATAAACGATGACATGGAACACAAATTTTCACATACAAATAATGTAATGTTATGTTTCATCTAAAGTGAATACCAAACTTATTGACAATGACATAACAAGGAATCTAGTCTGTATGACATAGTTTAGATTTGATGACAACTTTCTTGTAATCTTCTTAAATATAAACTTCCGTCAGTAGGACAGTGGGGAAAACTGCTGATCATATCTCATTATGTGGGGATAACTTGAGATGAAATATCTATATGGTGGATAACTTTAGATGAAATATCTCTATGTAGGGATACCTTCAAATGAACTATTTCTATGTAGGGATAACTTCAGATAAAATATCTCTATATAGGAATAAGAGCAGATAAACTATATCTAAGGAGAGATAACTGTCAATGAAATATATGTATGTGAGAATAACTTCAAGTGAAATATCTTTATGGGTGATAATTTCAGATGCAATATTTATATGTGAGGATAACTTCAGATGAAATATCTCTATGGGGGATAACTTTAGATGAAATATATCTATGGGGGATAAATTCAGATGAAATATATCTATGAGGGTATGACTTTATATGTACTATCTATATGGGGGGATAAAAGTAGATAAAATATTACTATTTTGGTATATCTGCATATACAATCTCTCTACGTTGGAATGACTTTAGTTAAAATGTATGCCTATGGAAATAACGTTTGTTGAAATATATTTATTTTGGGATAGCTACACTTGAAATCTCTCTCTTTGGGGTTAACTGCAGAAAAAGATTAATTTTATCTTAAACTCGCTTAGAATATATTTCTCTTGAGATTACACAAGCATGCATTTGGCTGAAATATTTCATGACGCGACGTCATTTTTAATATGTTGACAACTACTTAAACATATTAAAAAACAATGGTTGCTCCATAGACCGCAATGAAAGAAGTATGTAAGTATGTATGTAAGTTGTGAAGATATTTCTTCCGGGATATCGGGATATGTGTCTGATTTCCGCCTGCCTTTCACCAAATACTTCATTTTTAACGATGCTACCATGTAATGTGTCAATCGTATTACATTAGACTTCTCTCGTTTTATGATATAATTTATGTACGATGCTGTTGTTGTTCGTCCGTCGATTCGACGAAGACCAATCTAGTCATCCGAGGGTTGCTGGGACTGGCTTTGTTTGTGCGTGCGCAGATGGCTGATGAGGCCGATCCTAGCACGGAAGGTTCGGGAACAGAAGGGACAAGGGACAAGTGGGACATCTCCAGGAGGGTTGACAGCACGGGCCTTTCGGGCTTGCCTCTTCTTTTCTGCGGAGGTGATCCTGTTTGCCTCGCATGACATGGCACCTTCGTGGATGGAAGAACGCCAGGTGGAACGGTCCTTTGCAGCAAGTTCCCACGTGTCTGGGTTGATGGCAAACGCTTTCAGTGAGACTTTCAGTGTGTCTTTGTAGCGTTTCTTTTGCCCACCGTGGGACCGCTGGCCATGCTGGAGCTCGCCATAGAAGAGTCTCTTTGGCAGTCTCTCATCTGGCATTCGGACCACGTGCCCTGCCCAACGAAGCTGGGACTGCATCAGGAGTGTGAATATGCTGGGGAGACCTGCCTTGGTCAGTACCACTGTGTCTGGTATTTTATCCTGCCACTTTATGCCGAGGATCTTCCTGAGGCTTGTTGAATGAAAGTGGTTAAGCTTCCTAGCATGGCGCTGATACACAGTCCATGTTTCACACGCATATAGCAGTGTGGAGAGCACCACCGCCCTGTACACTTTCAGCTTGGTCTGGATGGTAATGCCTCTTCTGTTCCAGACATTTGGGTACAACCTGCCAAAAGTGGAGCTGGCTCTGGCAATTCTGACGCTCACTTCGTCATCGATGGTGGCATTTTGCGACAGTGTGCTGCCTAGGTATGAGAACCGTTGCACTGTGTTGAGTCTCTGGCCGTTGAAAGTGATGCTGGGCTCAACGTAGGGCCTTCCAGGCGCAGGGTGATGGAGGACTTCAGTCTTCTTGGTGTTGATCGTCAGACCAAAGTTTGTGCAGGCGCTGGAGAACAGGTTAACGCTGCATTGCATGTCGGCTTCTGAGGCAGCATTGAGGGCACAGTCATCAGCAAACAGGAGGTCTCTGATGATGTCTGTCATAACCTTGGTTTTTGCATGGAGCCTCCGAAGGTTGAACAGTTTGCCATCTGTGCGGTACCTCAGGTTAACACCAACACCCTCGTCTCTGAAGGCCTATGTCAGCATGGCGGAAAACATTAGGCTAAATAGTGTTTGTGCCAGGACGCAGCCCTGCTTGACCCCGTTTGTGACTGTGAAGGGATCAGAAAACTCTCCGCTGTCCTGGACTCTGGCCTGCATGCCCTAATGGAATTGTCTCACCAAGACGATGCATTTCCTTGGGCAACCGTACTTGGCCATTATCTTCCACAGACCCTCTCTGCCAACGGTGTCAAAAGCCTTGGTCAGGTCGACATAGGTGGAGAACAGGTTGACGTTCTGCTCCTGAAATTTCTCTTGCAGCTGCCTGGCAGCGAACACCATGTCGATGGTCCCTCGCTCTTTTCGGAAGCCACACTGACTTTCAGGCAGGAGTCCTTGGTCAAGGTGGACCGTGAGGCGGTTGAGCAGGATTCTGGCAAGGATCTTTCCTGCGATAGATAGCAGGTATATGCCTCTGTGGTTGTCACAAGCCTGTCTACTTCCTTTTTGCTTATAAAGATGTATGATGGAGGCATCTTTGAAGTCCTGCGGGATCGTCTCTTGCTGCCACACCAAGAGCAATAGATGGTGGAGCCTTTCAGTCAGGGCTGTTCCTCCCTCCTTGTAGACCTCAGCTGGTATGGCGTCAGAACCAGGTGCTTTGCCACTGGAGAGAAGATAAATTGCTTTCTGGGTCTCAAGCACGGTTGGGGGGTCATCCAGTGCTTTGTTTGTGGGCACTTGGGGAAGACGGTTGATGGCTTCTTCGTTGATTGTCGAAGGGCGATTTAGGATGCTTTCGAAATGTTCGGGCCACCTCTTCAAGATCTTCTCTTTGTCGGTGATGAGAGTGTTACCGTCTGCGCTGAGGAGCGGGTTTGAACCTGAGGGCGTGGGGCCATACACTTCTTTCAAAGCGTTGTAGAAGTTTTTATAGTCACGCTTGTCTGCATAGCCTTGGATCTCGTCGGCTTTGTTGCTGAGCCAATCGTCCTGCATCTGACGGAGCTTTTGCTGTACAGTCCTGCGTATGTTGTTGAGTGCATCTCTCCTTGCCGTCGACCTGGGATTATTGAGGTAAGCTTGGTGTAGGAGGTGTTTCTCATCCAATAACTGCTTGATGTCTTCACAGTTCTCATCGAACCAGTCCTTATGTTTCCTGGTCTGGTGCCCCAGAGTCTCTGAAGCTGTGGTGTAAATCAGTTCTCTGAGTGACGCCTAGTCTGCCTCCACGTTCTGGTTGCCTGGAGAGGTAGATTTCAAGCGCTCTTCCAGAGCATCCACCAAGGACTGCTTGCAGCTGGCGGTCATTAGTTTGGCAACATTTAGCCGTTTAGGGGCTTTCTTCCCTTGCGGGCGCCGTTTCGGTTGAATGCGGATGTTGAGCTTGGTGATGATGAGGCGGTGGTCTGTCCAGCATTCAGCCCCGCACATGGACTTGGTCACTCTTAAATCCTGCCTGTCCCTCTTCCTCACGATGGCGTAGTCAATAAGATGCCAGTGCTTCGAGCGGGGGTGCATCCATGACGCCCGGTTACGGGTTGGGAGGCGGAAGATCGTGTTAGTGATCAGCAGTTCATGTTCAGCGCAGGTCTGGAGTAAAAGAAGACCATTGCTGTTGCAGTGACCCACTCCATGATGACCAAGGACTCCTTCCCAGGCAACGTTGTCTTTGCCAACACTTGCGTTGAAGTCGCCTAGCAAGATGAGTTTGTCCGCCTTTGGAACGTCGGCAATGACAGTATGAAATTCTTCATAAAACTTGGCCTTCACTTCATCTGTATTGGTCATGGTTGGAGCGTAGGCACTGATGATGGTGAGGTGTTTCTTTCCAGCCAGTGGGAGTTTCATGGTCATGAGCCTGTCGTTCACTCCCTTGGGAAGTCCAAACTTAACTGCAAAACCAACGCCTGCTTCATGCCTCTCCTCGCTTGGTCTGCCACTCCAGTAAAATGTGTAGCCAGATCCTCTTTCACAGAGCTATCCTTCTCCCGCGAGCCTGGTTTCGCTCAGGGCTGCGACGTCGATGCCGTATCTAGCGAGTTCTTTTCCAATCAGGGCTGTTCTCCTATGGGGTCTGTCCGCATCGTCCCTGTCCATGAGTGTGCGCACATCCATGCGCCCAATATAAGAGGAACTATCCTCGTTTGCTTTTTTTTGTTTTGACCGCTGGTATAGGGTCCCCACCAGCCGCGGTATGCTGGCTAGGGTAAGCTGGAGCAGGCAATGTTTAGGGCACCTTTTCTAGCCCCTTCCTCATGCCATGGAGGTGAGCAGTGCATTCCTGAAGAGGGCTGCTCAGTCGCCCAGGGGGCTGCCGGACTCCACCGCTGCTCCGTGTCAGCGAAGAACGACCCAATGCCCTGGGCCGCCTGTGTGCAGGGTTGCGGCTACGACTCCCAGTGTACCCACACCTCCCGCTTCGTCGCTTGCCTGTCGCCACAGGACTTGTCGGTGACTGATGGGATGGGATGGATGACAAAAGTGACTTGCGCGATGACTTGGATTTAAGTGAGAAAGAGTTGCTCAGTTCGTCGATCTCACTCTCTCGCCCGAGACCATCTTGATCCAGCGGCAGGACAAGGTCGAGACGGCTGGTGATGGAGACGGGTGCAGCGGATGGCCATGATGCCCTGTGTGTTCTGTCATGCCCTTAGCGTTCCACAACGCTTTGCTGAGAATCGCCTTTTTGACCGTTGACCAACTAGTGGTTCCTCCGCTCTGTCCACCGAATCCAGTCTTTACGTGCATAGGTAGACATACCTAGATCACCAAGGGTTTGAGACCCGTCGGCTACCCTCTCCAGGTTTAGCCAGCTAGTCGAAGCCGTTGCCCGGGGTATGGCCACTATGCACGCTACAGTTTCTAGGAGCCACTGGTGAGAGCTGAGTGACAAGTGGGGACCAAGGGTGGACGAACTACCCTCAAGAGAGTACGACGTGTTCCCCCACCGGAGGTGCTACCCCGCCTTGAGCACCCCATACACGTGTACGATGCTACACGTCATTTGAATAACTTCTTTAATCAAATCTTAAACCTTCTAATAATGACATTCTTTTTATTGGGGGATATGTGTATGTCTTAACTGACCTGACCTGTTTATTTCAATCAGGATCGTAATGCATGTTTTAATCAATATTTTTCAAAGTCACGTAGAATTCAATGTGAAATGAAATAGTAATCTTCCGAAACAAAGTGGGGGGATTGGGATTTCCGGCCCCTAATAAATGTATGAATTGAGTTTAATTGTCTATACTTTTAATTTTGTAAATAATAATTTTGAAACACCTTTTCATTTCAATGTGTATCATCTTAAATATTATCATTATTTGTCAATACCCTGTGAAATTTAATAGGATATAAAAACATTAGGAGTTTAATTCCCCACATTATTTCAGCATAGGCTATCAAATTATTATACACCAAGTTTGGTCAATATCCATCAATGTTCCCATAGTTAATGTTTGCATTTAAAAAAAAACTAATATAAAAACAATTTTAAAAGACGTTAAGTGCCACGAGCACTGTCAATGCAAGGGAGTAATTTTTAAATACCTGTTAATTTCAATCTGGATCATACAAGATAAATTTGTCAATATTTTTAAAGACATTGTAAAATCATAATGGGAATAGAGTCTCAAACTTTTACCACAAAAAATATGTTTGGCCCCCAGCACCGAAGTAATGGACATCAGGCATTCAATGCCCTATATTATTTAATATGGGATATACCACGTTTAGTCAAGATCCATTCATTTTCCAAGGAGCTAACGCTTAAACTAAATGTATATAGCTCATATACGAAAAGAGACATTTTTGGCCGCGGGTACCACATGAGTGTCAATAATCAGTTACAATAACGGGAGCGTACTAAAATTATTCTGGAATTTCTTTGCGATTCCGTGCATGATTTAGTCAGCTATAAGGGACATACATAGATAAAATTTATGCTACATACACACATACATATATACATTCATACATATATACATATCTAAAGGCATACATACAGACCTATAAGCATAAATACATATATACATTCTTGCATTTTTTAAATTATTATTTTTAGTTCTGTGTGTTTTTTGACACACGCTTTTTACAAATAAATACATACATACCTAACATATATACATACATACATACATACATACATACATACATACATACATACATACATACACACACACACACACACACATACATGCATATATATATACATACATACATACATACATACATACATACATACATACATACATACATACATACATACAATCATAAAGCTATATAACTTGCAATGTCACGTCTGTCCGTGACGCTATGCTAGTTAACTCCCGATAAAAAAAAATATATATATATAGAAGTAAGTATGTTGCTTTCCAGATTAACAAAATGTGTTTCAGGCAGAAAATATTGTGACGTAACGTCATTATTTGAGCTTTTATTAATGTGTGAAGGGAACGAAGTAAAAGGAGCCATGTTTTATTTGATGTGACTAATTTTTTTGTGTGCATTAAATGTCCGTTTTTGTGTATGTGTCTATGTAAATATTGTGTACGTAATTATAAATTTAATTTTCTATATCAATTTATAACATTCGTTTTTCGGATATGAAATTTACAATTGGTTGTCGTTTGTTTGTCATGTTTCGATGCGTTTTGAACTACAAAGCCAATATTTATTACTGCAAATGAAATTTGAAAACTTATGCTTCAGTTTAGCGTTTTTTTTCTTCTTTTATACACTTTGAGATTGCATATTTGTATGTTTTTAAAAAAATAACATATTTAAAAATCGGACTCCTCCCCCCAATATTTTTTTTTATATTGTTATTTACATGTAATATTTTAATGCATCTTAGACTAATTTGGAATAAAACATATTTGCTTTTAATTAAGAACTGGAAGGGGTGCTGACTTGACAATAATGAAAACGTTTATTAGATTTCCTACAACGTGTATATTACATTTTGAATACGATTACCCGAAGATACTTTAATATTTTCTTTTATCCAGTGATTAACTTTACTTCAAAGGTTTCATGCAAAATAAGTACTTCGTTGTTATTCATATTTTTAAATAGTTACAATGTTTATTTACATGTTTTTTGATAATGTAAAGGTAGTAATGTATGGACCAATGGGCGCATAAACTGACAAGTCATAAAATATCTTGAAAAGGTGCTGACTTGACAATAATAAAAACGTTATGTGAATTACTAACACGTTTATCTTAAATTGTAAATATGATTAACAGTTGATAATTTAATCTGATCTGTTATCATGTGATACACTCTGCTTACTACGTTACATGCAAAATAAATATTTCTTTGTTATTAACATGTGTAAAAATTACATTTAATTTTTTACATGTTTTGGTAATGTTGTGTTTATTATGTATGGACAAATGGGCGAATAAACTGACAAGTAAAAATCATCAATGAAGCTTAAACTACTTCAAATCACAGATGTGCTTGATGTGGATCCAGTGGCGTAGCTAGAACTTTTGCCACCCGGGGCGGTCTCCAATGTGCTGCCCTTTTTAGGGACCGTCCATAAATGACGTCACGCACCTGGGGGGGATTGGGGAGTTATGAACTTGTTACGATGTGTGACGAGAGGGGTGTGTTTGAGAAATGTGACGTCATGTCAAAACGCACAACTTTAAATAAAAGTTTCACTTAAATATTGATTACTGACAATTTATTTTCCCCGATAATGGACTGCACCGTAAAATTTAACTCTGCAGAAACATGGCCCATCTCATGATCCTGGCCCATCTCATGATCCTGGCCTATCTCATGATCCTGGCCCATCTCATGATCCTGGCCCATCTCATGATCCTGGCCCATCTCATCATCCTTGCCCATCTCATGATCCTGGCCCATCTCATGATCCTGGCCCATCTCATGATCCTGGCCCATCTCATGATCCTGGCCCATCTCATGATCCTGGCCTATCTCATAATCCTGGCCCATCTCATCATCCTGGCCCATCTCATCATCCTGGCCCATCTCATCATCCTGGCCCATCTCATGATCCTGGCCCATCTCATGATCCTGGCACTCACAAAACGAGCCGTGTTAAGGTATCTCAGGGGCTGGTGATCAGTTTGTAGAGTGAACGTTCTCCCGTAGAGGTAAAGTTCAAACTTCCTGATCGCCCACACAATTGCCAGGCACTCTTTCTCAATTGTGGAATACCTGGTCTCTCTGTCCATAAGTTTTCATTACTGGCAAATGCGACAGGATGCAACATCCCTTTATTATCTTCCTGAAGTAAAGCTGCCCCAAGCCCGATGTCAGATGCGTTGGTCCTTAGGATGAAGGGCGTATGCATATTAGGATCGTGTAATATAGGCCGTGTCGTTATGGTACTCTTTAGGGCGTCATACGCTTCATCCTGGTCCTTTCCTCATTTCTCTCTGTTGGGATGTCCCGTTTTAGTTAGGGATGTCAACGGGTACGCGAGGGTTGCGTAGTTTGGTACAAAGTCTCTATAATATCCTGTGAGTCCCAGGAATGATCTCACGTGCTTCTTTGTTGTTGGTCAAGGAGCATCTCGGATCTTATTGATGTTGTCTTCTTGAAGGCCGATTGTTCCCAATGACAATTTATGTCCCACAAAATCCACCTCGACTGACCCAAACACTCATTTGGTGGGTCTGACTGTCAAGTTATAGGTTTCTAACTGATGTAGCAGCTCGCCTAGCGTCTCTAAATGTTCTTCCCAAGTGCAGGTATGCACTAATAAGTCATCCACATAACTTATAACGTTCTTCATCCCCTCCAGAAGTTGTCGGGTAGCCCGAACCAGTGTTGCTCCCGAATTCATCATCCCAAACGGCATTCTCAGGAATTATTAATGGCCGTCTGGAGTCACGAATGCCGTTTTTGGAATATCCATGGGTTCAACGGGGATTTGCCAGTAACCCTTGCTCAAGTCAATCGTGCTAAAATATTTAGCCTCCGATGTCTTATAGAATATTTCGTTAGGAGAAGTCACTGGCACTGGGTCGAAAACTGTGATTTTATTTAAACCTCTGTAGTCTACAGACACTCGATTAGATTCATCTTTTTTCTTTACAATGACAACTGGTGATGCGTAAGGGGAGTTACTTTTGAGTATGATTCCTAACTGTTCCATTTCGAGTAACTCATCATATATTGCCTCCCGTAAGGCATGATGAATACGATAAGGCTTTGATTTAACTGGAACATCAGATGTGAGTTTGATGTGGTGCCCGCTCAAAGTAGTTCCTCCCAGGCTTTCAGTAAAAAATCGTTTTATTGTCTGTAACCAATGCCACGATCTTCTGCCGCTGTTGAGAGGACAGATGTTCGCCATAAACCACATCTTGGTGTGATTCTTTCTGTGACCATGCCCCAATCTCTGGCAACACCTCAGCACTTCCATTTTCTTCATCACATTCGTAATCCTCCAAAACCCCAACACTAACTGTTAAACACTTTTTTGGATTTTCTTTGATTTCACCCAGGCTAATATCATTACCGGCTAGTTTCACTTGACGCATGTCGCGAGACACGTATTGTTTAACCCCTTTACCGGGTATTAAAATTTTTTAAACTAACCCTTATTTGGCGAATAAATCTAAAACAGTACGGTAGACCGAAGAAGCCATAGTGTACACAAAAATTTGATTGTTTCATAACCATTAAAATAAAATATTTCAAGGGATCTGAACAACTGGAAGGTCTGTAACATTTTTTGTTGTGTAGAACTTTCAAAACGAAACACTTTCCCACTGTTATTTACTGCCACGTATGCACATATAACGTTGCTAAAGTGTTGTTCCGCCCAGATGTAACGCTTATATCCGCTGACCTAGAGTCGAAGCATAGACTGGAGGTTTTAAATGAAGTAGGGAGCGATCACCTTCCAATCCTGATCGAATTTGTGCTTGGTGCAGGCAAACCTCGATTTGAAAGAAGGCATTGGCAGTTCCGTAAGGCCGATTGGCGAAATTACGAGGCCGAGAGCGAGACCAAGCTCGCTCTGCTGGATGTTGAAGGAGACAACATGGATGCCATCTACGGGCGGTTTATTGACACAATCTTTGGGGTGGCGAGGCGAACAATCCCAAGAACAATCGGGAAACAGAAGTTCAGACCTTACTGAGACAAGAGTCTGACATAATTGGTAAAGCAAAGAGCAAAAGCACGAAAAAAGGCCGCCAGGCGGAAGACACCCAAAGCTCGTTGGGCGTACAACATACTGATGGCTGAAGTCCGGGCCGCTGTCGACAAAGCGAAGAAGGCGAAATGGGTAAATATGTGCGAAAAACTCGACCTCGTAGACGGAAGAAAAGTTTGGAAGCTCTTAGATGCATTATCTGGCGTGGGGAAGACAAAGACTTCCAACCCTTTGACGACACCAAAGGGCTAGTGAAGTTAAGCGCGCACGAGCGCTAAACAAACACTTTGCCAGGTTAACAAGAAAGGCGCCAGATCTGACTTAAGCCAAACAATCGACCAAATGCGCAAAGATGGTTCAAGGAGACAAAGCAAAGGCCCTCAACTAGAGGTTTTCGCGGCCCCCTTCACAATGACAGAGTTGCAAACCGCACTCAACAAGCGTCAAGCTGGCAAAGCACCAGGACCATATAAAGTTCACAATGAAATGCTCAAACATCTGGGCAGGACAGGTCGAATGAAACTATTGAGTTTCATAAATAGAACTTGGACAACAGGCACGCTGCCGAAGCTATGGAAAAAGGCCACAATAACCTTAATTCCCAAAGAGAGGAAACCAGGCGAACACCCGTCAAGTTACCGGCCAATTTCCCTCACGTCGTGTGTGGGGAAGGTAGCTGAACAGTTAGTGAACGCACGACTCTACTGGTTCCTCGAAAAGACCAAATGCATTTCAATGACGCAAGTTGGGTTCTGAAAGGGACGCCAACCGATGGACCAGGCTCTCCGACTAATTGAGACGATTACAAATGAACTCCAGTCGATGAATCACATCGTTGCGGTGTTCTTTGATCTAAAGCAGGCATACGACAATTTGTGGCGTGGAGGGCTACTTTATAAGTTGTAGCAGTTAGGTGTCACTGCGAACATGTACAGTTTGATAAAATCGTTCCTTACGGACAGAACGATCAAGACCCGAGTGGGGGAGTCATTATCCAACGAAACGCGCCTGGAGGACGGACTCCCACAGGGGTCCGTCCTTATATGTACATTGTTATTAGCCTACGTCCACGACCTACAAGTTATTCTCGGGTAGCAGAATGCCATGTTTGCTGACGATCTGGCTATATGGAGTTCCGGAAAAGACTTCGCAACACTGCAGAACAGGCTGCAGGAAGATCTGAATCGAATCGAAGACTACGCCAACCGATGGCGCCTAGCAGCCCTAATATATAAAGCTCAGGTGATGTTTGTATGTAGTTATGTTTCCCTTTTTCAACTGTAAGTTACACATTAAGAAAAAACATATAGCGGATGGGGACACTTTAACCTGCTGATGGTTTCGGTATAGTTTTTGTAATTGTCCTTTATGCATAAAAGCCTTAAATTAAAAAAAAACAAAGAAAATGCCGAGACAAATTATACCGCATTTCTTTATTGAACAACTTTACGCGGACGTTCAAATCGAGTTGTTTTTGGTGCAGTTTTTTTTCCCAATACTTTATTTTCAGTTGTGCACTTTCAAAAATATTTTATTGTCTAATTACGGTGCGCACTTTTTCGTGTACGCGTCTTATTTTGAGCTGTGCAGTACAAACCATTGGCATTTTTTTACTGGTTCTTTCTAAATATTATAGACACGTAAGTCTCCACCTTCAAATATCTAGGGGCCATAATATACGACGAAGGCTCAAAGCCAGAAATTCTTGCCAGAATAGCCCAAACAATGGCATCATTGAGTAAATTAAAGCACATCTGGCAAAGTAAGAAGCTCTCACTGAGAACAAAGATCCGGCTAATGCGCTCTCTGGTGATGTCGGTCTCATTGTATGGTTGTGAGGCTTGGACGCTCACTGCAGATCTCCAAAGAAGAATCAATCCGCTGGAGATGAGATGTTTCAGAAAGATATTGAAGATCTCCTACACAGCGCACATCACAAACGAAGCGGTCCGCAACACAATAAGTACTGTCATTGGCCCCTACGAGGACCTACTCACATCAATTAAGAAGAGGAAATTACGATGGTACGGACACGTGACAAGAACTGGATTTCTCGCAAAAACTATATTGCAAGGCACAGTCCAGGGAGGAGGAAAAAGAGGCAGATAAAAGAAGAGATGGGAGGACGATATGAAAGAATGGACCGGCCTGTCATTCAGCGACTCTCAAATTGCAGCACAGGACCGGGACAAATGGCGTGTGTTAGTGAGCAGTTCAAGATGGTGCACCAACCACCCAATAACGGGTTAAGGGATAGTTCAAGTTCAAGTTCAACATGTTTAATTACAATTGCAACACGAAGCATTAGGTTTATTTATTTACAAGTGTAAATAAAATTGCAAATTTGTTTTTAATTATTTTCTGTTCCATAACTCGACACTTGATAAAACACTATTTCCGTAATAATTGTGTCAATATTTATATATTCAATTCGAAACACAAAATTATTAAGCGTTTTAAGTTTTAATTTTTATTGTTTAATCTAATTCTGTATTAATTGTGATGACTCATACCTTATACATTTTTTACCAAAATATAGCACAACTTAAATTAAAAATATAATATCCATTTTTATCACTTTTTAAAATGTAATTATTGGCTACACTAGACTAATGGATATATTAAGACCAAATTTAGTACATATAAATCTGATAAGCCATTTGAAATTCTAAATCAAATTGAACTCCATCATGTCCAGGGTACCAAAACAATTTTAATTCTTAAAATGGCATTTCTCTGTTTCCAATAAGATTTTAACTAAAAGATAAATCTGAATTTTAACCTGGCGAAAAAAATGTAATCACCAGCAACTAATACTGAGTAAAAGGGTCAGCACACTCCCGCTAGAAAGTAGGGGTATATTTCTTATGAATATATATATATATATATATATATATATATATATATATATATATACCAGCAACAAAGCCCGTCCAAGGACCTTCCGCCACCGTTCTCAGGCATGTTTTAACTCCCCTTCAACAGCCGTCTCGACCGGCATTACATGTGCATCGCGTCAAAAATACTATTCATTATAGTTAAAATAAATTAAGTCGTAAAAACAGAGCTTTTTGCTATATATCCCAACGCGCATAACTCAAAATAAAGTCTTGGAAGAAATACTGCACCAAAAATAACTCGTTTTGAACGTCCGCGTAAATGGCGTAAACGAGTTCAATATGATTGGCTGTAGGAATCATATGTGTTTGATGGACCAATCGCTATAGATGACCGGACAGAACGGACAGAAAGAACATAACCTTGCCTTTTATTATATAGGATATTTATATATATATATATATATATATATATATATATATATATATATATATGTATTAGGGGTGTTAAAGATTAATTTAAATTTAATCGCTAAATTTTGAAAAATTAACGATTAATTAATCGTCAATTTCGATTAAAGTTGAAAATTGAAATGTATGGTGTCATAAGTAACATTTATTATAATACTTTTCGAAAATCGAAATTATACTTGTAATATATTAAGCTTTATTCTTGGGGGAACTCACTCTCTTGTATTAGTTTTATAATGTTTGAGTGATGTCCCTTACATGTTTAGTTTTTCGTTATTAAATACAGAATAAACGGCGCACATACAATGGCTTCCTTGTCTGTTGTATCATCTATCTAGAATTATAAGATCTCAATCCACTTCATTGGCGACGAGGATGGGATCATCCACTAAAAAGAGCACATGCTTACTTAAGAAGAAGCTTGCTAGAGCATATTTGCTAAGTATTTGTAGGATAATGGCTCTATATGGCCTGATAAAAGAATTTAATTCGAATGAAGAAACTATTCATGATTATCTAGATAGGTTAAGCTTCTACCTTGAAGCTAACGACGTGACGATAGAAGCCAAAAAGAGAGCTGTTTTGTTGACAGTCATAGGGCCTCAACAATTTAGGCTATTAAAGGACTAAGACTTATGTGCACCATCTAGTCCAGCTACCAAGAGTTTTAACGAGCTGAGCAAACTCCTCACAGATATCCATGCGCCTGCACCACCAAAGTTCCTGTGTCGAGCCAGATTTGACGGTAGGACTCGTCAACCAAACGAGTCTATATCAGAATATGTTGCAGCACTACGTCATCTAAGTGAATTCTGTGAATTCGGCGACACCCTGTCCGACAGACTATGTGAAAAGTTTGTCACCGGTGTGAACAGCCCTGATGTGCAGAGAAAGTTGCTTCTTGCTTCTCGAGACAGATCTAACATTGGAAAAAGCAATACAACTTGCAACTTCATTCCAGCAGTCATCCGATGCGGCCAGATCTCTGGCGCCTTCAGGGATCCATGCAGTAGACAGCAGGTCAGTCAACAAACACCAAACCCATCAGAGCAGTTCAACTTATGCTAAACAGCCTGCAAGTTCAAATCCTAGATCTAAATCTAGTAATAATTATCAAAAATGTCATCGATGCAACGGTCCCCATTCATCTCATCAGTGCAAGTTCAAGTCAGCAACTTTCTATAAGTGCACTAAGCAAGGTCACATTGCCAAGGCCTGCTTTGCAAAGTCTTCGTCTGTTGCTAGATCTAGCCAGTCTGGACAGTACCGCAACCAAAGGCAGCACTATGTTAACTGTCACCAAGACAGCCTAACCCAACCAATGAACCACTCTACCAGGGAAAATGCTCAAACTGATCCGCAGCCGGAGTTCAACCTGTTCTCTGTGAAATCAACAAGTCATGCTCCCATCAACGTACCAGTTTGTATCAACGGTAAGAGCATCATCTTCCAGCTTGACACGGGAGTATCTCTAACCGTCATCACAAAGAAGGACTTTGACGCTGTCACAGGAGGATCAGTGCCTCTACAACCATGTCACAAGTGCCTAACAACATACACAGGTGACAATGTTCCGGTGATAGGAGAGTGTATAGTTCATATAAGCTATAATGGTCAAAGTGTTAAACTTCCTCTTCTTGTGGTTGAAGGAAACGGACCACCATCACTAGGTAGGAACTGGTTAGTTGATCTTAAGTTAGACTGGGGGAGTATATTTTCAGTGAACAAAGCAAGATAATCTAGTTTTACTTCAATAGATAAAGTTGTATCTGAAAATGAAGGTGTCTTTGGTAGTTCAGGGTTACTAAATGATAGGACAGTGAAGATAAGCATTAAAGATACAAATCCAAGATACTGCAAAGCTAGAGTTTCACCTTATGCAATGAGGGATAAAATTGAAAATGAGCTAAGTAGATTGGAATCTAAGGGCATCATAAAGAAGGTAGACTATTCCGATTGGGCAACGCCCATTGTGCCAGTATTAAAGAAGGATGGTTCTGTAAGTTTTGTGGGGCTATAAAGCTACACTGAATAAGCAAATAGAGCTAAATAGGTACCCTATTCCTAACATTGAGGATATTTCTTTAAATTTAGCAGGAGGAGACAAATTCACTGAATTAGACTTTAGTCATGCTTACACTCAACTAGAACTTCATCCGGAGTCAAAAGTCTATACAACAATAAACACACATAAGGGACTCTACCAGTATGAAAGACTATGTTTTGGGATATCATCCAGCCCTGGAATTTTCCAGGCTGTCATGGACAGTATTTTTCAGGACATTCCAAATGTTTGTGTTTACTTTGACAATTTATACATAACTGGTAAGAATGACACTGGCCATCTTAAAACACTTGATAAGGTCTTGAAAATAGTCGGTAAAAAGTGTTTAAAATAAACAAAGATAAAATATGTCAATTCATGCTGAATGATATTAGTTTTCTGGGTTATAGATTGAGCAGGCACGGTCTCAGACCTCAACCTGAGAAAACAAAAGCAATTAAAGAGGCACCAAAACCTGAAAATACGCAACAGCTAAGAGCTTTTTTGGGCTTGATAAATTACTATGCAAAGTTCATAGGGAATCTGTCTGATAAACTATCACCACTGTACAAGCTGCTGCAGAAAAATGCAACTTGGCACTGGGGTAAACAACCAGATGCTGCTTTTAATGCAGCAAAAGACGAATTGTCTTCTGACACCTTGTTGGCTCACTATGACCCAGGGAAAAGACTTATCTTAACATGTGATGCTTCACCAGATGGTGTATGAGCAGTTTTATCTCACATAGATGAATATGGGGACAGACCCACTGCTTTTGCCAGTAGAATTTTGAACGAGGCTGAGAAATAATATTCTCAGTTAGATAGGGAAGGCTTAGGCATCATTTTTGGTGTTAAGAAATTTCACAAGTTTCTGTTTGGTAGGGAGTTCACCATCATTACAGATCATAAGCCATTACTGGGTTTGTTTGGGAAAAACAAACCCCTGCCTGAGCATGCCTCACCAAGGGTTCAAAGGTGGGCTATCACACTAGCAGCATACAATTATGAATTGAAATAAAAACCTGGATTTGAGAATAGTGCAGATGGTCTTAGTCCTTTACCTTTAAAAAACCAAAGCCTTAGCTATGTACCAGAAGATGTATTTGTTCTTTTCACTAGCATGGATAACTCCAATATAAATGTAAATGATGTTAAGAGAGAAACACAAAAAGATGAGTGCTTGATAAAAGTATGAGTACTGTAAGAATGGTTGGCCTGAAAAGTCATTGAATGATGATTTAAGACCATATAAAATAAGAACAATAGAGTTAAGTCTAGAAGATGGATGTGTGCTATGGGGGTCAAGGGTTATTATCCCCAAAATGTTACAAAAAGAAGTTTTAAAAACTTTATATGATACTCATCTTGGTTCTTCCAAAATGAAGAGTCTTGCACGATCGTGGTTATGGTGGCCACATATGGATGCTGATATTGAAAAATATGTAAAGCTTTGTTCAAGCTCTGCACAACATTCAAATCAACCAGCTATAGCACCCTTGCAAAACTGGGATTGGCCAATCGAACCATGGGAAAAGTATCCATATAGATTTTGCAGGGCCCTTCATGAACAAAATGTTCTTAATTGTTATTGATTCACATTCTAAGTGGTTAAAAGTTAAAATCATGAACACAATCACTGCAAGTGATACCATTATAGAACTTAAGGAAATATTTTCAACTCATGGGTTACCTGATCAAATTGTTTCAGATAATGGGCCTAGTTTCACTGCTCATGAGTTTAAACTATTTTGTGTAGCTAATGGTATTGAGCATATAACCACATCACCCTATCATCCTGCTGGGAATGGTTTGGCTGAAAGAGCGGTAGGCATATTCAAAACCGCTATGGTAAAAATGGGTACCGGTAACAAATTTTCTCTTAGAGATTTAACAGGTTCTTAGCCAAATACCGCAAAACTCCTCATATAACAACAGGTGTTGCACCATACGAATTGCTGTGTGGTAGAAAAATTAAAACTCACCTTGACCTACTACATCCAACTGTTCAAAGGTCTGTTTCCCAACATCGATATACACAAAAATTAAATCATGACAAAACATCCATTGAGAGAGAGTTTGGGGTTAATGATAATGTGTATCTGAGAAATTATGGGAGAGGGGAAAAATGGATGCCAGGTCAATTTGTTAAATGTACAGGACCTGTGTCTTATAAAGTAAAAACAAATAATGGACTTATTGTCCGTATACATGCAGACCAGTTAAAAATAACTTGTGCAGATAATGAGTGTGAATCTGTCAATCCCACCAGATCTGACCGGTTCACACCAACTCAGTTTGTTCCACAACCAATGTCTGTTGATATGAGTGAACCAAGTATTCTAGAGTAAGAAAATGTAAATTCTGGAATTAATGATTTAGATCCTAAACTCCCTGAGCTAGAGAGTCCAGATGGTCAGAATCTTGAGTCACCAAATCAACAGCAACTGAGAAGGTCAAACAGGACAATCGAAGTCCCAGATAATTTAGACCTTTGATTTTAAAAGTTAAGAGAACATCATTGTTTTGTATTTTAATTATGTTGTATCATATTTTGCATTTGTTTGTAAGGATTTAATCTACCAAATGATTCAAATCATATAAGATTCATGTTACAATATATTCAGTGATTCATTAAATTGTTTAACATTTCAGAAGGAATGCATGTATATAGTGTTTTGTATTGACTTTTGAGGTGTTATGAATTGAAAAGGGATCATTATTCATAATTCAATCTTTATTTTATTATTGCTTGGCAATTCTAATGTTTTAAAGTAGAAATTAAAAAGGTAGTTTTAAGATACTATCATTTATTCTCTTGAAATTATGTTAGTATTTACTAAGGGTAAAGGGATGTAATATATTAAGCTTTATTCTTGGGGGAACTCACTCTCTTGTATTAGTTGTATAATGTTTGAGTGATGTCCCTTACATGTTTAGTTTTTCGTAATTGAGTACATAATAAACGAGGCGTACATACAATGGCTTCCTCGTCTGTTGTATCATCTATCTAGAATTATAAGATCTCAATCCACTTCAATACTGGAATGTCTTCTTTATATGACATTTTTAACCAACAGCGCAAACAGACAAGTGTATTGACATAAATTGGTTCAAGTGATGAGCGGGTCTTATTGCCAATATAATCCACCGAGCTGAACTATCATTCGTATAGCTTTAGATTGTCTCAGCTGAAGTTTCTGATACTGTAGAGAATGGTTTGTATGCACGTGATATGTAATCGAAGTGTTAGAACCATGGTAGCATTGTTCCCTTAAAGCAGCATGGCTGCGCAGATATTTGACCGACGCTACACAGGAGTTTGGAATCACCTCGCAGCAAATTTTGTAAATTATTGCACACAAAATGGACGTTGTGCAACGTTGCACACGAGTTTTTTTTTAAACTTTGCACACGGACCAACGAAGCTTAGACTTAGAGGGAACATTGCATGGTAGGCAAACGATTTCTCTCAATGGACACAATAAACTTTATCAACATTTTGAACATTCACGTCAGTCAATAATTTAAACCCAAAATGATCGGGTAATCGTCCGGAAATTAGTTCATATTTATCGGGCAAAATATTTCACTTTTTGTCTTCCGGTACATTTATAAGTGGTGGGTGGATTAATCATTAAAAAATTTAATCGTTAACATTTTTAATGATTAATCGAGAAATTAATAGTTAATTTCCGCATCCCTAATATATATATATATACATATATATATATATATATATATATATATATATATATATGTAGCCGAGTGGTGGCTATTATGGTGGTATTATTGTTCTTTATATGCTATGCACGCACACTAACTGGTGTGCTTATGAAACAAATAACTAAATGTAGGTCAGGAGAATTATAGTTTTAATAACTGTTTATTGGAATAATCTATTTTCTTGAGTACACACAGTTACTTGAACTACCACAGGAAACAGAGTATATAGTTATACTACAGTCTATGCCCTACCGACGACTATCTCTAAAGCACTGTCCTAAGTCTCTTATAAATGTCGCAACTAAATGTTCTCTCTAAATATGCTCTCCCTAAATGTTCTCCTCTAAACTAGCTGCTTACTCCCTTATGTAGTCGATGGGCCGGAAGGTGTTTTATTCGGTCTAGCAGTATTGTCATATACTCTAACCCGTCTGGTTCATTTCCGGTCATTGTTAGGAGGAATTCTGAAGGCCATATATCCGGAACCCAATACATAACATTGTGCTGGGTTGGGGGCGGCATTTTTTAGAGGACCGATAATTATCACCTCTGCCGGAAGCCCAATATATCCGCCGCATTCCACACTCAACCACAACAGTGGGGTGGCCGGGGGGGGGGCTGCAGAAGCTTTCACTTCCGAGTCCAATACATTTTTGTAGCGGATGTCTTCACTTCCAGTACCTCTCGGTCTTCAGTAATCCAACACCCCAGGTCCCGTAACTCTGCCTAAGTGAACAGTGAACCCTTTGTTGGGTGCGTGAGGAAGGGGGAGGGGAACATAGTGGTGGGCGTGCCCCAAGTATGTTTTGGGGCACAGGCCACATATATATATCAAAATATTTAATTTCGATCGCACAGGGCATAATTCAAAATAATAATCAGAGTAATTGTTATCTATATATTAAATGATGATGTATGCTACTTAAATATTTCATTATCTATAAGCTTAATAGTAATATCAACAGTAACCGATTTCTATTTTATTTATTTATTAATTTTTTTTTACTTTGTTCCCTCTGATAATCCATGGCACATCATAAGCAATTGCATATATTGCTGTTTGCAATGAAAAAAAAATTATGAGGGGGTATTTGTTGATCAACTGAAAATAAAAAAAAATAAAAATGATAAAACATTATGCCATTGCTGAAAGCTTAGCATTCAATTAAAACACTTATTAATATGACATGGATGCTTAGTAATTTACAGCAAAAAATATATATTATTAAACTTATTTCTAGGAGTCGATCGAACATATCATTAAATACTCCGTAGTTAGAATAGACTATTACACTAATGGAGCGTGGTGAAATGTTAATTTCCTTCTCAAGAACGAATTCCTAAATCTCTTAAGAGCTGACTTCAGAGGACATAGAGTAAACCTTATTAGTGTGTGACACGTATAATGTGAGGTACGCTTGGGCAACATTTTAAGGAGGAATACGAAATAAGATTTTACTTTTTATATTATTTAAATGGTGCCAGTCTCATCTTTAATATATATAAATATATATATATATATATATATATATATATATATATATATATATATATATATATATATTTGCGTAGATGGTTAAAGATGACATATAAACTAGACATTCCAGTGTTATTTAGATTTTCAACAAGAACGTTTAATAAGTGTTATTTATGACATCATAAATTTTCAATTTTTGGCTTTAATCCAAACGAACGATTGATTAATCGTTAATTTTTCAAAAGTTAACGATTAAATTTAAATTAATCGTTAACAGCCCTAATATATATATATATATATATATATATATATATATATATATATGTGTGTGTATATCAGGGTTGCGGAAATTAACGTGGAATTAATTGATTAAACATTAAAAATTTAATCGATTAAAATTAATTTCATGGATTAAAATTCCATTAAAATTAAAGAACATATTTCTAAATCTGTATTCCAATTTATTAATAATTTATATTATTATTATTATTATTTAGATTTGCATACGTAAATAAAATGTTTTTCATACTTTTTTATCGCATAGAATAACGAATTAGCTGTGTTACGTTACAACATCGGGAACCATGGAATTACTGCGACATTACCGATGTTGCGAATTAATGAATCGCATTTTAACGGGATCTATATGTGCGTTATAAAAATATAATTAAACGAAATTAATCGATTAATTTGTTTCCAGATGAATCGAACAATATTATTAATCAGTATCAGCCCTCATATATATATTTATATATATATATATAACAGCAATCCATATGTTTATGCAATCATCACTCAATTTATTCAATAAAGATACATATTTATTTAATTTAAAATACACAATATATCAAAATCAAGATAATAAAATATTGCCTCGGTGAGAAAATTTTAGTTCTTGTAGAGAGGCAAAATATAGAGTTCTTAGTAAGTAGTCTGCTTAAATATGTGACAATGTATGAAATTATTTTTTTTTAAATGTGTTTCGATTTTTCAGATTTTTCACAAATAACATAGGTTATTTTTAATCCTCTGTGCTTAAATAAAGTTATTTCTTTATTAGAGGTCAGTTGTCAAAAAAAGTCAGTCTTTCTATACAATAATTCGTGAAAATGGTCTGCTTCAATAATATAGAAAAAAGGACAAAATAAATCGTTATCGTTTAATCTTACAGTACGCACTGATATCATTGAGTTTAATAAGACTTATATAGACGAATAATGCAAATTTATTTCACAACAAAATTTTTAATGTTTAACATTTTACATGAGAAAATGCATGCCTTTTGATTGTAATGCTTTTAAAAATAAATTTTAAAAAGATAGTACTAATTTAAAAGCCTTAGAAAATTACATTACACTTTTAAAATCAACTTGCATATTCCTGGATCGCTCTTAATTAAATAAATACATACTTTTTTTAAAACTTTAGATGACAACAGAGCAAACAAATGACAGTGCAGCTCCAAGCAAACAACTGACAGTGCATCTCCAAGCAAACAACTGACAGTGCAGCTCCAAGCAAACAACTGACAGTGCAGCTCCAGCAAACAACTGACACTGCAAATCCAAGCAAATAACTGACAGTGCAGCTCCAAGCAAACAACTGACAGTACAGCTCCAGCAAACAACTGACACTGCAAATCCAAGCAAATAACTGACAGTGCAGCTCCAAGCAAACAACTGACAGTGCAGCTTTAAGCAAACAACTGGCAGTGCAGCTCCATGCAAACAACTGACAGTGCAGCTCCAAGCAAACAACTGACAGTGCAGCTCCAAGCAAACAACTGACAGTGCAGCTCCTAGCAAATCAGTCCGTCATGTTGTAGGAACGTATACCCAAATAATATATAAGTATAGATTATAAATAAATATAATACGTTGTCTTTGTTTTTTTGCATTTCAATGAACTTATGTTTTAAAAGAAGTGAAGATGAAAACACTCCAGATGGTAAGAAACATTAACCTGTCAATTGATATGTTTACGTTTGTGCAAAGCTTGGGTTTTAGAAGGTGACGTTTACATAATCGTGATTATTGATAACTGATTCATATTGATGCTGATCTGAGTTAACATATGGTTGGACTGAAACAAGTTATTAAAAAGCACATTATTAATGCATATATAATTCGAGTGTTTTGTTTATATATGTGTATGTTACTTAGTAATAAAGGTGTATTTAAAATAAATAAATAAATAAATAAATACCTGTAACATGCGTTATATTCTTTGGATTTTTTTGTCTTTCTGGAGATAGAGAAAAAAAAAGTTTCAAAATCGTTTTGAATTCTTAAGGATTTTTTGTTCATTGAATCCTTTAAGAATAATACATTTATATGGTAAATTGTTTTATTATTCAATGTTAAAATTCTAGCTTCATTCGATTTAATAATCATACATTGATCTATTAAAAATATATTACAAAAATATAATAAACTTACGGTTTATTTTCACTTTTCCTAAATTTGCAATCTGTAATGTTATCTTTTAAAAATGTAATAAATACATATAAAAAATGATAATAATATCTTATTAAATGTGCTGATAACGTTAAACACTTTATATTTACAATAAAATATATTTTAAAAACTAGTTTCATATTGAAAGTAAGATGTTGAAAATTTTAATTTATTAATTAATTTCGAATTCTGGATTAGGTTCCTTTACCAAAGGAAGACAATGATTTCATGAAATATCTAAACAAAAATAAACGAAAGAAAACCATAACATTTTTAAGAACTAAAAATCTTAATCAAATAGTGCATTAGACATCGATATATATTGAGATTGCTCTTATTATATTATATACAACGACTGCATTATTATACCATAAACATTACGATATAAATGTATTATTTTCTAATAAATAAAGATGTTAATGCTTTATTTAATTGCATTGTAAAGCTGAAATTTTTTAAATTATAAATAGCTAGAAATGAAAACGATATAAAATAAATTGACCTATCGTTTTTTCGTCTTGCTATGAAAATAATCATTAAGCTCAACCCTACCAAACACAGTTCGAGAATAACACCAACGGCGATGGCAGCCTAGTTGATCTCCCTTTGACTGTCACTGACGTATGTGGAATGTGTGTTTTATTCTAATACTCCTTTTCTTTTAAATAAACTTTTATTTAGTCGTAATTAGATCAGCTATATTGGAAAAGAGCTTCTTTATGATGATCAATCTTTACTTAAAGCACTGACTACTCGGATGGATGTACCCACTTAAAGAACACAAAATGTAAAGAAAAATAATGATAAATTAACATGAATTGTCAAATTTTATTTAGATGAAAGACTAGCCAGTTTTTAAATAAGAACAAATTAATATGTTTAAAGTAAAACAATTGTTAATTATTAATTTTGTATAGTAGAGGGCAATGAATTATGTTGTTTTTACATTAAAATTCCTTCATGCAACCAAGTTGTACATAAAATTTAGCCTGATGCAATTCGATTGCAAACAGGGAGAAAATTTAATTTAGTAAAAACAGCAAGAACACAAATAAAATTTTAAAAAAAACTAATCATGATGATAATAAAATAAATTACAATACACATATTTACTAAATAAAACTAAAAGTTTATTTTTTATCTTTAAAACAGACGTATCTGATATATATATATATATACATATATATATATATATATATATATATATATATATATATATATATATATATATATATATATATATATATTATGTTTATTATCTACTATACAATTTCACTTACATACTGTTAGAATCTCAGTAGTTTTGTTTTGGCGACATTTGGATTCGTGCAAAACATCACATGTGCAATTGATGTCCATGGAAATTTTAGCCATATTTACTTCCAAACTGACTGTATCACATTTTGGAGATAAAAGAGTATTTTAGTTTGTTTCTGGTTTTTTAATTATTTTTTTTATATTTTTATATTATTTTTGTTTAATTATTACTTTTTATTTATGTTTTTGTGTGGGGGAGGGGGTATCTATGTCACCTATTTCCCTATTGCCATCTACCCATGTACATAATAGCTAACTGAATTTCAATGATTCATACGTTCTTACAAACTAGTAATTTGTTTAACTAATTTATTTATTTATTATTATTTAGCTCAACTTTATAATTAGTAGTTCCTCATATTATTACTTTAACCTTATTTGAGTAATTTTTAGCACGCTATACAGAGCTCTCGTTAAAACCATTGTCCTATATGGATGTGAGACCTGGACACTATTGAAAACCATTAAAAAATAGTTGTCATTAGTAAAACTTGCGCTCACCTCTTGCATGTGCCACCATATTTTCACATGTCAGGTTCAGTTGTTAAGATGAAGGAAAACCTCCTTGAGATCGACACATGATTATCGCTTTTTGTGGTCTTTGGAGACATGAAACTCTGTCTTGTCAAAAAAGAATGTAGAATGATGGCGGTTCTGGTGGTCCTGGAAGAGGATATATGTTTTAAGTATTTTTGATGTACTTTTGGAAATTACGATTACAAAAAATTACACGATTTTACATTGTTTCATTATTTCATTTTCATTTTTGTAAATTTCATTTTCGTTCCTATAGTTATTGTTTCAAACTAGTTTGTTTCATTTTCGATCAATGTTAACAATTTGTGTCCATTGATTTGATTTTTGTATACATCTTGCAATTTTCTAATAATTCTAAAGTCATAGAAAAGCATTTTTAATGATTTTAAAAAAATATATATAATATAGTGTTCTTTGAGCGTTACGGAATGAGTGATAATTGAGGGTGTTTAGGTGTCTAGGTTGTGCTGGGGCGCCGAGGCGCCTGCGGCACCAACTTTTTTAAGGGCACCTACGGCGCCCACCTTTTTCGAAAGCCCAACTAACTTGTCCTTGTATGATAAATATGTAATATTAAAAATTCTGAAATGTACACAAAGTATTTTATAATTAAAAATCCTCAAATTCTCTTTTTACATCGTTCCCTTTTCCAAAATTACAATATGAGCTAAAACAATGACGTCATACAATATCTTTTTACAGTGCCAATCACCACACGATTTTTTAACTGCTAATGTTAATTTTATAGAAAGAAAAAAAAACAAAAAAAACACAGATTTAAGGAACCGAACCGACGACCACAAAAAAAAAGTTAAAAACCTGTTTCTCTTTTTTTTTATTTTGTAAAAAGCCCAAGTAACTTATCCTTGTATGGTAAATACGAAATATTAATGACATGTACACAAAGTACTTTATAATTAACAATCCTCAAATCCTCTTTTTACATCGTTCCTTTTCCAAAATTTCAAAATGAGCTAAAACAATGACATCATATAATATTTTTTTACAGTTCTAATCACCAAACGAGTTTTTAATTGCTAATGTTAATCTGGAAACCAAAATGATTATGCTTTTTAAGTCTATATTTTCAATTTTACAAAAAAAGCAGAGTGATGTCCATGAGCGTTACGGCATGAGTGATAATTGAGGGTGTTTATATAATATATATTAAAGAGTGTAAGAAATAATAACTTTGAAAGCGATATACTGCGTCCTGTGTACATAGAATGCACCATTGTCAGCAACACATGTTACGTTGATAACACCGAAAGTTTTGTAAGTTATAATCTATACTAATAAAAGGCAAAGTCCTGACTGACTCACACATTCATCACCAATTCTCCAACTTCCCGTGTAGGTAGAAGCATGAACCTTTGGGAAGTTGTTGAGTAGCCTCTCGCGACGAAAATTGGAGTAAAAGAATTTTAACATTAACACTCGTGGAGGCCGGGGGCCCAAAAACGTTTTTTAAAATTATATTGCCTATATAAAATTTGAATATCACTAATGCTCCTATTTCCCGAGTAGGCAGAAGCATGAAACTTTCGGAAGTTTTTGAGTAAAATGTCGCGATGGTAACGGGAGAAATAATATTTAAATTATCACTTCCTGTGGGCCAGGGGCCCAAATGAAGTTTTTTCCTTATATGAGCTATATAAGAACTGAAAATCACTAATTCTCCAACTTCCCGCGTAGGTACAAGCATGAAACCTTTAGGAATTTGTTGAGTAGCCTCTTGCGACAATACTTGGCCTAAAAGAATTTTATAATTCACACTCATGGGGGCCGGGGGCCCAAAACAATTGTTTTCCTAATTTGGGCTATATTAAAATGAAAAATAACGAATTCTCATATTTTGCGAGTTGACAGAAGCATGAAACTTTGGGAAGTTGTTGAGTATAATCCCGCTATGTTAACGGGAGAAAAAATATATTTAAATTATCACTTCCTGGGGGCCGGGGCCCAAATGAAGTTTTTTTCTAATATGAGATTTATAAAAACTGAAAATCACATATTCTCATATTTTCCGTGCAGGTAGAAGCATGAAACTCTGAGTAGTTGATAAGAACACTTCCGCGATGGTTCCAGGTGAAAAAAACTATTTAAATTAACAAATACTGGGGGCCGGGGCCCAAAAGAAGTTTTTTTCTTATATTAAAAACTGACTCATAGGGAAATCTCCAACTTCCCGTGTAGGTCAAAGCATGAAACTTTGGGAAGTTGTTGAGTACCCTCTTGCAATGCAAATTAGCGTAAAAAAATTAAAATTCACTCTCATGTGGGCCGGGGGCCCAAGAGCGTTTTTTCCATATAATGAAAATCACCTTATTCTCCACTTTCCCGTATAGGTAGAAACATGAAACTTTGGGAATTTGTTGAGTCCACTCTCTCGATGGGAGCATGCTTAAAAAATATATATTTAAATTATCACCCACTGGGGATCGGGGACCCAAATGTACTTTTTCTTATATAAAATCTGACTCAAATCTAATTCTCTGATTACCCGTGTAGGTAAAAGTATGAACCTTTTGGAAATTATTGAGTACAATCCCGCGATGGTAACATGCCAACAACTATTTAAATTTTCACTCACTGGGGACCGGGGACCCAATTTGTTGTTCTTATATAAAAAGTTAATCATCACATATTATCCATTTTCCCGTGTACTTAGAAGCATGCAAGTTTGGAAGTTGTTGAGTACACTCCCGGAATGGTAACGGGGGAATTTATTTTTGTTTAATTGTCATTCACTGTGGGCCCGGGACACAAATGTAATATTTTTTTATATGTTTAGCTTATATGAGCTAAATTACACCAAAAAAAAACCAAAAAAAAATACTTTGGATACTGTGTAAATGTATTTTTACAAAACTTGGAAGATAAAAACTTGATGACCTATATTAAAATTCGCTAGGGCATTCCAAATATATTTTTTTAATATTTTGTAGCCGAGGGCCCCTAATCTCTTTTTTGTAAACGTTTAATACATTTTAACCATTCGATTTCACTTAATTTTTAAAAAAAAATGTTTACTTACAAATATATTCATCATAATCCAAATTGAAATAAGCTGTTGTTTTGAAATATACATATTTCCCCGATGGGACCCCCGGCCCTTATTTTAGTTTTTTTTTAAAGACGTATTAATTGTACATGTATTTTATTCATCCCACGGCCATTAAACTTTAGGAAGTTTTTGGGTACGCTCCATCGAAGGTATCTGGCATTTAAAATAATTTTTTTAAAAACACCAAATATTCCGGGCTGCGGGCCCGTATGCCATATTTTAAACATTAGTTATATAAAAGGTAATTTAAAATGTGGCTACTAGGTAAATGGATGAACTATGGCCAAATTTGATTTAAAAAAACAAATCAAAGTATATAGGGTAATGAACTTCTAACGTCTGTTTCTTTGTGGCGGTACCCAAAACAATTTTTTTCGTAAACATTTAAAGCTTTTTTGCCTAAAAATAATTTAAATAAATATAGTCACATTTCTCTATCATGACCTGGATTGAAATCCTCAGACGTTATGAGATATGCACATCCTGCATCCATTTTGCACGGGGCCGTAATGTCATTTTAGTACCCATTTCATTTTACACGACCTTGACAAATATTGACAAACAAGTATATCAATCATGATTCCAACTGAAATCTATTGGTGTTTTGAATTGGTGTGAAACGGGTTTTCAACGCTTACTAAAATTCTAACTTCTGCAGCGGAGCGCGGGATTTTGCTAGTGAATTCATATTGGTTTGTAATAGATAAATAGAAGTATGATTTGCATCGCTTAGAATATTATCGATGTTGATCGATACTGTAGATTCTGGGTAACTGTCACTGACAAAACAGCTTCCAGTGATAGTAAGATTCTTTTCCGAACATATATCAGGGTTTGTGTTAGTAAGTTTTATGATCATAAATGGGGGATCTGGGATGAAATATTGATAAGAAAAATATATATTTTAATTATCATTTTATTACATTCATTCCTTTTCAAATTGATTTGAATTTTTAAAATAAAAATACGCTCTTAATTTAATCTCACTTATTTAGGTGTAGAAAAAACATTTGAATATTAATGCATAAAGCTGTTTGAGCTTAACTTACTTACAAGCTAATTTTGGCAGATAAACAATTGCATCAGTAAAATTGGGTGAATTTGATACAACGCACTGCAAATTCATTTCCGCTGAAATATTTTTTTAAAATATATATATTCCCGATCGCTGCGTATTATATTAAACATTTTTTACAAGACATACCTAAAATGTTGTATTTTTGGATTGTCTTGAACTGCGTATTATAATGAACATTCTTTTAGTTATGTCTTCTATATACATAAAGTATTTATAGTTAAAAAATGGTGTTTTTTACGTTTTTTTTTATTAAATGTGTTTTTTAAACTTTGTTTCATCGTTTAAGAAATTGTGTAATATTTTTAAAATACTTTTTATGTTATTGTACAGTACTTCACAGCAATGTTAAAAAAAATTTTGTTCTTTAAAGTTTCGGGAGCATGGGGGTCCATTTTGGTTGTTTACACGGAAAAACTGTTCTTTAAAAACGACAACAAATCAAGGCTATTTACCTTTAAACATTCCACCCCCTTGATCGATAATTGAAACAATAGGATATATGTCTAAACATCAGTTAACCGACAAAACGACCCCGACAAATGGGCTCCGAGATCATGGCCCCCGTCTAAACGGCCCTGGACTAATAGTCCAAAATACAATCAACTATTATATTAGTAATTTTATTCACCGATTCAGAGTCAAGTTTAATTCACAAGAAACAATAATAATGACATCACAAGAAAGAATTTAAAATCATTTACTCGATATGATACCGAGCCATGGTTGTTTGTTGAGAAGAAATAATATATATACATAAAACTTTGAAAAGAAAAACTAAACGTGCTAAAATTCATTTATCAGATGATTGAGTGATGGATAAAAAGGTTCCATAATGACTTTTCTCTAAGGATTAATATGGTATATAGACGTATAATACTAAACAATTTCTAAAATAAGTAAATAACAGATTTCAAAACGTCCCATTTTGCTTATCAATGTAACTCGTTTTAATCTACATTGAAATATTCATACCATACTAATATATAAACGTGATACAAGTTTATATTTGGCTTGTTTTAATGTCCTAATCAGCGATAGTAATACTTCAACAAAAATTTAGTTAAGTGGTAGGTATGTATGCTTCCTGACCTATTTAAGGTAATTCTTGTAAAAGATATTATGTCACGTTCAATGTCGTGAAAGAAAGATGATATTATGTCAAACGACTTTAAAGTGATTACCTTATTTTTTCCCTTCAATTATATCGTGTTACACTTTAAAACATATTCAGGATATTTGATATACTTTAAAACCACCTGCTGGTCCTTGTTTTTTAAATATTCATAACTAGACCGTGCCAGTCTTTATAAGGCGTGCCAGTCAAACAATGTGACGGGTCAAAAGCTAGCATAATCTACCCCACAAAATGAAAATCACTTGTCTAGTAGTATACAGTTTAGATGTTTTGTAATGAAATCTTTAGATGACAATAAAAGCTAAGATTTAGTAAAAGTACAATATAATGTTCAATCTAAAATATAAATTAATGACCTTCCACATAAATGTCTTTCAATATGGCAAGTGAAATTATTGCTGTTAATGTTTCTCAATTAATTTTTTTTTAAAATATATTTTTATTGTTTATAATACCACTGTGACACGATCAAGGAATGCCTCAAAAGAAAAGTTGTATACTAAATCTACAAATGTTGAATGCTATTTAGTATGAGAAAGATGTGCACCTACGCCTGTGTAAAAGAAAGAGTTTTCCAACAATCGTCGTCTTCATCGTCTCAAGATACCCACTAGAATATCTCTGCTAGAGTTTAAAAAATGACGAAAGTTATCAATACTGCTTTGGAAATAGTGGAAACTGTCATAGAACAAGTACTGTATTATACTGTACATAACGGGGTAAGCAAGTTACCGCAACAGGAATGGGCTAACCTGCTGGAACACCAAGGGCCGCTCAGCCCAAAATAGAGCACCCAATTACCCGATTGGGGTTTCAAATTATGGTTTAAAGACATTTTACTTGAAAGGATGGGCAGATGTACGACGGCAAGGCGCTTTATACTGACCGATCAAGAATGATTCTTATTGGGAATAACCTCGTAGCTGGCAGTTACTTTTAACGCAAACAAAAACTGGACACTTCACGACAAACATCTACCTGTACAAGTTAACCCCAAATACGACACCGGCTGACAATTATTTGGCATGGCTGAGGAGACAGTGACTCACATAGTGGTCGAATGCTCTGTAGCGTTGTAGGATGCGGTAAGGCCAGGCAGCGCTAGAAATTGTAGGCCTGGGTCATAAGAGCCGAATACTTGACCATCCAAAGAGAAGTACACGTTTTTAATAAAGCGATTAATTTGAGTTAATATTTTGAAATTAAAAAAAATAAAAAATAAAAAAACAACAATAAACAAACAACAACAAACAAACAAACAAAAATATCAACACACTTTTGGTACATTTTATTTATTAATAGTTTTGTTTATACCTTTAATTGCATTGAATTATTACGTTTTTACAAATGCAATGCTTCTTTTATCTATGAATTCACAATTAAAAATGTATTTTTGAAAGGTATTGTCTTTCAATAATCGCCATTTAAATCTAGAGCAGTGATGGAAAACACGTGGCACGCGTGCCACAGTCTGCACGAAGTGCCTAATCAACCGTCATAAATAGTACTTCCTTAATCAATAATCCCAATAAAATGATATTATGTAATTTTCAAAAGCGTTTTAGTCTTTCATTAACATTTCACTTACTTACTTATTGCATTATGACACTGGCATATGACCTAAGCATAGAAGTAAGATTTTCGTAAATCGCTATAGAAATTACATACTTATTTATTGTCCCAATTTATGACGTTTCAATAGCTTTGAGCAATTATATTAATTGTTACATGGCAAAGAATACGCCCAAGTTGAAGCAGCTAATGTCTCCTAAACGAATTTAAATTTATTTCACATTGCTCTTGATTTTTAATAATTTCATTGTTAAATAACATCCAATTAAGTATGTTTTGCTATATACAAAGTTTTGAAAGAAAACGGCATGTTCTTAAAAAAGATCATGCAAGTGGACAGCTGCAATATTTTCCAAATCTAAATATGTGTCTAGAAAATTCTACACTATTTGCACACGCTCCTTCAAGTCGTCAATAAATCTACAAGGAATTTTCGAGCATCGCAGCAGCTGCAAAGGATAATTTTAATTACATATTTCTGCAGTTTTAATCAGATGGAAAAAGTCATGTGTTTTCTTTCTTCTCCAGATAAATCTTAGTTTGAATAACGGGAAATTTCTTGCTTACAATAGTTAGATCTTGAATATCTGGAAATGGAGCTATTGAAATTTCAAGAAAGCTCTAAGATGAAAAGACAATTCTCTGATCTGCGTGCAACACTTGAGAAGTTGAAGTGTTAAGTGATAACAGCATAATTGATAGTTATCAAAATGAAATGATTCTCTACCAAATAATTTTAAATGAATCAAATCACTTGGGGGCTGAAATTCTTACATTCTTTGGATCATCTTATTTTGTAAACAACATTTTTCAGCGTTGAATTATATCAAATGTAACACAATAAACAGACTGACAGACAACCTGATTGCTGAATGTGTTGCGCTCAAATTAAGGAAGTATGAGCCAAGGTGTGACAAATTATCATAATGTATACAACAGCAAGTACAAAGCTATTTCATGTAATACCATTTTTTATATCGTAAAAAAGTTCTTCTTGTTGATAATCTTTAAGTGTTAAGACAAGTGTGTGTTGTTTTGCTAAGCCAGAACCTATTTTCGGGTTGAATTTCGGGCACGCGGCCCCGAAAAAATGTACGCCACCACTGATCTAAAGAGAGTTTGGTGTTAATTATTAAAAAATTATAATTGATAATCATGACACAAAATAGAAACCATTTAATTATGAACAATTACATGGTTCGAAATCTAGAGAAGAACTCAAATCAAATTGTTATGTAATTTGCTCTCATTTAAGGATTTCAATATATTATATAGATCTACCTATTATATATTGATTGTAATATTTTTGTTGATATAGCGTTGTAAAATGTAACATATGGTAAACTATTGTTTGCAAAAGTAACAAACGTTGAAAAATAAGAAAGTTAATAGCACATTGGCAAAGGAAAATAATGCTTAAAAGGAAAAAAATTGTAATTACATAATAATAATGACCTTATACAAGTTAATTATTTGATTATAAAATAAATGTTTCTGAAACAAAATCTGTGTTAAGAATATAAAAACTATCAAAATACAAGTGTATTATTATTTCCCTATTAATTTATCTTACAAAAGATGTAAATGTACAGTTATAATGTAATTGTTTACCGATAAAACAGTGAACACATTTTTAAAATGATTTTAAAAAATTATTTAAAAACCGGAAGATATCTGTGGATAAAAAGTAATTATTAAATTGAAAATTTTAAAGAAACACGGTACCGTACCTAGGACAAATGGTACGCGGATTGATACAATTCATTATAAATTTCTAGAAAATATAAGTCAATACTTTTATTTAGTAAAATATATTTATTTTTTTAAAGCAGAGAAGTTTAAAAGAAAACGATTAAATAATAGTAAAATATTAATTTATTTTATTTTTAATACATTTAATTTGTTGTTTATTTGTTTACCTTAATGTTTGATGGTATTGTATGTGTTATCAATTCCACTGTCAGTCACCTCTTGATTAACATAGGTTTGCTTCATCACTGGTTTTTCATAATGATCACTTTCATTATTAGAGCTTTTTCCTATCATAAATAAATACACTTGTTTTTTTTCTTCTGATTTAATTATTAATTTCTTTACAAAATAATAACTTGGCATTAGAGCACAAATGAATATTGCAGGCCATTGTTCCAATTTATTCTAATGGTTTATTGATGCACTAAATTATATAAATATATATATTATATATAAATATATATAATTACAAGTACAAGGATAACGTTATATACTGACTGACCTGCCACTTACTTTGAGAAATTTCATTTAACTTTATATCTCAAACTTAGACCCAACAAGTACAATCGTTTAATATGTTCAAAAAATTGCTTTTTAACAATAGGACGTCAATTTATATGTATCGTGTGATTCTTTGCCATTTATTGGTGACGAGCAACCAAAACCGTCCATGGACGTTCCTCCACCGTTCGGTGGCATGTTGTAACTCCCCGTCAACAGCCGTCTCGACCGGCATACATGTACATCACGTCAAAAATACTATTCATTTTAGTTAAAATAAATAACTCGTAAACACAGAGCTTTTTACAATAAATCCCAACGCGCATAACTCAAAATAAAGTCTTTGAAGAAATACTACACCAAAAAAAAACTCGTTTTGAACGTCCGCGTAAACTTGATATGATTGGCTGTAGGAGTCATGTGTGTTTGAGAGACGAATCGCTATAGATGACGGGACATAACTTAACCTTTTAATATATAGGATGTCGTCAGATATGAGTTAATTATCTTGTTACTGCATTTGACAATGTTTTGAGGCAGATGTTAGCTTGTGCTATTAGGCAAGCTGCTAATCTTCTCTTTAAATTTTATATTGCAGATGCAGATGAATGTGCCAACAAAGAAAGTCATGGCTTTAGCAGTAAATTACGAGCTAGTTATATGTGAAAATGAAATTATGTCCGTCTGTCTGTCTCTATGTCCTTAATAGCCTTCTACACAATTCATCCGATCGGAGATAGTGTTTTACGCTCCTGGGATTGTAACTGGATAATTTATTTTATAATTTAACACTCATGGGGCTCCGGGGCCACATACTGTTTTTCCCGCTTATCTAAAACGCTATATACAATTAGCTTAAGAGTTAGCTACTGTGTAAATAAATGGATGTTGGTATATACAAACTTTGTAGCCCATTTTAAAACTCGATAGGTTACTCAGCTCTTAATATTCATTCATTATGGGCTGGGGACTCCAAATGTCTTTTTTTTATTAACGTTTAAGACTTATACCACATTCAAGATAACGAAATATTGGTAAATATAGATAAAAAGATTCATTATGAAACCGATTCAAATAAACATGTGTATAGATCTTAACATCATGCAAAGAATGGGCCCGTGGGCCCTTAATGTTGTATTTGCGTAAATAATGTTTATAAATATTACTTTAAGCGTTAGCTTTTTCGTAGGCGAATAGATTTTAAACAAACTGGTATATACAAAGTTCAGATTCTAAATTAACATTCCATACGGCACTCAACTCATAATGTCTATTCCTTTTTGACCAAATTGGGGGGGGGGCAATATAATTTCATGTCTACATTAAATATTTTATTTTCCCAATTCAATTTTACATGATCTTGATAATTTTTTTAAATGTATACATATAAAAGTTATTGAAATTAAAAGGTGTTTTTTAATTTTAGTATATTGTACCGAATTGGCCCCATGGGCCTTTAATGGCCTTTTGGCTTACATTAGCTATGTAAAAAAAATAGCGTTAACTACTGTCTAAATAGATCGATCTCGGACAAACTTGACATATAAAGATTTTAGACACACTATTAAAAACCGTAGGTCTCTGAACTCCTAATGTTCATTTCTACGGGGCCGGGGCCCCATGATGTCTTTTTAGTAAAATGTGAATGTTTTATTCCTCATTTAATTTTACACTATCTTGAGAAATTTAGCTACATATATTCGTTATGAAATCGTGTAGGTGAAACAGATTTTTCAAACGTTATATGTTAACCGAATGAGCCCGGGGTGACTAAAAGTTATTTGTTTCTTATCTACATGTATATATATATATATATATGTATATATAAACTAGTTTGTGCTGCGGTGCCGTGGCGCCTGCGGCGCCCCTCTTTTATAAGGGCGCTTATGGCGCCCACCTTTTTCAAAAGCCCAACTAACTTGTCCTTGTATTATAAATACATAATATTAAAATTTCTTAAACTTACACAAAGTATTTTATAATAGTAATTTTATTTTTTATGTCAAAAGCCCAAGTACTTTAACCTTGTATGATAAATACGAAATATTCCTGAAATTCAAAAGCCCAACAAACTTGTACTGGTATGATAGATACGTAATATTAAACTACCTTACATATTCACAAAGTAATTTTAAATTGTGGTTGTAGGGCGCCTACGTCGCCCACTTTTTTTTTGGTCAAAAGCCAAAGTAACTTATCCTTGTATGATAAATACGAAATATTCCTGGAAATTAAACAAAGTATTTAAATAATAATTTTTACAGTGCTAATCACCACATAATTTTTTAACTAATTTTAGAAAGCAGCGCACCAAATTACTGCACCAAAAAATAACTATTTGAGTCAATCAGCACTGCTTACAACACAAATTGTTAAAAAAGCAGAGTGATGTCCCTTAGCGTTAGGGATTATACATATTTGAGCGTTATTATATATATGCTGAAAATGTCTATGTATGTATTTTGTCATATATATCTTACTAAATAATATATCCGATCACCATGAAACTTTAGGAGATCATTTAGTACGTTTCTGGGATTGTAACTTGCAAAAAAATAATTTAAACATTGACAATGAAAAGGGGGGTGGGGGCTCGGGGAACAAATATATTTTTTTCTTGCATGATTTATTCAGAAATTAGTTTAAGCATTAGTTACTGGAAAAATGGATGGATCTTGATCAAACTTGGTGTAATAAAACTTGATAGTACATATTAAACTACGATAGCGTTTTGAGCTCATAATGTCCTAAGATTGTTTTCATTATTAAATTTTACACGGTCTTTACAAAAGTTGAAGATATAACCATTGTGATACGAACTAAATTTATCAAATGTTTAGACTTTTATATTTTGCACCCAAAGGGCTCTGGTATTATTTTTCCTAACAATCGTAATAAATATTATTTTAAACATTTGCTACCGGCACCATTCATCCTTTCGACATAACACTTTGGTAAGTTGTTGAATACGCTTAAAGCCTAGGCTTTTCACTATTTTATTAATACAATTTTTTGGTAGTTTCAAGTACCAATCGGGGGTCCCACACGTCGCAAATTTCTTAAATGAGATATTTAAAAAGTTAGACTTATTATTATTTATACATACACAACTTCTATACACAGAATATGTTTGGGAACCATTTGCCATGAGAACACATTCCTGCCTTTCTGTGGTCATTGTTATCTCTACGGAGCGCCCATGCAACTCGACCACCGTGTTACATTAGATGGGTCTTGACCAAACTTCTTGCAAAAATATTTGACGGCCAATATTACAAATAAATTATCAAATTGAACTCCTACTATCCAGTAATCTTTGGCTGAAGGCCCAACATCTGTTGTCGTTTTTCTTTTAGTAATTTTTAAAGAAGTTTTTGGCCGTTTCATTTACACAACCTTTACAAATATTAACACAAACTTCTATCATTATCAATATTGCAATATACAGGAATTTTAATATGTACATATTGCACCAATGGGGGCGGCGGGGTCTTTTATGTGTTTTTAGTGAATAAAGCTATATAATACTTATTTTTTTAATCAATTGCACTAATAATTTGATAAATTTTTAAGTAAACGGGCAATTTTTTTTTAATCACTTATTTTTGGGCCTTTGCCCTTAATATCGTTTTTTAAGTAAGATTTTCAATATTAGTTTATTTATTGAATCGCAAAGCATCTTAATTATGTTTAGGACACTTCCTCTACGGTTTCTGGAATATTTATTGCTAAAAAGTAACACTCATTGGTCTCTTTGAATGTTTTCCTTTATACTGAGATCGTTGCTCGCACGACGTGTCAGCTAGATAAATTATAAACTACTGTTAAATGTTAAATTATAATTAATATTAATAAATTTATAAATAAATACACACACACACATATATTATGTATATATATATATATATATATATATATACATATATATATATATACCATTGCCCAGGAGTGCACCTCCTGGCTGGCAAAAGTGCGTGAGGCATTCATGTCGCGGAAGCATCCCTCATAGCTTTGAGTGAAGAGAGAAGGGCCAGGAGAAAGGGCAGGGGGGGGCAGATGAGCAGGAGTACACGACATCGTCCCATGAGGACGGACGGTTGCCATACCATATATATAAATATATATATATATATATATAAATTCATCTATATTACCATCATAATTAGCAAGATAGACAAATACATTATAAGGGATTGGCTGATGATCAGATACATTTAGTTCTTACCGGCGTGGTTATAATCGATGTTTTCACTGAAAGTTTAAAAAAGATAAGCGTTTAAACATGAACTGAAAGTTTGTACATTTTATTTATCAAAATACAATTAACTGTTCAAATACCTTTACATTCTAACATAACACTTTCAATAAAAGCAAAAAATGCATTTCCCTTAATTATTTCGATGGAAATCGCCAACCTTGAACAATGCAGGCATATCGCTTTGCAAACACCATTGATGCACACTTATTTATTTATTAAATTATTTTTTATGACATCGGGATCTCAAAGTTAGTTTTAAAATTAAAGCCATAAATAATTTATAAATTAAAACATGTATTTTATGTTTATTTTTTTACTATTACTAAGTGAATGATATTTAACATTTTTTTTTAAAATTGTAACCTCTTATTATGAGCTTTAGAAATTGAAAGATGCCACATTCTTTAAATAGCAGATACAATTTCTATATTTTAATAAAATTATATCAATTAGTTCAAAGAGGAATTAGAAGGCCTTAACAAACTGAGAATTCTGAAGAATTCTATTACGAGACTAAGCGTTTCCTGAATATTATTTATGTTCATTTGTTTTTATTTTGAAAATAAACTTACGCGTTATTCTTTTTCTGCAACTTTACCTTATGCTGTCCTAAAAGATCAAATAAAACTTAGTATTTTATAAAATGCAAACATTAACTGTAAAACATTTTATCCAGCAATGTCCTAGAACATTGATATTAGACAGATTGTTAGTGTCATGATGAAAAATCAAGAAATGTGTAATCGACAAATACTTTGAAAATTGTTGATTGGCAAATGAAAACAAAACTATTTAAATGCATTTAAAAAATTAAGCCGATTGTCTGGGGATTTTTAAATAAAAACCATACTAAAGTTATTTAATTAGCTAACATAAAATTTAATTAAATGACATGCTATCCCTAAAAATCCTCAGAAGTTTGAAAAAAGAGAATAAATGATTTAGCACGCACTCTTGCAGATGATCACTTGCAATGTAATGCAAACAACAGATGCGATCAGCAAAACTCCTGCGATAACTATGGCCGCGATAACTCCATCACTCAACACGGTTTTAGCGTCTGTAGCAACTGTAGCAACTGTAATATTGAGTTAAATAATAGAAAATGCAAGATCGTATGACAAAATGATAAATGTGTGATCTTTAAATAATAGTTAAAATATTAAATTTATGAAATTAAATAATTTTAAAAAAAACATATGATCTAAAATTTAATGATCTGTAGGGTTTTTACCTATCATTAACTATTATAAAGCTACAATTTAAATGGGCAGAAAAATATTGTAGATTATTAAACAAGAATACTCGACTTACGTGGCACAACATTAGGCTGGAAATAAATTGTATCTGTCACGTTCAAACAGTTTGTTATCGTGCATTTAAAAGAAACGTTTCCTGGAATTTCCAAAGAAAATTTATTTTAGGTCATTGATATCATTAAAGGTTAGCTTTCACTTCAAAACATAAAATATTTTTTAGTATGTACCTATATATTTGATTTTTTTTTCCAATTTGTTAACAAGATATTAATACAACAAACGTATATTGAAAAAATAAATAATTTCATTTAAATATCCATTTGTTCTGTATGGTGACGATCCTCAGAAATAGCTTTTGTATGTTATCTCCTTACAACGAGACTTTCCCTGCATTCCATTGGCTTCAGAAAAATTGCTATGAGTAATTGGCATAATCATTTATCTCGACATACATCATTTTTTCAAAGTGTTCTTTTTTAAATTTAATTTATTTATATTTTAAAATATTTTTAAAGTTATGAATGTTTCGATTAAAAATGTATATTCAACAAAATCCAGCTTGTTGCACTATAAAGCTTTGCAACACAAAGTTCGGAAAGTATGCATTTCCTTTATTGATGATTTCCATTGGGCTTTGAGTCAAACTATGTTTTATAATAAATTTGAATGCATATCTATTTACATTTTTTTTTAAAAACATGTCTAAGGATAACTGTGAAACGATTAGTCATTGTTATATAAATAAATGTTTTATTAAACATATGTTTTAATTCTTCGAAAGAGCGGATTTAAACATTTTAAAGTGCGGTTTATTTTTATTGTTGAAATAACGCAATTAATGTTAATCAATCTGAGATACTTTACTACTTACTGATGGCAAAAAACTCCAGTATTTTATTTGAAGCTATTACTGAATTTTCCTTTGACCAAAGCACAGTAGTAGGTAAAAAACCTGTCTTATTATCATAACAAGTACATCTTCTCCACGTGTTTTCTTCAAAAGAACCGTGTGATTGGCAGTCGTCTGCTAGTACAGCCTTAGGATGAGCTGAATTATAAATTATGAAATATAAATAAATGTCTTAAAAAAAATTTTTTTTTAAATTTACATACTAACATGTTCTTCAAAAATATTTGGAAAAAAATTAAAACAAATCATTAAATTTAACTTATTTAGGTAGCCTTTGAGATTACGAAATGTTGATAATTGCAGTCATTCTTTTGAAAAATATAAACACATAAACATAAAATATTATATTATATAAATGATAACTAATTTTGCTAGACGAACATATCCTTATCAAGCTAATTTATATATTATAGACACTTCTTCTATACATAATACAATTGCATACTACTCTTATCAGAGGCGTCACTATTTGTTGCGGACCACACCAGGTGACATATCACAAAGAGCGACACCAAGAAGTTAAGTTATGTATGTCATTACTCACTAGCTGATTAGGATCAAAGCGCGAAACGATAACACTATGCCCTACCATACTGGGTAATACCAACCCTGGTGACGCTATTCACATGTTTTTTTGTCTTTTCATCCGTTTTTATTAGTTTACTAGTCGATAAACATGTGTGATTTTACACCTAAGGTAACCATAGTTTTTATTGTAAGTACGAATACAAATTTCGATGTTTCAAATATGAAATAACACATTTTGTTTTTTTATAACATTTTCATTTTAATAATATAAATGTATTTCCCATATTTTCCATATCACCAATGACTAACTCACTTAAAGAGACATGTGATATCATTTTGGAAATGTTTCTTTTTTGTTTGTTGCTATCTTGTGAATTTATTCATTCTCCTATGACTAAATGTACATGAAAACTAAACAAACACTACAATGTTGTCCTTGATAAAATCATGGCAATTAACGGATACGCATGTCATTACTGGTCTAAATAAATGAACCGATACATTGAAAAGCAAAGGAATTGGGATTTAAATTTTGTATTATATTTTTTAAAAATATTTGTTCATTGTCAACAGTATTGTGTGCACACGTTTCGGCTTACCTGTGTTTAATGTATCCCTTCATGCGGTAGCAACATTTTTTGTCTCAAAAATAAGTAACTATTATTTACATTTAAACAACTCAATTAAAACGTTTAAGATTAGCCATATTTACTTATTTCAATGGGAATTGTGTAGTCATTATCTTTCCCATTAAAGATATTGGTAACACTGTCGTTATGAAAGACAACTCTAAATCGATGAGTGCCAAAATTTAAGTAAGCAGCCGATATGTTGAAATCGCATGTGAGAACATTTAACACTGGATGATTATAGTTCGAATTACATGTAACATCGCCAAGGTAAAAGGCTTGATCTGTGGTTTTCTATGAAAATACAGATTAACAAATTAAACATAAAATCATTTAGATAACATAAATATATAAAATTTTAGTTTTCTCATCTCAACAATGACATGTTAATGCTGAAGAGTGCATTAGGTGAGAAGCATGGTTACACAAACATGCAAAATAAATTATTGAAGATTACCAGCATAAGGGGCATGTTCACTGTTGCGTTCTGGGTTCTGGATAAAAGAAGACAAGTCTCGACTCTTGTCAATGGATAATATAATCTTTATTAGTCAGCAACGTATGTACATCAATAGCTTCAGGTACACCAACGTAATCCTTTCACAAGGACCTTACTCCTAAGTGCGTACACTTTGCTGTAACCTCGAGCACACCTCGATGTGTTACCAGCTAGTCGAACTACACTCGATCACTCCATCGCTTCTATACCAAAATGTCTAGCCCTAACAAGGGCTATGGACCTCTGCACTGGTCAGTCTTCCTCCGTCCCTCTCTCTCACACCACCATACTCTCTCTGTTCCCTTAACCTTTCCTGTGTTTGAAAATCTTTCCATTGCTCTCTCACATATTCGTCTAGATTCTCCCCTCTGAGTGCGAGTTTTTCCCCTTGTTTTTTAAACGACTCTAATTTCTCGTCCATGTTTATACCCTTACTACTGCTTCTAGTTTCCATTCTACTTCTACAATAACTTACAATGGTTATAGTGTCATTATAAAAGGTAAAAAATAATAATTTATCAAATTTTAACTGATTACTTGCCTGGATTTACAGAATTACATACACAACACAATTACATGTCCATAGAATGCTAACGTAACATTCACATTAGGAAACCATATATAACGAATAAAACATTTTTAAAAAAAAGAATAAACTGTTTCAACAGAATTGCCATAAGGTAAAATCAGCATTTTCCTGGATTATTTTAAAGTAAAAATAAACTTTGAAAATTAGACTTTAAAACTAAACCCACTACTGCAATAATTATACACTTAAGTTAATCCAACATTACACATTTAACGCAAAAACTTTGCAGAAACAATTCAAATTAATACGTAAGAAATTTAATAGCTTAAATAGAATGATATAATATATGTATGTATGTATTTATGTATGCATTTATACAGGCATGTATGTATGTATACATGTGTATATATATGCATGTATGAATTTATATATGCATGAATACTATACCTGTGTATGTATGTATCTTTGTGAGTGTGTATGTAGGTTTGTATGTAAACATGTATGTCTATACATGTGTGCATGTATGTATGTACATATTCGTGGTTTTGTGTGTGTATGTATGTGTGCATGTATGTATCTAAGTATTTATGTATGTATTAATGTTTTTATGTAGGCTTGTATGTATGTGTGTAAGTATGTAATAAGGTATCTATGTATTTAGGTGTGTATGTATGTATTTACGTATGAATATATATATGTATGTGTTTGTAAGTATGTGTAAATGTATTTATGTTTTACGTATAAATATATATATATATTTTGCATGTAGTTATGCATATATGTATGTATGTATGAATGTATTTATGCATGTATATGTGTTGATGTATGTGTGTTGGTATTTATGTAAGTATGTTTATATGTATGTATGTAAGTAAGTACGTATGTATGCATGCAATTAGATATCATGCATGAATGCATGCGTCTTTAAAAATATTTATGTATGCTTGAGAAACGATATGCATGTTTGATGATTTTTATTTTGAGCTCAAAAATCACATAGCCAAGTATCATTGTTAAAAATAAAAGTAAATTTAGTAGAGTAATGTGGCCAAAATAAAAATAAATTTTAATTAAAAAATTAAATTTAAAAAAAAACAACATAAATTCTTACATTAGTTGACAAGAAAAATGTGTATCGAGAATCAGGTTTCAAGGTGGAACAAGTAACTTGAATCATACATGTATCAAGTAAAGTCACTCTGTAACATCTCGTGATTTCTTCAGAACCTTTGATATTTTTTTATTTTTTTTTGGAATTTAAAAAATTAGAAGTTCCATATATTTTAATGATTGTTATCATACATATTCTAATAATAGAACTTATAATGGAAATCACAAACATTTTTTTTTCCTCGAATGATTATATTCCTTTTGCTTAGAATTCATTTAAAAGAAATGCTGATTTACTATAACAAAAAAAAATTAAAAACATTTTTAAAAAAATTAAAACTTACCAAAAACAAACAGTGTATATTCTGTAGATTTATTGACATCTAAAGAAGAGGAATTAGCTATACAGAACCATGTTGTGTTATCCAGATCAGCAGATACCGATTTGATTGTAAGTGTTGATAAAAGTGACCCATGCTTTGTGGTAATGTTTGCGGAGTAAAGTGTAGAAACACCATCTCTGGAAATGCATCTATTATTTGATGTATTACATTCAAACAGTGGTATATTTTTTGTTTGATTTTGAATGACCCACTGTACTGAAGTGATATAACCCTCACATGACAACGATAGAGTTTCTCCTTGTGTTACCGGGAAGTACCCAGAAGATGTGGGATCTGTAGAATCATATGCAAAATGTAGCTGCAACTTTTAGTGTCAACTTGTTAAAGTTTTAATTTTCTTAATTAATTTTTTAAAATCATTTTTTATTTGCTTCTTTATTTCTCTTAATTTTCAAAGACCATAAATTATTATTGCAATTTTATAATTCATATAAGTTTATATTTTTAAATACATATTCTAAACGATTTTTAAAAAAAATGTTAATAAATTAAACAATAATTATTAAGAATACTCCACTTACTGGACACAACATTAGGCTTGAAATAAATTGTATCAGTCAAGTTCAAACAGTTTCTTATCGTACATTTAAAGGTCACGTTTCCTGGAATTTTGCAAGATAATTTTTATTAGGGCATTCATAATCTTAACTGTTAGCATTCACTTGAATACAAACATTTTTAATCTAAAACAAATATATTTTGTAAAAATATATTTTAATATATAATTATATATTTTAAATTGATCGGCTTAAACATTTGGCTGAAATGAAATTAATACAACGTAATTATATTTTGTTCTAAAAATAGATTTTCCAGAATTATTTAGTAGTTGTTATGGGGAGGATCCTAAGAAATAGCATTTTGTTTATCTTTTCATACAAGGAGGTTCTCTCTGGAACGGCTTCAGAAAATCGCTTTGAGTAGAACCCTCAGCCGACGCCTCGCGCTGAATACGTAACCAAATTTTCGTCCGCCAAAAATCCGCAGGAAAATATGCGGCGCGCCGCATTAGCCGACGTATTTTGTCCGCCGTAATTCCGCCGAAAAATTAACGAGCCCCCGTAACGTAATGTTTTTGTTTTCTTAAGTTTCACTGCGTTCCGTTTAAAGACCGATTGCATTTTTAGAATAACCGTCGCCGGAAGTGTGACAATAATGAGTTATTTTACAGTTTTTTTTTAAACCTAAATAATCATTGATACAGTTGTTGCAAGTTATCTTTTTCTTAAAATCTTAATTTATAAAATACGAATTAAAATGCAAATGAATATATAAATTAATTTAAGTTATCGTTAAGCTTTGGCGTAAATAGGCGATTTACTATCACTCAATTATGGCTTAACGTATCCTACTCCACTCTGATTAGGTAGTGTTAAGGGCCGAAAACGGCATTATAAATTAAAAACCCTTTCAAAATAGCGCTATAATAACTACAATATATTACATATAAATACATTAAAATAATTAAAAATGAAAGTTCTCACGAGAAAATTAAAATTCGCAGTGAACTAATATACGTACTAAGACTGCATGATTGCCTTTTTTTCTTTACGCAATTTCTATTGTAACAATTATTTATGACTATATGATGATTTTATGTACACTCAAATGTTAGCAAATGTCATCTAAACCGGGAAGAGAGGCAGTTCATTAAAAACCTACAAGTAAAACCTAAATCGCCTAGCCTACTTGGAAATTCTAAAGTAAATTTCAGTCAACATCAAGTCATGACCTGACAAGATATTTCGTTATCTTTTTCTGTAGAGACTTGCTCGCCTTTGAATATGTGGCTAAAGATGGTTTCGTTGACTACTTAAAAATTAATTACCCATCTCTCAATATACCGGCACCTGTAACACTTGCTGGAACATTCCTGGATCTTGTTTACGAATATTTTGTAATTAGCCGAAAAACAGCTGCAAATGTCCATTTACGAAGAAATCCGGCTAATCTGGATATCAGCTAAAAATAATGTCAGCCAGCCGACATTTTAAAACCGGCTAATCCGAATATCAGCCTAAAAATTATGAGAGCAAGCCGAAATTTAAAGAAAAATTCGGCTGGCAGGTTTAGCTTTGAGAAATTATGAAATTACTATATATATATTTACGCTCAATTATCGCTGATTGTGGCCTAACGATAAATCATAATCCTTTTGGTTTCCAGATTAACATTAACCAAACAACGCACGAACCAATGACGTCAGCATGTGTGTTGTAAACAGTGCTGACTGACTCAAAGAGTTACTTTTTTGGTACAGTAATTTGGTTCGCTGTTTTCTAAAATTACTTTAAAAATCGTGTGGTGATTAGCACTGTAAAAAATATTATATACATACTTTGTGTACATTTCAGGAATATTTTGTATTTATCATACAAGGATAAGTTACTCGGGCTTTTGACAAAAAAAAACACCCTATTATAAAATACTTTGTGTACATTTGAAAAAACTTAATATTACGTATTTATCATACAAGGACAAGTTAGTTGGGCTTTTGAAAAAGGTGGGGCCGTAGGCGCCATTAAAAAAAGGAGGCGCGCAGGCGCCACAGCGCCGCAGCACAAACTAGTATATATATATTGACATACTGAAGTTTTATCCGAAGAAATCTCTTAATTATTTAAAAATTTTAACTTTGTATTTCAATATATGTTTATGTTATCACTGTTTTGATTGAATAATTATATTCGACACACCAATAACAAGCTTGTGACACACTAAAATTTCGCAATACTAATTGCGAAAAGCATACATTTCACGTAATGATATATCTGATTGCACTTGAAGTCAAATGATGATTTTAATTAAAATAGGATGCATATCTATTTACACAAAATATTTGTATATTTGTTTAATCTAGAAATAACTGTAAAAATGTGTCATTGTTATATAAATAAATGTTTTTTTACAATTTATTTTATATCTTTGAAACCGCAAATTTTAGCATTTTAAAATGCAGTTTATTTTTATTTTTAAATTTTCGCAAATAATTTTAATTTGTCTGATATTTTATAACTTACTGATGGCAAGAAAATCCAGTATTTGATTTGGAGCTATTGTTGAGTTGTCCTTTGACCAAGTCACATTAGTAGGTAAAAAACCAGAGCTGTTATCGTAACAAGTACATCTACTCCAAGTGTATTCTTCAAAAGAGCCGAGCAATATGCAGTCGTCTGCTAGAACTGCCTTAGGATTAGCTGAATTATAAATTATGAAATGTAATTGATTGTTTCTAAAAAAATTATGATTTTTATTATTATTTGTTTACACTTTTTTAATGAATTAAAAGAGACAATTTTATTAATAACATTGAAATAGCTTTTGAGATTAGGAAATGTTGATAATTGCAATTACGCTTCTGAAAAAATTTACAAACATAAACATTACAGAATATATTATATAAATCAGAAGTAATTTTGCTAGACCAAACTATATATATCTATTATAGACAATTATGCTAAACATAATATTACTGCATACTACTTTTATCATAGGCGTCACTATTTTGTGCGGACCACACCAGGTGACACCATCACAAGGGGCTACAACAAAACTTAAAATTAAATATCTTCCCGTTATTACTCACTGGCTGATTAGAATAAAGTCCATTGCTCAAGTCATGAATTGGTTACACCATGACCTACCATACTGGGTGATACCAACCCTAGTGACGCTAATCAAATGTTTTTTGTCTGTTCCCTCGTTTTTATTACAGTTTACTAGTCGATAAACATGTGTGATTTTACACCTAAGTTAACTATAACTTGTATTGAAAGTACGATTACAAAATTCGCATTTTCAAATAGTAAATAACACATTTTGTTTGTTTATAACATGTTCTTTTTTTAATAACATGAATTTATTTTCGATATGCCCAATGACTAACTCACTTAAAGAGACCTGTGATATCATTTTGGAAATGTTTCTTTTAGTTTGTTACTATCTTGTGAATTTATTCATTATCCTATGACTAAATATACATGAAAACTACACAAACACGACAATGTTGTCCTTGATAAAATTATGGACATTAACGGATACGCATGACATAACTGGTGTAACTAAATGAATTCGATACATTGAAAAGCAAAGGAATTTGGATTTAAAGTTTGTATAATATTTTTTTTTAAATTTGTTTATGATCAACAGTAATGTGTGCACACGGTTTGGCTTACCTGTATGTTGATGTATCACTTCATGCGGTAGCAACATTTATTGTCTCAAAAATAAGTGAATATTATTTACATTTAAACAACTCATTTAAAACGTTTAAGATTATAAATATTTACTTATTTCAATAGGACTTGTGTAGTCATTATCTTTCCCGTTAACGATACTGGGAGCACTGCCGTTATAAAAGACAGCTCTAAATCGATGTGTGCCAACTTTTAAGACAGTAGCCGACATGTTGATATTGCATGTGTTAACAATTAACAATGGATTATTATAGTTCCATTGACATGAAATATCGCCAAGTTAAAGTACTTCAACTGTGGCTTCCTATGAAATACAGATTAACAAATTAAAAGAAAATAATATAAATAACATAATTCTCTACATTTTCGTTTTCCCCTGTTGAACGATGAAATGTTAATGATGAAAAGATACTTTGGAGAATTTATCACATAGAATGGGCCTGCGATAAAGCTTTTAATAAATAAAATACAAAATACACAAACAAATTGTGCAATGAAAAATTGGGGAATAGCATGGTTACAGAAACAGGCTAAAACATATTGAAGATAACCAGCAGAGGTGGTATATTCACATAAGGAAACTATTTAAAACGAATAAATCTTTTTTTTTAAAATACGCTGAGTCAACAGAATTTACATTAAGTAACTGGTTAATTTTAAAATGAAAATAAACTTTGACTAAAAAAAAATTAAAAATAAAGCCACTACTGCACAAAGAATGCACTTAAATTACTCGAACATAAGACATTTAACATAAACACTTTGCAGAAACAGTTAAAAGTAATACTTAAGAAATAGAATAGCTTAAATAAAAATGCAATAATATATGTATGTATGTATTTATTGGTGTATTTATGTATGTACGAATATACATAAGCAAGTATGTATGTATGTATATATATATATGTATGTATGTATGAAAGTATGCATGAATAATGTATGTACGTATGTTTGTATGTATGTATGTAAGTATGTATGTATGTATTTACGTATGTGTGTATGTATGTGTGCATGAATGGGTGTATGTATGCATGAATTATGTATGTATGTATGTATGTATGCATGGTTGTGTGTATATATATATATATCTTTTTACATATTACACATTTTGTGTGTATATATGTGTGCAAGTATGTTTCTATGTATGTATGTATGTATTTATGTATTTATGATGGCGTGTATATATTTGTGTAAGTATGTATGACGGTATCTATGTATTTAGGTGTGTATGTATATTTTTACGTATGAATCTATTAATGTATGCATGTATGTATGCATGTATAAATGCATGTATGCATTTATGTATGTATGTTTTACATATGAATGTATATATGTATGTGTTTGTTAGTGTGTGTATATGTGTATATGTTTTACGTATAAATGTATGTATTTATGTATTTAGTTGTGCATGTATTTATGTATGTAACTATGTATGTGTATATGCATGTATTTAGGTATGTGTGGATGTATGTTTGAATGTATGTATGAATGTATGTGTTGCTGTATGTGTGTGTTATTTATGTAAGTATGTTTGTATTTTATGAATGTAAGTAAGTAATTATATATGAATGCAATTAGAAAGCATGCATAAATACGATCGTTTTTGAATATATTTATGTATGCTTGAGAAACGATATGCATGTTTGATGATTTTTATATTTAGCTCCAAAAAAAACCACATAGGCAAGCAACATTTTTAAAGTAATATTGAATTTAGAGAAATGTGGCCCCCCCAAAAAAAAGAACTTTAAATTCAAAAATCTAATTTATTACATTAGTTAACAAGGACAATCTGTAGTGAGACCCAGATTTCAACGTCGAACAAGTTACTTGAATCATACACTTATCAAGTAAAGTCACACTATAACATCTCGTTATTTCTTCAGAACCTGTGATATTTTTTTTGAAATAAAAACATTAGAACTACCATATATTTTAATTATTGTTATCATAAATGGTTTCATAATAGAACTTGCCTAAACTTAGAATGAAAAACCTAAACATATTGTATTCCTTGCATGATCATATTCCTTTTGCTTAGGATTCACTTAAGAGAAAGGGTTATTAAAAATAATTTTTAAAAAAAATAATTAAACAAATATAAAAAAATAAAAACTTACCAAAAACAAACAGTTTATATTCTATAGATTTATTCAATTCTGAAGAAAAATTAGCTATACAGAACCATGTTGTGTTATCAAGATAAGTAGAGATCGATTTGATTGTAAGTGTTGATAAATGTGACCCAGCCTTTGTGGTAATGTTTGCGGAGTAAAGCGTAGAAACATCATCTCTGGAAATGCATGTATTATTTGATGTGTCACATTTAAACAGTGATTGATTTTGTCCTTGTATTTGAAGGACCCACTGTACTGAAATGAAATTACCCTCACACGACAAAGATTGAGTTTCTCCTTGTATTACTGGAAAGTACCCAGCCGACGTGCGATCTGTAGAATCATATGTTAAATGTAACTGTAATTTTTAGCGTCAACTTATTTAGTTTTTTATATGTATTTTTTGTTTTTCTTAATATTTAAAGACGTTCAATTAGACTTGCAACGTTATATTTCCTGTATGTTTTATGTTTTTAAATTTATATTTGAAATGATTTATTTTAAAAATAAAAAAAAATTCCAATAATTAATAAGACATGCAGAGTAACAATGCAAAGTATTATTTCCTGAAAAAACTTTGTTTATTGTAAAAACCGTGATAAAACAAACCCGTAAAAACCAGTTTTGTGACTATAAATCCCTTATATATGTGACATATCTAAACATTTTCGTTATGTTCAAACGCGACAAATATTTACAGACTGAATATGTCTTAACTCCCCTTTGATTTATAACCTGGGGGGGGGAAGAGGGGAAAGTTCTGGTCACCGATCGCTGGACCAAGCTCAGCTTGACATGTAAAATGTAAACAAAAGCACGCTGGTACATCGACGATGTGGCGTCAACGCGCGAACTGACCTGTCACTGTCACGTGAAAAAACAAAATAGCAAAATGTGAAATTGAATTACATACGTTGTATGGAGATAAACTAAAATGCATTAATTTAATTACGGTAAGTTCGATCGATCTGAAATTTTAATAAAATGCATTGTTAGGTGACACGGATCCATGTGCTAAATTTCAGCTCGATGGCATCACGGGAACTGGGTCATTTTGGAATTTTGTTTTTCCGCCTGCTCGACGACGAATGACAGAGAGAGAGACGACAGTGAAGTTAATATAAGGGACTTAAATAAAACAATCCCGTAAAAACAAAGTTGTTTTTACTATAAATCCCTTATATATGAGACATAACTAAAAGTATTGATTATGTGCAAACGCCACAAACATTTACATACTGAATCGGTCTTAACTCCCCTTTCTTTTATAACCGGGAAGGGGGTGGAAGGTGTGAGAGGGGAAATGTCAGGTCAACGATCGCTGGACCGTGCTCAGCGTGACATATAAAATGTAAACAAAAGCACGCCGGTACATCAACGGATGGCGTCAATGTGTGACTGAACTGTCACGTGGAAAAAAAAACAAAAACAAACAGTGAAAATGAATTACATACGTTGTATCTAGATAAATTTAAAAATGCATTAATTTAATTACGGTATGTTTGATCGATCTGAAATTTTGATACAATGCATTGTTAGGTAATTCAAGTCTATAGGCATAATTTCAGCTTGTTGGCATCACGGAAAATGGGTCATTTTTGAATTTTGTTTTTCCGCCCACCTGACGACGAACGACAGAGACGACGGTGAAGTTAATATAAGGGATTTAAATAAAACAACCCGTAAAAACAAATTTTTTGACTATAAATCCCTTATTAATAAGACATACCTAAAAGTATTGATTATGTGCAAACGTGACAAACATTTACAGACTGAAACCGAAATTATATCCCCTGGCATTAAAACTGGGGGAAGGGGGGAGGGGTGTGGACATGGACGGTGGCGTCAACGCGTTAACTCAACTCCAGGTGGTTTACCTGGTTAAAACAAGAGATGTATTTAACGGTGGCTGGCGTGAAGTCAAGTGACCCGTAAAATGTAAACAAAGCGACCGCTACATATAGTTTATATAGATAAACTAAAAATGCATTAATATAATTACGGTACGTTCGATCGATCTGAAATTTTGATACGATGCATTGTTAGATGACACGGGTCCGTGTGCCGAATTTCAGCTCGATGGCTTTACGGGAAGTGGGTCATTTTCGACTGTTGTTTTTCCGCGGGCCCGACCAAGACAGAGAGAGACGGCGGTGAAGTTAATATAAGTGATTTAAAAATACAAAACAATAAACAGAAGCAATGTTTCAGTTTATTTCTTTTCTTTTAAATGAGACATCATATTTCATATATATTTTATATAACGATAAGTATTGATGTTATCGTTATCAATAATTTGTTACAGGCATACTGTACTATTATTAGTGAGTGTCAGGGTATGAGAATCACTGCGAATGATTGTTGTGAGATTGTTGTGAGATTGTTGTGAGCCAGTGTGTGAGTCGGCTCAAGGCGTGCGTGACAAGACTTCACTTGTCAATAATGATGTAATTGTATTCACCCGGTATGCAAGTTAGAGAGCCGTGTTGTGGTATAAATAGTGGGTGTGTGACAGAGAGGAGAGAGAGGTATGAAGACTGGCGAGTGCGGAGGTCCATAGTCCTTCTTAGGGCTGGACATTTAGTATAGAAGCGATGGAGTGATCGAGTGTAGTTCGACTAGCTGGTAACACATCGAGGTGTGCTCGGGGTTACAGCAAAGTGTACGCATTATTAGGAGTAAGGTCCTTGTGAAAGATTACGTTTGTGTACCTGAAGCTATTGATGTACATATGTTGCTGACTAATAAAGATTATATGATCCATTGACAAGAGTCGAGACTTGTCTCCTTTTATCCAGAACCCAGAACGCAACATTGGGGTCACGTCCGAGGAATTTCTGGAGGCTCTTGTGGATGGTACGTCAAGTCACAGCATCTAAGTGAGACAGCGTCGACGGGCTTTTCAACGTGTCCAGGCCGTCGGATAGTTGGTGTCCAGGGTCCTGAGTGTGTCGGTGAATGATTTCCTGACAACAAGTCATCCACCTTATCGTTCGCCTGAGTGTGACAGTGAACGACTGCCAGACAACAAGGCATCCGCCTTACCGATCGTGTCCAGAGTCCCGAGGAGTGTGCCGGTGAACGGCTGTCCCGACAACAAGGCATCCGCCTCAGCGTTTGTGTACAGAGTTCGGA